>JAZKJV010002926.1:0-136192 GCA_037367405.1 Ottelia alismoides
TTACATGGATGGATTTTATTTATTAATTTTGTTTTAAAAAGCGAACTTAATCTAAGATGCTTAATAATTGATTTGAATTCAATTATGTTTTTTTATTTCAATGTGAAGTACAAAATGGACAAATCGATGTAATATATAATACATGTATAAAAATGATTTATAAATGATTATTATTATAAATACAAAATAGACGAAAGTCCAACTAAATCTGATTTAATCACCCAACTGTCGATTAATTCCTTGTCTGTGACCCGACCAACTAAATATTGACTTCCAACTTTTGCAACCTTAGTTCTTTTTTCTTAGTCATCATGTTAAGGACTCTATAGTATTTTGCTCTTTTGTGGGCTTAGAGCTTTAGGGTTTCAACTCTATACAAGCAATTACCCCTTGATGAAAATTATCGCATTCCATCTGGGGCCCATCTTAACCTAGCCCAACCCCCTTCCACTATCTCCCTCTATCTCGTGAAAGTGTTATACCTACTGTGATTTTGTGAAGCTGTGGAATCGTCTTGATTTCAAGACTCAATCAAGTTCTGCACGATGTGTGATCGATTGCACAATGTCTTGGCTTGGAACCCATCGCCTAGAGCATCTGAGCATTGCATGGAGCCATCTGGATCAATAGCTAGGAGCACAACTTTGTCCTAGAGCATCGCGTTGTTGCAAACCATAAGATCAAGTCTGATGTTGATCGACTATGTTGCTAATAGTCTTGGAACCCATGGCCCTTCAGTTTATTGTTGATCGAGTCTGAGCATTACCTTTCCATCTTGATGATGACCGAGATTGCATCACAACCTCCAAGATGGATCGACTTTTGCAATAAGTGACGCATTGTTTCTTATCATGTTCTAGGTAGTGTTTACGAAAGCGATCTATGCGGTTGCATATGCATGAATGGCCTCTTCAGTGCACCGCTTTCCTGACCCACCCCTACATCATTGCGTTTATGCGAGCTACATATGCGAGTTGTGCGGCTGCATATTGCCCTTCGTGCACCCGTTTAAGTGGCAGCAATGAATAATTGGGTAATCGGATCCAGATCTTAAGATCCGAAAACGATAGGGTTTAGTCTAACATGATTCCAGCATATGCAAGCTCTTGAGCGAGAACAAAACCCATGATTGGGCACCTTGTGCAAGCTCTCGAGCCTCCTCCAACCTCCACCTCATCCTACTTCCGCCACTACTACCGCCTAGAAGTTTCTCCGCCTCCATATGAAGCATCTCTGCCTCCAACAGTGTCGTGAAGTATCTATGCCACTCACATGCAAAGTTCCTCCGCCTCCCAACTTCGTCGTGATCGTGCTAACCTCCGCCAGGTAACCCTAGATCCTTGTTTTTCACTTATTTCATGCTATTTTTTATGATTGATTTTTTTGAGCCAACTTAGGTATGTTTAGGATATGAACTGTAGTGTATTGTTTACGCACAATGTTTTAGTACATGATTAGTTTACTAACAATATTTAGGATATGAAGTTATGAACTGGGCATGTTATTGTTTACTATGAAGTTATTGTTTATGTTAGTGTTTACTGAAATGTGTATTATTGTTTATGTTAGTTTATTGTGAAGTTATTGTTATCAACTGTGTATTTTATTGTTTATGTTATTACTTATGAACAATGTATGATTAGTGTATGCTATGTTTAAGAACTGTGTATGTTATGTTTAGGAAATAAGTATGTTCACTGTGTATTTATGTTTAGGATTGTTTATGGTTATTGTTTAGAATATGAAGTTATTATTTATCGTGTATGTGAAGTTATGAATTGTGTATGAACAATGTATAGGATATGAATTTTTTAAGAAAAAAAGGCCTCCACCATATAGGTGTGTGCACAAAAACTTCACCTTTATCACCAAAGAGTATTACAAAGCTAGCATGTATAATGTAATTTAAATTTACAAGCCCCAACTCTCATTTAGCACATTAGCATATGCCACCACATTCTCCCCGTAGAACCGATCATATCAAAAATTTACCTCATTTCTAGCCAACCAAAGGGCCCAAATCATTGTCATGCACCCTGTCCTTCCTTCTCTGTGCCATTCCAGTCTTCCTCAATGTATTTTCAAAAAACAACGACATTGTCGATATAAGTTGCATTATTCCCAAAAAGATTCCAAGCCATCATGGAGCTCCCATAATTGAAGAAAATATAGTCAGCATCATCCAACACTCCCCAAGCATCGAGGACACAATGGATCCAATGTCAGAATGAAATATGTCCTTGGTCGGCAACCTTACTCTCCTGAAATATCCAAAGGAACACCTTCACACGAGTTGGAACCTTCCACCTCCAATTAGGATATGAAATTTAGTTGTATTGTTTTGATTATATATGTATGTGTGTGTATATATATATCTATTAAATTCAGACCATATAGTACTTTTTTTATGATCTATGAATGAATGTTGGGCAACTATGGCCAATCAGACTACTATATGACAATGGTTTTTCTCATGTGTCTAGAACTGGAAACGAGCCTCGTACTTAGAGGAGTGATACAGTGGAGTTTTTTGTTCCTCCTGGATCCAATGTTCCAAGATGGAAGTATGCTTGTCTAGCGAATCCAAGTGGCCTTGGCATGGTTACTTGTCGATTATGTCTAAAATTGTAACGGGAGGGATCAATCGCATGAAGCAGCTTTTGGCCCATATTAAAGGCAGTACGGCATTCTTGTCCCAAGGTGACTCCTGAGGTGAAGAAAGAAATTGAGGACAACATGGAGGAAATTAAAGTGAAAAGAAATGAGAAAACATAAGGATGAAAGACCTTCAAGAGCATGTTTCTATCAAGATTAATCAACCCTTGACTGATGAAGAGGGGGATCGAAAAATGCCTCGAACTTCAACAGAAGATGAGCTAGCGGAGAGTCTCCGCCAATCCACAATCAAAGATATCTTTGCTAAGGAGTAGTGTGCACGTGTGAATTCAATTGTGGCAAAGCACGTCTATGATAATGACATCGCTTTCAATTTTGTCAAAAGTGAGTCTTTCCCTTCGAATGTGTGAAGCAACTGGGTAGGGTATGAAAGGGGATACAAGCCTCCAATGTACAATAAGCTTGCGGAAACCCTTTAGAAGGAACATGTTAAGTAAACAAAAGAGTTCTTGCAAAGGCATCGTGACTATTGGAAGACCTCTGGATGTTTCATTACGTTGGATACCTGAACTGATAGGAGATGAAGGAGCATCATAAATATTTGCATCAACTATGAGCTTGAACTAGTTTCTTGAATTGTATTGACTCGTCTGTAGATTCTCATATCGATGACTACATTGCTTCCTTAGTGGATAAGTCCATTAAGGAAGTTGTTCCCAACAATGTAGTCTAAGTAGTGAGAGACAATTCATCTGCCAATATAGATGATGGAAGAATCTTGAGAACCAAGTACCCATGGATCTTCTGGAGTTTGTGTGCAGCGCATTGCATTGATCTTATACTAGAAGTGATCGCATAGAATCGAAGGCGAAAACTGCCATCACAAAGGAAAGAACATTGATTGTCTTCATAATAGTTGCAATATTCGACCGAATAAACCGAATATTTGCTCGAATATGTTTTTTTAATGGGTGGACGAATAGAATATTGTTATTTGATCGGTATTCGGTCCAACCTGAATATTCCTGAATATTCAGCCCGAATATTCCGATATTCAACTGAATATCCGGTCGACTATTGCAACAGATTGATGACATTTTCTTTTTTTATTGTTATTGTTTAAAGATTCCTATTTATCTCGATATCACTACAAATATTAAAGTTCATATATGTATCTTGTTAATTAGTACATTTATCTTGGACTCTTATTGATCGATAAGCAAATATGTATAAAAATATAAGAATATATATTAGACATGATTTATATTTTAAAATAATTAAAAATGCATAATTGAATAATTTTGAATATTCTCTCGAATACTGAATATTCTTTATTCAAAGACCCCACCGACTAAATACCGAATACCGACATTTGCAACACTGATCTTCATATGCATTCATGCAAAAACATTGAGCTTGATGAGATAATTTACGCAAAAGGACGACATAGTGAGGTCGGGAACAAGATTGCAACATATCTCACCTTGCAATCTATGATGGAGAAGAAGGACAAGTTGAGACTTATGTTTTCTTCTGATGAATGAAGAGCTTGTAAATGATACAATATAAAGAAGGGTGAAAATGGTTTCAACCATTGTTCTGAGTCCTTCATTTTGGACTCATGTGTCTTTGACCTTGAAGGTCTTTTTCTATTGGTACATGTTTCGCGGATTGTTGATGGATATACAAGGCCGACTATACGGTTTGTACACGGTAAATTGCAAGATGCAAGAAAAGGTATCATGAGCATTTTCAAAGATGTTGAAGCATCTTACAAACATTTTGTTGATGCGAATGAGTTAAAGTCAAAAGGAATGTTGGATAGCCCTTCCACCTTGCTACCATATTTTTTGAATTCTTATTTCTTAAATAGGGACAGTGCTCAAATCCAGAGGGAAGGCTGCTTTGAAAGGATTCTTGGATTGTATGGATATTTTCGATCCTGATTAGAGATCCAAGATATCATCACTAGGTTGTCTTTATTAAAAGGCCAGAAGGATCATTTGGCAAACCTTGGTTGTCAGACAAAGGTCAATGATAGAAGGATCATTTGGCAAACCATGGTGGTCAGACAAAGGTCAATCATTGATGATGATTTCAATCCAGATAAAATTCTCATTAAAATTCATAGACTTGTATGTTTAACAACTATTATTTATTTATTCTTATAAGTAGCCACTGGTGGGGATTGCATAGCATGGAAACACCACATTTGAAGGAGATGACAATGAAAGTTATAAAGTTGATAGCTTCTTCCTCGGGTTGTGAAAGGAATTGGAACAGTTTTGAGGCGGTCAATGTTGCAGAAATCGGTAGTCGGTACTCGATCGGTGGGGGCACTAACAAAGGATTAATCGACAGTCCAGCGACTAACCTGATCATTAGTCGTTTTGAATTTTTTAGTAAATATATAAAACATTTTTTATACATATATTCTTATATAATTGCATAGATTTGTACACTTTCTATATTATCATAATGAAACAAAAGGAAATAATTGACTTTAGATATTACACATATTAGAATAAGTTTGCTTTTAAAAAAAGCAAAACATTAAAAGAAATAAAAAATCTCTATCTAAAAGCTGGTCGAGTAGTCGACCGACGAGGTCGATTAGTCAGGGTTGACCGACTAATGGCTAACTAGGCCTAGTCGAGTCGGCTACCCCTGACTCGACTAGTCGACCGACTTTTACAATAGTGGAGGCGGCAAGGCTAAAAATTGGTGCAATACGTGTCAGATGTTACGCATCATTAATGAGGTTAATGATATTATTTGTAGTTATTTTATAGATTCACATGAAGAAAAGAAACATGCTTGAATTCAAAGCGATTAAATGAGTCAACGTGTTAGATTCAATGCAAAGTTAATGAATCGTCATCTTAAAAAACGGTTATGAATATATGTAGCGGCTATAAGCCATTACTCATTGTAACCCTTGTAAGGGTATTTCTGTATTTTCTCCATCATGTACTCTCTAGGGTTTCTAGGGGTTTGTCCTATATAAGGACCCCTAGACCCATTAGAATAAGACAAGCTATTACACTTTCTCTGACATGGTATCAGAGCACCACAGCTGCCCTCACCCTAAGTGCCTCCCGCGTCCTCACACGGCCCGCCTCCTTCCACGCCCGCCTCCTCCCCATCGCCTCCCACGCCCGCGCCCACGCCTCCTCCCACGCCGCCTCTCCCATCGCCTCCCACGCTCGCGCCCACGCCTCCTCCCATCGCCTCCCACGCCCATCGCCTACGCCATCTGACAATCTCGTGGCCTCCCTCCCACAAGCCGCTGCCCGCACGCCCCCCAGGCCACGTGGTCACCCCGCGACGCCACATCAGGCACGTGCGCCCGTACGCCATCATCCCAAGCTGCCCATCGCGCATTGTGCGCGACTACTGCAACTCCATCTGGTGATGCTCTACTAAGTCTTCATGTTCTCTGGGATTACCAATAATTATCTAGTTCTTCCTACTTGCTCTGTGTGGCAGCCATGGCATCTACTCCCACATCTGTGGACTCCAAGTTCATGTACCAAACTACATCTATGCTGGTTCAGGGCACTACTATAAAACTCAAAGGATCTGAGAACTATGTTCTATGGTCTCAATCCTTTAAAGTGTTTATTGGCGGCTAGCGTAAGACCTATGTCCTTACCAAAGTTCCGTCCACAGAGACGGACAAAGACTATGATACCTGGTACGTTGATAACTGTCAGGTCATCACTTGGGTGACAAACAACGTTGATCAGCTATTGCAATTTGCATCCAATCTCCTATATAAGGAGACTGCCAAATAGCAATGTGGGAGATTCTTGAGAATACCTATTCGCAGAAAACTACCAAATCCAGGATTTCAGACATATATACTAAGATTTGGTCTACAAATCAAGGAGATGCATCCTTGATTGAGTATTACAGTCTGCTAATAGGTCTATTTAAGGAGCTTCTTATTTTCAAACCAGCATGCTGTGATAAAAAGGTGGGGGAGAGCAGAGTGGCAAGTATAACGATTCTTATCAGGTTTACACCCTCGGTATAAACCTGTGAAGGACCAGTTCTGACCGCTGTTGCATTACCTACTCTTGAGACCATCTTTGGTCGACTTCAGGAACTTGAGTCTCCTCAACCTCCTCCATTTGCTGAGATATCGGCTCATTTTACGAGAGGACGATCCATCAACTACGGGGGACGTGGATGTGAATCTGGCCGGGGACGTGGTCGTGCCTTTGGACGAGGACAAGACTCATCACGTGGCCAAGGGAGTGATCATCCTACTGCCCGCTTTCCCCCGTGTATTCATTGTGGTCGCCTGAATCATCCATCGGAACGTTGCTGGGCCAAATTTGGCATGCTTATAATGCCAACAGTGCATATGAGATGACCCCCTCTGATACTGATTACGAGGCCACTGTTTCTAACCGAGAACAACCTGCCAGTGATAGTCAGCCTTCTTTTACTGTCTGCCTCTGAATATGCTAGTCTCCGTCAACTACTACAAAACTCTCATAATAATGGCATTACCTCTGCTTCAAATGCCAGTCTTGACACAACCTCTGGTATCGTCACCAACATAGCTACTACATCTATTCTTACATGGATCATCGACTATGGAGCCTCGACGCATTTAACAGGGGAAGGTAGTCTTCTCACTTCTTCCCGTCCGTCTTCGGTGTGAAAACTGTACGTGTTGCCAATGGAGCTCATTCGCCTATTACTAGTGTGGGCACTATGGAGTTTTCCCCAAACTCAGACTCACAGGAGTGCATTGCGCTCCTGCCTTTCCTCTTAGCTTATTATCTGTTCATAAATGGTGCATTGAGCTTAACTGTCAGGTGATATTTGATAAATTTTGCTGCTATTTTCAGGACATCTGGACGAGGCAGATTTTTGGTGGGGGATATGAGAAGAATGGGTTGTATTATCTTGACATCCCTACTGATTCTGATTTTGCCAGGTGCTGCGTCCATATTCCACTGATCCTCTGCTATGGCATCTTCGTCTTGGTCATCCATCTGCAAAGCTCTCTCCATGGTGTTCCCTGAACTTTCATCGCTCAAACCCTTAAAGTATGAGGCATGTCAGTTGAGAAACATCATCGAGCATCCTTTCCTGCTCGAATGAGCCTCGTCGGTTCTGTCCCTTTCTCCTTAGTCCATTGTGATCTTTGGGACCATGTCCGATCCGAACACTCAGTGGTCATAAGTATTTTTGTTTGTCTTTATTGATGATTTCAGCAGGCTGACCTGGGTCTATCTACTAAAAGAACGTTCGGAGATCAATATTATCATCAAAAAATTTCTTTCATTATGTCAAAGATATTTTCTCCAATACTGTACAAATTTTTCGTTCCGATAATGCTTTGGAATTCACCCAAAATGTCCTTACACCTTTTCGCCTCTCAGGGACCATACATCAAACCTCTTGTCCCCTATACATCCCAACAAAATGTGTAACGGAAAGAAAATACGACATCTTCTAAACATTGCCCGGTCTCTTCTCTCTCAGATGAAAGTTCCCCAAACCTACTGGGGTGATGCTATATTAACTGTCGTCCATCTTACCAAAAGGGTCCCTTCGCCTTCTCTAAATGAGTCTACTCCATTCTCTCTACTCTACCCCACAGAGTCCCTTTCCCTCTGCCTCTACGAGTCTTTGGTTGTGTGTGCTTTATTCATAAATTTCAAAATGTAGATAAACTCTCACCACGTGCGATCAAATGTGTTTTCTAGGGTACTCTCGCACTCAAAAAGATTACAGGTGCTATGACCCTCATGGTCATCGTTATTACATCTCGGCAGATGTCACATTTTTTGAGCAAAACAAGCTTCTTTTCTCATACTGTCACTGATATTCCTCTTGATCTTCCATCTCCACCCATTGTCTACAAACGAAGAAACGTACCTACACCAGAAGTCCCTTTACCTGTCTCACTTTGCAGGATGATATGCCCTCTCCGAGTATCCCCCCAAGGATGTCCCGGATGATCATCTAGAGCTTCCCATTGCTCTACGGAAAAGTAAGAGACGATGTACTTCTTATCCGAAGTCTCACTACACCTCTACTGCTAGTTTATCTGCCTATGACAGATGGTACACAGATGCTCTCATGTTTATTTCCATTCCCACGAGATCACAACAGTGCGTTACAGGACTCTGGTTGGCGACATGCAGTGAATGAAGAAAATGGAGCGCTTATCTCCAGAGGGACATGCGATCTTGTTCAATGTCCAGAAAGGGACTCGACTGAGGCATGCAAATGGGTTTTTACGATCAAACAATCGCCTGACGGCTCAATTGACAGGTTAAAAGCTCGCCTTGTGGCCAAAGGTTTTACACAAACCTATGGCGTAGACTATTTTGAGACGTTCTCACCTGTTGCACGAATGGAGTCTATCAGAACTATTCTTTCATTAGCAGCAAATAAATCTTGGCCTATCTTTCAGTTAGATGTAAAAAACGCTTTTCTCTATGGCAACCTTGATGAGGAGGTAAACATGATGCAACCTCCCGGTTATGAAGTCGAGGGGGAGTATGTATGTCGACTTCGCAAAGCAATATATGGTCTCAAGCAAAGCCCAAGGACATGGTTTGACAGGCTTACACAGAAATAAGCACTCTTGGATTTCAGAGAGCAACATCTGATTACTCAGTATTTGTCAGAAAACGAGCAACTGGTATTGTTATACTTGCCGTCTATGTTGATGATATGGTTGTCACAGGTGATGATTACAATGGGATATCAGAAACCAAGGCCTTCCTTCAAAAGGTATTTGTTACTAAAGACCTTGGTCATCTACGCTACTTCTTGGCCATAGAAGTACTTCGCACTTTAGAAGGACTTCACCTCTCACAGAGGAAATACTGTCTGGACATTCTTACTGAAGCAGGAGTCCTCGGATGCAAACCCTCTGGTATTCATGCAAATCCAAAGAAGCACATCACCTTGTCTGATTCTACCTTTGACGATGTCACTCGATACAGAAGCTTTGTTGGTAAACTCCTCTACCTTACTGTCACCAGACCAAATATCTCCTATGCAGTTAGCAGAGCTAGCCAACACATGGAACGACCGTGTTATAGCCATTGGCAGGATGTCCTACAAATTCTACGATACTTGAAGGAATCTCCAGGATGTAGTCTCTTTTATTGGGCAAATGGGCACACAGATGTTATTGCATATGTTGATGCCGATTATGCAAGTTCTCCAGAAGATCGACGCTCTACTACAGGCTATGCTATGATGATTGGAGGAAATACTATTACATGGATGAGCAAGAAACAGACCGTAGTGTCCAGATCCAGTGCAGAGGCAGAGTATAGGGCAATGGCTCAAGCTACATGTGAGATCACATGGTTATTGACTTTTCTTCAAGAACTTGGCATTAATGTCACTACTCATATTCCTCTATATTGTGACAACAAATCTGCAACCTACATTGCCACGAATCGAGTGTTCCATGAACGAACCAAGCACATAGAGATAGACTGCCACTTCATACGGGATGCTGTCAAAATTGGAAGAATTACTACTCCGCATATCAGCATTGATCTTCAGCTTGCAGATATCTTCACAAAAGCCTTACCCAAGAAACGCATGTCGTGGATTGTTTCCAAGTTGGGCACGACTGATAAACATGCTCCAAATTGAGGGGGAATGTTATGAATATATGTAGCGGCTATAAGCCATTACTCATTGTAACCCTTGTAAGGGTATTTCTGTATTTTCTCCATCCTATACTCTCTAGGGTTTCTAGGGGTTTGTCCTATATAAGGACCCCTAGACCCATTAAAATAAGACAAGCTATTACACTTTCTCTGATAAAAACGAGTGATCCATTTACCATAAATGATAGAATCCATGTGAGAGATTGGATTAGAGAAAGAGATGATGATGTGTTCCAAGGATCGAGGCAGATGTGGAACTTAGTGCCTAATGCAACTGGCGCAGAAAATTTGGTGCAACATATGAGAAGCCAAAGGCATGATAATGGTTGAACTTCATTGTCGAGCTTCAATGAGGAAGAACTCCGATATGAGGAAGAAAGTGAAGATGAAGATGAAGATAATAAAGCAGTAGAATTTGATGATGATCTGGATTACGATTGCTTTGTACCTGGTAGAATATTATCGCTTGAACATTAGTACATTACTAATGTTATTTGTGTTGAATTTAAAATTTTTTAGAATACTTACATATTTCGGTGATTGTTGTCGATTATTACGTGTGCTAACTTTTATATTGAAGTATTGATATTAGATTGATAGAGATTGTTTACATCTCTATATGAAAGTCATTATTAGATTTTCTCTTGAATCACAGTTATTCATAAATTCAGTTCAGTAGTAGTCATTTTGTAGATAGTTATTTATTTTTAAATAAAAGGGATTTTTACCCGGCAGACCCTATAATCTTTTTAAATTACCTCTACAATCTTTGAAACATCGATATTCCTCCCTCGACCCTATAAACTTGCTTCGTCTTACCCTATAGACCATGTCGTTAATTTGAGAATATTTTAGTTAACTAGATTGGGTTTAAGTTGAGTTAATCTAACCCTAGCAAATCCAGCGGTAGGGTTTTCTTCCACTCTCCCTCCTTTCTTCTTCTCTCCCCCTCTTTCATCTTCCGCTCTCTCTCCTTCCTTCTTCATTCTTTTTTTGAAGTTGGACGAAGCCCTACTCTCTCCTCCCTTCTTCACTCTTGATGGACGAAGCCCTACTACATCTGACGAGATGAGCATAGCTGGAGGAGCCACTCGGCAGCATGGAGATGACGGGGGAGACGAGGGCGCGTACAGAGGGGAGGTGTAGCTTGCAGGAGGAGATGGCATCGTCCATGGAGGCATCATCGTTATGCAAGATGACGAAGAGCACGACCTAGATGTTCTCCTCTTGGACGATTACCTCCTCCTCCCTCTTTGAAGTTGGCCTCCTCCTCCCCATTTTCTCCGATAGAGGGCCATCGTAGGTCCGTGACGACGACCTCCTCTGCCTCGTCTTCACCGAACATCACAAGCTCGGCGTCGCCTCCGCCGTTGAGTACGACCATGATGTTGCCTTCGGCCTCCAACTTCAGGTGGCCATCACCGCCTCCATCTCCTCCCCCTCCATCGCCCCAAACCCCCACCCCCTCCACCCTTCGGCTCCAACATCAACTCCGCCCCCCCCCCCCAACCACCCTCCGTGTTCGCATACCACGACGACCTATTTCGCTTTGGGATGAGTCCAACCGTCTCCTAAGTTGCAGCAGGAGGGAGGCGGGGCGCAGCCTCCGACGATGGAAGAAAGTGAAGGGGTGGTGTCCTCTTCATTTGTAGGAGGAAGGGGGTGAGGGAAGGGGAGGGATGACATTAACATTGTTGGTTGCTAATGGCAGCATCTCAATGGCATCTTTGGTAAATTTCTTAAACAAAGAGGGTTATATGGACCTCATTTTAACGGAATACGGTTAACTTTAATGGGTAAATGGATTGGAGTTAACCACAGGGTTTGTGGAGAAAGGGTTAGTAAGTTTATGGGGTCGAGGAAGGAATATTGATGTTTCAAAGGTCGTAGAGGTAATTTAAAAAGATTATAGGATTTTCCGGGTAAAAATCCCTAAATTAAAAGTAGGAAACCGTGTTGAACCGCATATACCCCATATATGCCCCCGTATAATACCGTTTAATCGCTATCCAATGACCTCTCCGAATGCATAAGCGTACTGCTTTCATGAATCTTGGTTCTAGGAGTATCCTGGAGAATCACCTTATTATGTGTCATCTTAGGCCCCAAAATACCATGTATGGTAGTCCTTTTTTTGGCCGATTTTCTAGGATCAAACTCTATACCATCTCATGTCATTGAGTTGTATTATTATACCCTATTTTTTGTCAGAGTTAATGCTTAAGTAAATCATTTATATATTTCTCATGATTTATTGACCCTCTATCTAACTGCAATAGCCTTTACTAAGACAAAAACTATAGCATATACCTTTCTATTGCGGTACATGGGACATCTGTAAGCTTATGGGTGCAAAGAATGGTGCATTTTGGTCTCAAGCTTTCGAGGTATTAGTGAGAGCCTGAGCACTCAGGAAAGATCTGTGTTACTTCTTACACAAGATCCTTTCAAGATAGAGTACACGAATTATATGTCCTGGATACAAGACAACTAGCATGTCATTAACTGGCGGACTAATAATGTTGATCAATCAATAATTGCTAATCTCCTATACAAGGAGACGAACAAGGAGAAATGCGAAGAATTATCTCAAACATATATCCAACAGATTACCAAATCCTATCTAATCGACATCTACAAGAGGATTTGGTCCATCTCTCAGGGGAAGTCCTCGCTTATTCAACTATCAGCATATTACAGGTCTATACAAGGGACTTCTTGTTTTTCAGGCATCTTGCTGCCTAAGCAGGTGACAGATAGATCAAAATGGCAGACATACAGATTTCTTGGAGGATTGAGCCCTTGCCACCATACAACAAATGATCACTTCCTTACTTTTGACATGATTCCATTGCTTTGTGCAATATTCAGACAGTTCCAGCAGCCTAATTCCACTCTTAGCTACTCTGGCCAAGTTTAGCTGACAAAGACCTCTGCTTTCCTTGTGCCATATGGACGAGGTGGTCATTCTAGTTTTCCTTGTAAATGATATTGTGATTTGGACGTTATTGAGGATGTAGTTATCCTTTGTGTATACACTACTATAAGGCATTTGCATGACAAGTGGTGGACAAAGTTTAGTGATCGCCAATGACTAACCAAGTTTATGTTGAGTCTGATGATTTCTCTGTTGAGACAACTGTTGGTCAGGGACGGGTAGGACGCTGCCCAACTATCCCCTACGGACTACTCTCGACTCGTGAATTTGTTGCAAAGTAATCATGCCACTATTAATGAACAAGCATCTACTTCCAGTCTTTCTACTGCCAGGTATTGTAGGCAATTCAGCTTCTTGATTCTGGAACCTCGAATCATCTGATTGGAAAAGATGGTTCCTTGACTTTCATCCAACTTTCTATACATGTGAAGTATATTCGATTGGTCAACGGTGTTCTTTCTCCAATTCGCAATTGCTAGTATAGAGTTATCTTCTAGACTCAAGCTTTTTAGAGTTTTTTGTACTCATAACTTCCCTCCGAGGTTATTATATGTGCATAAATTGTGTTAAGACTATTTTTTATTAGCCTTTCCATTATTTTCAGGGCATCTAAACGATACCATTCTTTAGTAGAGGTCATAAGGAGAAAGGTCTACACTACCTTGTCCTCCTGACACGTGTTTTGTTGGAGCTACTTCGATTGTTTATATACATGAATCTTGGGCAGACCTTCATGGTTCTTCTTTTCCATCTCTATGCGATGGTCATTAACCGCGTGTGCTAACGAGCAATCTCCTGCTACCTTCATCTCAGGGTCCTATGCCCTCTTCTTTCTATCTAAAGACACGCTCAGTCTTCTCAGCCTGCCCTTTGCTCCCGGGGGAGGATTTTTTTTCGCCCATGCCTCATGCTGATTTTTATCATCACCTCATGCCTAATACTTTCCCAGCAACCCGAGATGGGAAATCGATGGCTCTCTCCTGAAAGATGGCTCACCGGGAGGCATCAGGGTCCTCCAGAGCTCTCTCAGATGTTTCCTGAAGTAACTTCTCAAGCCCATGGAGTGTAAGACTTGCAAGTTTGGAAAACTTCACATAACGTTGTTTCCTCACAAGACAAGTTACGTCGCTCATCTCCATTACGTACATTGTGATATTTAAGGCCTAGTTCGATCTGTTGTATAGGTGGTCACAAGTATTTTCTATTTTTGTTAATGATTATAAAATATCTTCTTAGCTTTATTTGATAAAGAAACGGGAGATTAATAAAAAGTTCATAAAACTTCTTTTTCTATGATAATCCCCAAAACCTTTTAGGGAGACGACATCTTTACTGTTATTAATCGAATAGCTTCATCTATTCTTACTAGGGTAACCATGTTCTCCCTACTCTTTGACGGTGAGGAACCTTTTTCACTGCTCTTAAGAGTGTTTAGTTCCACTGTCTTTTCTCCACAATTTTCATGTTGGGATAAGTTATCTTCCCATAGAATCAACTGTGCTTTCTGGAGTATTAAAGAACCAAATGGGTTACATCTGTTATGACCCAATTGAGCATCGGTATTACAGTTCTGCGAACAGATTAGCATCTTTTCTGAGTGTGTTAATGATATTGCTTTGGAGTTCCTTCCTTCGCTTCAAGTCTACCACAAGAGACACAGCATGGATTCTTCCATTTACATGATCCTACATTGCAGGATGGTGAGCCACCTTCAGATGGTCCTTTTACTGCAGACTCAGATGGTCCCACTTCCTCTATAAAACTTCGCATTGCTTTGATGAAGTCCGGATAACCTCCGCACGTTGTCACATTTTACATCTACTGAGGATTGCCTAGTTGTGGCAAGATGTTTACAGATGATCTTATGGCAATGTATCATCCACAAGATCATCATATGGCTTTTCAGGATCCAGGACGGAAGCAAGCTTTGGGTGAGGATATGGATGCTCTTGTCTCACGAAGCACTTGAAATCTTGTACCATGTCCCACCGGTGTTGCTCCTATAACTTGCAAATGAGTATTTACGTCCAAACATGCTCTTGATAGTTAGTGGACAAACTGAAGGCCCCATTAGTGGCGGAAAGATTCACTCAGACTTATGACATGGACTATTTTGAAACTCTTTCTCCAGTGGCCATGACAGGATGTGTATGAACGATCGGATTTAGAACATTTTATAGGAAAAGATTAAAATAGATAACAGTGTTTTCAATTCATTAAATCTAAAAATCAGTTTGCTAATATTTTTAACAAGGACCTTCTCATAGTACATCATGAGATTAATGTGACAAATTACGTATTATTGGTATCCATGTCCAACTTGATAGGGGGTGTTGAATATCATAACAAGAATACACATTTTTTAGATGTCGATCCATTTAATCCTCACTCGTGTACATACTCCACCTTTCTTTGAGCAACAAAGAGAAAAACCTTGCCATTTAAAAGAGGCTGCTAGGTCCAAGCTTCCCTTGCTTTGAGTCTCATACAAGAGGGTTTCCGTACAGAACTTCGTGCAATTTGTGTAATAGGCTGGTTTCCCGCATATCAAAACAGTCATTCAATTGATACAGATATCAATTGACACAATTCCAAGTACATGAATACAAGATGCACTATAAAATTATTTGGCTGATTTATTTTTTTTTTTGAAGCCATATTTGGCTGATTTATATAAATAAGTTTCAAATTTGAATTATTTTTCTCCAAAAATAGTGGAGGTAGATAATTTAGGAACAAAGACATTGTGACACACAGGCAACCAAAGCAGGGTGAGGAGATACTATAGTAAAAAATCATTTGTTTTCAAGACATTGTTTAGTGTTGAGAGCATTTGGAGAATACGTGCAAGAAAAGTCAACACTTTGGAGGTAAATACTTGTTCATATCATATTTGTTGCTAACAGAACCGGATCCCATGTATTCAAAGCAACTAAACATTTGAAAGCTAGCATCACATAAGTATCATGTCGTCAAACATCAAGACCAAAAGTAAACAATGATGCTCACCTCTTTTCCACCAAGATAAGGAGCAACCAAGGGCTGGGGATAAATGCCCTGACTATTGAATGAATGTGGATCCGCAACCTGTAACATTTCCACGTTTTATTACACAGAGAAGTTGGTGACGGTCAACAGTTCAAACAAACTATACAGAAGTATATAGACACTAGCCTTGTCCTTGGCTCTCATTGGAACTGAACTTGTCTGAATGTCAGTCTCAGTAAACCTTTGGTCGCCAATGTCCTGGACATAGTTCTTTATCTCCGTGATCGATAAAGAGGATGAAACTTGCTGCTTGACATAGATTATGTCCTTACCGCCAATGGTAACAGATGTAATTACATGTGTACCATAATTTTCAATGAAGCTGTTTACAAACAAAGTGCACATTAATAAAATGGCATCTAACAGCTAGTTGATTGAATTTTTAAGAATAACAGAAAAGATGACAGATCACCTTGCTAAAAGAGAAGGTTCCCATGTAAGGGGAACGGCTTGCTTGATGTCTTCCTTCAACAGTAATGGAGATCTTGAAAGATGAACTCTACACAAAGGTATAGTTACTCCATCCATGGCAAGGCTCTTTGTAGTTGAAGCATCAGTTTCTCTAGATCCAGTAAAGCTAAATGCAGAATTGAAGCTTCCAAGGGGAATGTTGCCAGACAAAAGGGACCGTCTGTTGAAAAACTCCACCATCTAAACTTCTCCAAATGAAAATCGCATGCATTACACATTCTGCTATGGTCACAATAACCATAAGATCCGAATGGGCATATTTTAATGACTGTAAATTGAAGATGCTTTTATGATATTTGGGGAAAGTAAATGAATAGCATATTGGCTTACCAAAATGAGAATCAGAAAACTTATTCACTGGAGTATGCAATAGTTTCGTGCAGTTTGCTGTCCATTTTATGTACATTCAGCTATATAGTTCTATTATTACGGAAAAGTTAGAGGGCTCTTTATACTATGTGTAAAGTGGCAATCAATGAATGGCACAACTTATGGTTTAACATGCATGGCTAGAATTACAACAATCACTACCAACACGGAAAGTGCCTTCTTCTTAATTACAAATGATAATAAAATAGAAACGTATAAATGTTTATACAGATGTAGCAAAAGACAATCAAAAACAATGCCAAAGAGGATGATTTTAGCAAATCACCGAACCTATGATTCGGAATATCCTACAATCTTACACTAGTTTGTAACCCTCTTGGTTTTTCATTAGGAATGGAGGAACCTTTGGTGTTTTATCATGTTGTCATTCACTCTCAAACACTGTCCCCCTATTCCAAGGGTTTACGTCCTCCTCACTTCTTTCTCCAGCTCCGTACATTCCTCAACAGAAGGTCGGGAAACTTGTATGTTCTTCACCAGTAGTGGTCTGATCCTTCTACATTAGCTGATTGCGGATATATATAGAGAGAGGAGTGATCCTAAGAGAGCCAAAACCTGTGAGAGCATGAGAGCATGCATTCTGGACCACATGATCCAACCAGGAGAGAGAATACCAGAAGAGAGAAAACAAAATCATGTGGTCCAGAATGCATGCTCTCATGCTCTCACATATTTTTCCTCTCATAGGATCATTCCCTCTCTCTCTCTCTATATATATTGTGTGTGTGTGGTGTAGGAAAAGGGAATATGCTCCCTGGTTGTAGCCAACTTACATGCTCTCACCCCTTTTCCCCTGTATTTTTTTATTTTTTTTCTAAAATGAAACATATTGGAACTTACCATAGTGTCATTCAAAATTCAACTTAATTCGAGATTTCTATCCCCTCCATCAAGACTGTCAAATTTTAACAGGTCTCAGAATTGCTAAAATTGACCCCCTTCAGATGGAGGGCATAGGAGTCTCTGTTTCTGACAAAATTGGAATGGCATGTTAGGAGGATATAGAGATGAATATACATATTTTTTATTTCCAAAAAAATAAAAAATAGAAGGAAAATAGGGGTGGGAGTAGCCAATTGGCTACTCCCAGGGAGTAGCCTCATTTAACCCTATTATATATATATGTAGGGTAAAATGGGCTGCCCCAGGGAGTAGCCAACTTGGCTACTCCCACCCCTATTTTTCCGTCATTTTTTATTTTTTTTGGAAAATAAAAATTTGTATATTCATCATTATATCCCTCTCACATTCTATTAAAATTTCGTCAGAAACAGAGACTCCTAAGCCCTCCATCCAGACGTCATTTTTTAACGGTCGCAGGATTTTTAAATCGACCATGTTTGGATGAAGGCCGTAGGAGTCTCTGTTTCTGACGAAATTTTAATAGAATGTGAGAGGGATATAATGATGAATATACAAATTTTTATTTTCTAAAAAATAAAAAATGACGGAAAAATAGGGGTGGGAGTAGCCAAGTTGGCTACTCCCTGGGGGCACCCCATTTTACCCTACATATATATATATAGGGTTAAATGAGGCTACTCCCTGGGAGTAGCCAATTGGCTACTCCCACCCCTATTTCCAAAAAAATAAAAAATAGAAGGAAAATAGGGGTGGGAGTAGCCAATTGGCTACTCCCAGGGAGTAGCCTCATTTAACCCTATATATATATATGTAGGGTAAAATGGGGCTGCCCCCAGGGAGTAGCCAACTTGGCTACTCCCACCCCTATTTTTCCGTCATTTTTTTATTTTTTTTGGAAAATAAAAATTTGTATATTCATCATTATATCCCTCTCACATTCTATTAAAATTTCGTCAGAAACAGAGACTCCTAAGCCCTCCATCCAGACGTCATTTTTTAACGGTCGCAGGATTTTTTAAATCGACCATGTTTGGATGAAGGCCGTAGGAGTCTCTGTTTCTGACGAAATTTTAATAGAATGTGAGAGGGATATAATGATGAATATACAAATTTTTATTTTCTAAAAAAATAAAAAAATGACGGAAAAATAGGGGTGGGAGTAGCCAAGTTGGCTACTCCCTGGGGGCAGCCCCATTTTACCCTACATATATATATATAGGGTTAAATGACGCTACTCCCTGGGAGTAGCCAATTGGCTACTCCAAAAGGTGTAAATAAACTCTATTCCACGTTAAAGGCCCCATTTTGCTCTCATTCCTAGGCTCGGAAAAACATGTCAAAAATTAAATTAAACCTAAAATCCTCTGAAACGAAGCAAAAAAAAATTGTGTTATTATACCCGAAAGCACATTGGGAGGTGGAAGGGACAATCTAGAGAAATGCAATTTGGAGAAAATGGGGTTAGATAAAAGTTCTGATTTTGGAGCATAAAAGAGTTCAAACCAAACTAAATGAGCACAAACAAAGAAAAAAAGCTCTCATAATTCTACCAGAAAAGAAGAGCAGTAAAATATCTAGATGCCACAGTCGACTACAACAATCCAAAAGCAAAATCCCACCACCACCAGTACCACCTGATTGAAGCTGCAGATAATGGCATTGTCGCGGGAGGACGGCTCCTGCGAGCATCTGACATCCCTGGAGACGTTGGGCACAACCACCTCATCGTAAACGGGGAGCTCCCTCACATGCTCCTCGTCCACCTCCACAACCCTAACCCCCTTGCAGTAGAGCAGCCTCGTGTCGTTATTCACATCGAACCCCCTCCCCAACGCATCGATCGAGTTCCTCACCGTCAGGATCGCCGACTCGTTCCCCTCCATCTTCCAAACCCCAATCCAACACAACCGGTTTCCACTACAGCAACAAAGGCGTCGTCTTTCGAGTTCAAATCAATAAATCCGAGCAAAACCCCCAGCTTCGGGGAAGATTTCTAGCAGCACAAAGAGGAGAACCGGATCAAATCGTGGGAAAACCTCGCAACAACTGCTGTGCTCGAGTTCGTTTAGCTTGGAGTGGCGACGGGACTTGCATCGATCGTACGGGGATTGTGAGGAGAATCGGGGAGCCTTGGATTGAGAGTATGGGGATTGACGGAGGGTGGGGATGGGGGAAGACCAGATGGAAACATTAAAGAACGCGAGGAGGAAGGCGTCCACTCTTTGGACTAATTTTTATTTTATTTTATTTTTTGCTTTGTTTCTACGGTCGTAGATCCCGGTGAAATTTGCGTTTTGCTTTGAATTCGGGGGAGGTGTTGTTTCTTTGGTCGGTTTATTGGGGTCAAAAAAGTGTGACCTCAAAAGTCAATGCAGATGGGATACTCATACTATTTATGTGTATAAACTTTGAACTAAATCAGTGTTTAAAAAAGATGGACCTCAATAAATCGATCAACTTAGTGATAATTCCAAGGCTATCTTCTTTTCTTCGGTCTTCTCTCAGGGTGTGTTTGGGACGTAGGTTAAAGTGGGTTAAACTGGTAGCAGGTAACCTATTTTTGTATTTTGATATTTGGATAGAGGCTTAAATTGGGGGGGTTAGAAGTAAATTTTATTGTGATATGATTGTATTGAAGTTTGAAAAAGTGAGTAGTTATTATGATGAGATTGTATTGGAGTTTGGAAAAGTGAGTATAAGTGGAGTAATTTATAATTTTTATATGATATGATGGTATAATATATTATTTTTTATGGAATTGATGATGGAGAATTGATTTATTTTTTAAAAAAAAGAAATAAAGTGGAGCACACATGGAGAGAAAAGATATGGGTTAAGGGAGGAGTTTACCCCTCTTGCCGAACGGGATCTTAGGGTGTATTTAGTTGTCGGGTTACCTTAGGGTAAATTGGAGGAGGGTAATTCGATTTTGTATTTTGATGTTTCAATAGATGATTTTGGGTTGAGTGGGCTTGTTGTGATGTAATTGTATTGAAGTTTGAAAAAGTGAGTAGTTAGTGTGATGTGATTGTACAGAATTTTGGAAAAGTGAGTAGAAATTGAGTAGTTTATAATTTTTAGATGATGTGATGGTATAATATATTTTTTTATGGAATGAATGAAAGAGAAAAGATTTATTTAATGTATTAAAAAAGAGACAGAGAGGGGTATCACACGAGAGAGGAGGTGAGTTTTGGAAGGTAACCCTCTACATGAACGGTCCCTTAGGGATTGTTCAATGGAGGAATAAGGAAAAGGTATAATGAGGGATAAGATATTGTTTACGTTCGATTCGAATGAGATGATAAGAAGGAATCAAGAGATATTAGTAGTTAGCAAAATTTTTGAAGAAATGGAAGTTAAGTTTGACATGACTGGTAGATAAAAAGCAATTTTTCGTTGTTTACAAGCTGACCATGCTCAAGAATTCTTCCTTGCTATTCTTATTGAGGGCCTTGGAATGTATATATCACCCATTGAGTATCGTGCTATCTTCAAGTATCGCCTTATGATTCCTCTATTCCCGTCTGATGAAACTGGCCCATTATGCCACAAATCTTGCTTGGACGCTTTTGGAGAGCGTGCAGGTCATTGTCATGAACTCATAGGTTTTAAATATAGACATAATTTGTAATGGAAGTCATTTATGATGTACTCAGACATGCTAGGATTGTTTCAAATAAAGATGCACCTGTGAATTTTTTAACAAATCCCACAAGAGGGGAGATCGACACTCAGACCATCCGATGTTTTAATATTTGGATGGGCTGGAGGGAAACATGCATGTGTCAATTTGATTGGGGTTTCTACATTGATGGGTCTAATAATGAGTGATTTCATTGTGGGATATGCTGCACAGAAAGGTCTCAGCTAAAGTAGTTAAGCATGAAAAGGCTTGTATTGACAATCAACATGTATGCATCCCTTTTATTTTTGATACATGTGTGTTCTTGGCAACTGGAGCAGTAGAGCTCCTCTAAAGTGTCCAAAAAATTATGCATAGCAGTGTTATGCTTCACAGGTATATAGATGTTGTGTTTCGAAGAATTGGATTTGTCATCTAAAAGGGATTGATGTCATATCTTGTTGTCCATCTCCCATCAATCTACCTGTAATAGTTTTGATTAAATTAAATATAACCGTATAATCCGTTCAAAACGTAGTTATTTGACAATCAACATGTATGCATCCCTTTTGTTTTTGATACCTGTGTGTTCTTGGCAACTGGAGCAGTAGAACTCCTCTAAAGTGTCCAAAAAATTATGCATAGCAGTGTTATGCTTCACAGGTATATAGATGTTGTGTTTTGAAGAATTGGATTTGTCATCCAAAAGGGATTGATGTCATATCTTGTTGTCCATCTCCCATCAATCTATCTGTAATAGTTTTGATTAAATTAAATATAACCTTATAATCCGTTCAAAACGTAGTTATTTGACAATCAACATGTATGCATCCCTTTTATTTTTGATACATGTGTGTTCTTGGCAACTGGAGCAGTAGAGCTCCTCTAAAGTGTCCAAAAAATTATGCATAGCAGTGTTATGCTTCACAGGTATATAGATGTTGTGTTTCGAAGAATTGGATTTGTCATCTAAAAGGGATTGATGTCATATCTTGTTGTCCATCTCCCATCAATCTACCTGTAATAGTTTTGATTAAATTAAATATAACCGTATAATCCGTTCAAAACGTAGTTATTTGACAATCAACATGTATGCATCCCTTTTGTTTTTGATACCTGTGTGTTCTTGGCAACTGGAGCAGTAGAACTCCTCTAAAGTGTCCAAAAAATTATGCATAGCAGTGTTATGCTTCACAGGTATATAGTTGTTGTGTTTTGAAGAATTGGATTTGTCATCCAAAAGGGATTGATGTCATATCTTGTTGTCCATCTCCCATCAATCTATCTGTAATAGTTTTGATTAAATTAAATATAACCGTATAATCCGTTCAAAACGTAGTTATTTGACAATCAACATGTATGCATCCCTTTTGTTTTTGATACCTGTGTGTTCTTGGCAACTGGAGCAGTAGAGCTCCTCTAAAGTGTCCAAAAAAATATGCATAGCAGTGTTATGCTTCACAGGTATATAGATGTTGTCTTTCGAAGAATTGGATTTGTCATCCAAAAGGGATTGATGTCATATCTTGTTGTCCATCTCCCATCAATCTACCTGTAATAGTTTTGATTAAATTAAATATAACCGTATAATCCGTTCAAAACGTAGTTACTTGACAATCAACATGTATGCATCCCTTTTATTTTTGATACATGTGTGTTCTTGGCAACGGGAGCAGTAGAGCTCCTCTAAAGGGTCCAAAAAATTATGCATAGTAGTGTTATGCTTCACAGGTATATAGATGTTGTGTTTCGAAGAATTGGATTTATCATCCAAAAGGGATTGATGGCACATCTTGTTGTCCATCTCTCTTCAATCTATCTGTAATAGTTTTGATTAAATTAAATATAACCGTATAATCCATTTAAAACGTAGTTATTTGCTATTCTCTTTTCGGTTGGAAGGAGAGGAGGAGGGATAAGGGGGGATTATGTCAGATAAGTTTGTTAGATAACAGGTAGTCATTTTTTTTTGGCAGAAGTGGCTCATGATGGAGGAATATTGAGGGAAATCTTATTCCACATCTTAACTCTAGGATCAAAATATTGACCGTCTATAGAAGGAGAGGAATAAGAAGAGCTCAAACGAATAGCCCCTTAGGAGCACACTCCAATCTTATCACCTCCAATTCTCTCATCATCTTTCATGCAATTACGTTATCATTTGGGAATCGACAAAACGTACATGTTGATTTAACATAAGCTACTCCACACTCACCTGGGTAGACCCAAGTTCATGCCATTTAGGGTAAAAGCATCCCATGAGTTCAGAAGAACATTACATTTTTCCCACCAAATACCTCCACTTTAGACAATTCCACAAATGTAGCGCTCCTTCTATTTTTTTAAGGGATTTTTACCCGACAGACCCTATAAACTTTACCAATTACCTCCACAACATTTGAAACAACATAATTCTCCCATCGATTCCGTAAACTTGCCAACACTTATCCCATGAACCGTGCGATTAATCTGTTCGATGCTCGTGAGGGTTCATGGAGTAATTTACATGTTGATGGGGTAACTACGTTGTGCAAAAGGTCGTAGAGGTAATTTAAAAATTTTATAGAGTCTGTTGAGTAAAAATTCCTTATTTAAAGTATCACTACATTGAACACATCTCCCCTTAGTTAAAATTGTGGGTATGCCACTGCCCCTCATCGATGAGTAGTTGCAGCACAACTATTCCGTGAAGGTGTTCTCGTTGTTCTCGGAGATGAGGATGTAAGGAAAGGGGAGGAGGAATAAGCAGATAGGGAAGAAATAAGCGAAGACAAGAGGAAAGAAGGGTATAAGATAAAAAAATAATATTTAACGGTTACTTGGATAGAAAATATATAAAAAAATAGAAATTAATATGTATATAAATATTAAGGACTGCATTGTGATATTTTAAAAAGTATGGAGGAATACATTGAATTATTGCACAAAATTTAGAGACTTTCATATAATTTACTTCAATAAATAAAAATTGGATCCTTTTGCCTTTTTGTCTCGTTTAATTGGTTATTTAATTATCTTGAAAGTTTTATAAGATGTGGTGCTTAATGAGAGAGTAACATCATTCAAATGTAACAACACGCGAAATACTTTACTTTCAAGATATGGCGATTCAGCATATTATCGTAGCCTATTCTACCCCTATTCAATACTTATACACATCAAGAGTCGCAAGGTGTCGTGATGAGTATTTCCTATCTTATAAAGCTAAGATCTCAACAGTTGTGGAAATAGAAAAAACACATGATGGGGCATCACTTCTCAAAAATGTGTTGCCCTTGCCACCCGTTGTGTGGCACCACTTTTACCTAGTGTAAAGTGATAATAAGATTTCTGTGATTTTCGTGAAATATCATAATATACATTCAATATGTTGGGCTTATCCAACAAATAACTAATATGCATTTACATTGCAAATATGTTAGCATTTACATCACAATTATATTCACATTAACACATTAATATTAACATTATAACTATCATTAGTATCCACATTATTAGAAACACCTTAACATTTTCAACTAAATTTACAAATAAATCAAATCAAATAAAAAGAACTCTAATATTGACATTCACACAAATCTACCAACACATATAACAAATAATTATGTTTTGCAACAGACATTTTAACCAATCGACATCAAAGGAAGTATAAGTAACTAGAATTATATCTCGAGAGGATTTATGCTCGAAAGAGAAGACATTAGAGGAGAGGTCGATAGTAGTAACGGGCGTGAACGAGATCATTTTTTGTTTCTATTTCTATAGATGCGTATCCACATTGCTTAAAGCTCGTCTATTTTCCTCCCTTTTCAAAATAGATACGGATAAGGATATCATTTTGATAACTGTGGATTTTGTAAGAATACATGGGCACAACTGATATTACAAAAAAGAGATAACTGATATTGCATATTCTAAAAGTGGTACAAATGATAAAATCTTTTTTTTATGTATCCTTCATCATATTTGATACAATTATTACAATATAAGTATAATTAGTATAATTATATAATATATATTCCATCTAATGCATGTATATTTAAGCTAATATATGGAATATTTCGTAATCTTCATCAGGTAGTAACCGCAATACTTGTAGAATGTTTTATAAAAAAAAGTTACTTTAAGGAATAATTTTAAATTTTAAAGAACGGACTCCAAAATAAAAAAAAAAGAGGATACAATGAAAAGAAATGGCTACTGACATTTATAGTTTTGTATGAAAAAATTTTGTATCAAGTCTTATTTTTGACGTAGTAAGTTTATGAATAATTTTATTACTCTAGTTTCCTTTTCAAAATTTTTAAAAATATTGCAATATGTTCAAAAAATATTTAATATTTTTAGATGTGGTATGATATGAAGTCAAAATAAATTATGCAGCTTAAGTAAAAAAATCTCTCTATATATCCTAGAAAAATATTTCTATTCTACTTGGCACCTCCAAGCCAACATTCTCGGCTTCGTCCTTGGTGGCATAGGTGATTTGAGAGGCTCACAAGGGGGAGAGTTTGGTTAGGGCACTGATGGTAGGGGATTCACAAGGAGGTAGAGGAGGACTAGAGCATGGAGAGGAGGTGGAGGCGGTTATGGTGTAGGCGACAGCAGCGGTGGACACTTGGGAGAGGAGGAGGTGATGGCTAGGGTTTGGGAGGGAGAAAGAGGAGGACAAAGGGTTTAGGTCATGTGTATATGAAAGAAAGGGAGAAATAGAACCATGGTCTGAAAATTTTTATAAGAAATTACGACCACATCTTGATGACATTTGGTTGCAATTTTATGTCAGTGAAATGCAATCAAAATTGGTAGCATTGTAATTGCATATTAGAGAATTGTGAGCACCATACCAACATATTATGGATGTATTTTTAAACATATAAATTCACTTCTTTCTTAGGACATGTTGGTTGCCATGGTACATCGGGGTACTTTGGCATACCTCCAGCTCCAACCCTGCATTCCTGAGTTAGGATTGCTTGTATTGACCTTACAATTTCTTTGGCATAATTTTTTTTAACATGCTCAAATAAACTTATTAACATAAAAATTATATTATAATCATTAAAAAGTTAATATTACACAAAATCTATAAAGCCTTAAACTTGGTCCTTCTTGTATCCTATATCATAAGATCCGGATCGTCAAGAGGAAACCAACGGGATTCGTTTCATATGAATCGGACTTCGTTTGGTATTGTTATGATTTTCGGAAGAAAGAGAACCAAAGAGGTTTAAGATGTCATTAACCCATAATGATCGCCATTAAGACTAATTAAACATGATTATAGAAACTAATGATAGATTAAAAATCATTAATGATCATTAGTTAACACTGATCAATAGTTAGCAAAAGATAAGCATAATCCACAAAAGTTAAAATGTGATTAGTGAAAGTTAATCACGATTAGCGTTAATTAAACGTCATTAGTGAATCTAGAATACTCTGGAACGTTCTAACTTAAGCTCTAAGTTTCAGATAATTTGGGCCAAACCCATGGGCTGCTAATCGCGGTTAAGGGCTAAACCATGGTTTACTAACCATGGTTAGGGGTTTTCTGGAGCCTATAAATACCCCCTACCTATTCATTCTTTACGATTTCCACTATCACCACCGCCCCAAGGGCTAGGGTTGAGAGGTCGGGAGGAGGAGTGGGAGGCGAGGAAAGAGCGCTAGCGAAGCGCTGCCAAGAGAACAAGGAGGAGAAAGGTATGATCCTCTCTTAGTTTGCTTTGTAAGCTAAGATTTCAATTCATTCTCTTTTCTTCCAAGCTTTGTTCTTGATTCATCTTTCTTTCCGACTCGTTTTCAGTTGTGATTTGAGGAGAAATCTGTGTAACACCCTACTTAGATACGGACGGCGATGCTCGTCAATGAACCCTGCGATTTGTCACACATTCACTCATCTAAGACGCGTGGTGTCCACCGATTCTCCATCGCCTGTGTTACTATTCTTTCAACTCTGCTTTATAGTTATTTTGATGGAAAAAACTGTGTAATACCCTACTTAGGTACGGACGGCTATGCACATCAGTGAACCCTGTGATTCGTCAGACATTCACTCACCTAAGACGCATGGTGTCTACCGATTCTTCATCTCTGGTTGTTTGAGTATATTCTTTCATTTTCGTTATTATTTTCCTCTCGATGATTTTATAGAGGAAACTCTTTCCGTTTTTTAAATATGTCCCAATATAAGGGGAAACTCTGCTGAAATTTTTCTACAAATATGTCCCGAAATAAGGGGAAACTCTGCCGAAATTTTTATAGAAATATGTCCCGATACAGATGGAAACTCTGCCGAAATTTTTTTAAAAATATCATCCTATATAAGAGGAAGTTTTGTCGAAGTTTTAAGAGAAAAATATGTTCTTCACATTCTTCGTGTTCTTCATGTGTTTTTCGTGTTCTTCGTTCGTTCTTAGTGTTTTTGATACGAAAATGAAATTCGATCATTTTAGGAGCTATAAAATCTTTCTTTTTGAAAAAGAATCACGATAAAACACTGTATACGTGCGAGAAAGCTTGATTAGGTAACGGAATCCTTCTTTTTGTTGTTAGGTTTTCATATGAGATCATAAAATTTCTGATTTTATGTTTTTTCTATGAAGAACCATAATTTGGCTATTTTTAAGAAAGTATGAAAAGTTGCTTTGCGATTCCCACTAAAATAAGATTTAATCATCTAATTGATGTAGTGACTTGAAGCATAAATACATGCATATATGAATAATATATATATATATATGTGAGTATATACTAAGTGTTGATGATTGTGCAAATCAAAGACGTAACGAAAGAATTACATCATGGGAATTGATGTGTTTTGAGTTGGATCCTGAAAAGGATCGTGTGTCACGTTAAGGATGACTGGGAGTAGAACTACAGGACGGGCAGCAACCTGTAGGTTTGTCGGAAGGAACCCGTATTGGTGTTTCCTTACCTAGTTGGTACACTGTTGCCTTGTCATGATGAGTGCGCACGAAATGAATGATTTGCAACATGTGGTACCAGGAGCCAATATCTTCGGGTTGACTGACGAAAGATGTAGTCGTACCATGTAGAGGCACAGGCGGTTCAATAGTGGCTGGGTCACGATAACATGTATTTAAAGCCGCTATGTTATGTAATTAAATGTTAGCCTGAGGTTTAAGCGATCGAGTCATCGAGGACGGTGTGCTCCTTTGTTTTCAAGGCTGAGGGTTTGAGACCCTGATTAATAAAAGAATAGGAAATGGTCAGGGTAGTATTGGAGGATTGGTTGAGGCGGCATGCGGTAGCATAAGCTCATCAGATCAACGCAATCTCCAATCCCGAGTGTCCACAGCTTCGGAGTCCAAGAATGGTGGGGTTGGACTAATCCCTGACGTGGAGTAGAAATGAATAGGACTTAAATTAATGAGAAGGAATGAAACTTTTTGTGATAACAACTTTTTGAAAAATTACACAATTTGCTTGTTTTTCTCTTCTTCGTTACTTAGCATTCGCTAATTGTTATCCTATGATTTATGAAAAATCCAACAGCTGTCGGTGAGCCATCGTAAGAACCTTAGTAGACATCCAGCCATCCACAATAGCTTTACTTTGTAAGGTAGTTAGTAATCTTTTTGTATATTTTTCCTTTCAAACTGATTTACATGTAAATGGCTATAGTAGGATAATGTATAATTTGAACTTTATTTTGTGAATGGAAAAGTGTTGAAATACTTTCTTCTAAATATACTTTATTTGCAGTCTGTTTCTGAATGTTAGTTGTAATTGTTGAATAAATTATTGCTGAGTAACCAAATCCGATTATGGGAGGATCCGACAGCCCGAGAATCGTGGTCACGACAAAATCAATGTTACATCACATCACAATTATCCTCCAAACAACTACTATTCACAGGAGTATTCCTCAACCCAGCCCAACCCAGTAACCAAACAGTCCCTTAGAGTTCAATCATGTGACCACATGTTGCGGATTTATCGTCTAATACCTATAATTACCACAAACACACTACATGTGGTTGCAATTGTGTGAGATGGTAAAAATATTGGTTTCTTATAGAGCATCATATGTTAATGTAAATAAGAAGGTAAGGGAAGGTGATTAAACGTTTGCTCCAGTGTTTGAAAAACCATAGTGCATGAATTGACGATTATATTACTTCGTTGGTCTATTAGCTCACATTTCAGTCTGTGATCTAAAGGGGATATTCAAGAGGAGACACTTTGTTACTCTTAAAGTTGCTTATGATTTAAAGGTGGTATATCATGGTATTCTAATTCATGTTGAATATATGAATATCTTTTATTTTTAATGAAGTTGATCGTCGCTGGTCATGCAACTGTTTCATATTCGATGTTGGATGAGTCGATTTTAATTTACTGATGTAATAAGACCCTACAAAGGAATATTGGAAGAGGATCTGAATCAACGTACAATATACTTTCGTAGTTCGAATCAGTCCAACCCAATGCTCATACAATGTAGGAAAACAATGGAATCCAATATCCTTAAGGTAGGACGGCCTCTCAGAAAAAACACTAATCTTCATCCTAATCCTTTACCCTCCCTACCCGTATTTTTATTAAGAAATCTCTTGCCATTATCTATTAGTTTTTTTTAAAAAATAGGCCCGATAATTTTGAGGGTCCAGAGTGTCCTCCTTGAGATTAAGTCCTTTAAGGTGTAGGCACACTACGCTAGCACCAGACCTATTAGTTGACATATGTTAAATGCAATCATATTCCAACCTAAATTTGGGATTTGCATGTCATAATGGAGGTCAAGATGATCTTAAAATAAGTATACTCCGAGTATCTAGCTTGTAACTAAGTCCGTACACACTATCAATTTTAATCAGTTGATTTTTTTACCGTTGTGTTTCACTTTCAAATTAACATTTCATTTTATTTGGTGCTCAAATTAATTGGAATAAGGCAGATCTCGATCAATCGATTTTTTTCCATTTTGAAAGGACTCGATCAATCGGGTTGATTTCCAAATAACCAAGTTTATGTCTCGATCAATTAGGTATCCACAACATCATGGAATGCTGCACGCCTACTATACTAGATGTATCTCCTTTAATTCCCATCTTTTGAAATTGTTTCAGGGCTTATGAATAATATAGTTTTAAATCTGACCTTTGTTATTAGGTCTCCACAATGAAAATAATAACTAGGCTAAAATCATTTGAATTAATGCATGTTCAATATTATTATTTTTTATACTTAAGGGACAACCAGAATACATATTCAAATTTTATAGTAAAAGAAAAATAATAGAAACACAATATGTAAATTTTACAATGATTTGAATATCACCTATGGCTCACTCGTTAAACCCTTGAAGTTAGAATATATAAAACTTGTATCAAAAGCAACTCATATGTCCCAAGAAGGTATAAGGAGGAGATAGATAACAAAAAATGTGAAAATAGAAGAGAATCTATTTATGAAAGATAATGAAAGAAATAAGTGAAAAAGAGTATACATACCAATCTACTATTGCATTCATTTTGTACATATTTTGACATTCGTATTCATTTTCTTTTTAAATTGGATGTAGATATAGATATCACTTTAACATTATTATTCACACTTCTACTCATATATCCATTTTAATATGTAGAATAATCATAGATTTATTTATAGTTGCATGCAACAAAATTTTATGATTGCATTCATCATTGTCGATATAGTTGTTATGAAATGAATATGTTTAGTATATCTATTTCATGTTTAAACCATCCTAAAAATATATTTTTTGGTTAGTCTACAAAATACTTTTGTTATTATTCACATCTGCTTTATATTCATATTTATTTTTTAAGGATATGGTAATACATTTTTCATATTTATCAATATTTGTATCCACATTCATATTCGTATTTTAAAATGGATAACGATATGATTATACTTGTATTCATATCTGTGTCCAACTATTTTCGTTCCTATATATACTCTAACATTTTCTTTTACTGATGTAAGATTAGCTATAAATATTCACTCATATGTACAAATAGAGTAATCAAAATAAGGATGGAATATACATTTGATTTGATCAAGATGATTTGTGTCTCTCTCTTTTTTTAGAAATGATCAAAATGCCATTCCATTGATATAACTGAAATGTGTGATAATCATTTACAAGAGTCTCCCTCGGACTGCAAACATAGGGTTTGTTTCGTTGCAGGGTTGGACATGGTTAGTTTGGGTTGGGATACCCCTGTTAATAGTAAACTGTGAGGAGGATTGGGATATTTGGAATGAGAGGTACCCCGGGTTGGGCCAACCCAACCCCGCCCAACCCTGCAACCAAACCGAGCCATAGAGAACAATAAGAGTTTTTCCCATAGCGAATAATTTTAGTAGAAGCCAAGAGAAGATTTTCGGACCCCTTCAAAACCGACTTCCATAAACATTTGAGAGTTTGTATTAAGCATTTGATTGGAGAGGGATTTGAGCTCCGTGATAATATGATGCCTTGATAATGTCTCTGGCGAGAAGATTTTCCCCTTCCATGACAGAGAAGATTTTTTTTGGAAAGCATAGCATAATTTAAAACTCCCCAAAACAATGATACCCCATCTTTCATTTTTCTTGGGTCGACATATCTTTTTCCATGCCAGCTGATGCTTTTTTTTTTTGAGTTTGTGTTGCCATTCAAAAGAAGTCGCACTGATTTTGTCGATTTTCTCGATCACATATTTAGGCACTTTGATAGTTGCAAGAAATCACAAGGTCGGAGGAGCGAGGTTGGATTTTAATAAGGATGTCTTTGGAGGTAAAGCAAGCATACGAGTTTTCCATTCACTCATTTTTTGTGAAAATTTGTCGATCGCAATAAGATGCATGAAGATTTGTTGGGGTTAGTAGAAAGCCTAAGTAAGTGATTGGGAATTTACCAGTTTCCAAATAAAAAAAATATTTGAAAATGTGATGGATAATAGTTTAGATAAAATAGGGAGGATTTATCTCTATAATATCGAGCCTGGAGATAAGGGAAAACATACGAAGGGTGTCTCAAAAGTCTTACGCAACTCCTCGTCTGAGTAGATCATTCACAAATTAAATGTTAACGATAGACCATGAGCATTAACTCATGTTTTTCCCCTCACCCAAGAGCTTTTTGAGCATTTCATAAGAATGCTCATCGAATTATTGACGAGAATAGGAGAGATGGGTCTCCCAACGAAACCCACACTAAGGTGGGAAGAAACCCATGGAGTAACCATTAATTTTAACGGAGATATGGGTGGAATGTACGATGACAAAAATCGAGCAAATGAATTGATGTGGGCTTCACTAGAATTCCATATATTTGATCATGAAATCCCATTTTAAGGTATTGAATCCAAACCACTTGTTGGGTTGTTGATGTGGATGATCTGTATTCTGCCTTCTGATTATCTGAGAGTTGTTGGATCAGGATTGCTGACATGCCTGATCTATGTCATGCCTTCTGATTGACTGAGAACTGTTGGGTCGGGATTGCAGATATGTCTGATCTGTATTCTGTTTTCTGATTGGTTTGAGCGGTTGGATCAATTGTTGAATACAAATGATATTCTTCTGTTGCAATATAAAAGGACCCATACCTGAGAAGATTTTTGAGAAGAGAGCTGAACAGTAGGAAACGATGGTTCCATTATCCCTAACAAGATTTTGCCGTTGCACGATTGGAAAGATTTCTCAAAAGCTCTTGCTTTGGATTATGGATTCCACCAACCATAGCGGAAAAGATACCTAACGTCGTCGGAATCTTCCCCTTCAGACATGGAGCTCTTGCCATTTTTGTATCAACTATTCACCAATATTGATTTTAATGCCTATTTGTAATTATCTTGGCAAATTATTTTTCCGCATCCTGATGGTTGTTTCTTTTGCTCTCTAATGCCTATCTATTATTATTTTATTCGAAAAGAGTAATAGAATAGTAGTTGTATTTTGTTAGCAAGGTCATTATATGATGATCATATGATCTGGATTACCTAAATCAAAATAAAGTGAGATATCAGTTATATCAAAATAGCTCGTGAACCAATTATCAATCACTACTTATGAATTAAATTTATAATGTCAGATTTTAAAAAATGCATGGAAATTAAGAAGATAGTTAAAAATAGTAACTGGGAGAGTATGCATTGTCTAAGTCAAAAAAATAACTGCTTGAAAAAACAAAAGAATAAAAAATAGAGATGCAAAATGTAGTTGACAAAAATGATTTTTAATACCAAGCATCGATCACTATCTAAAAGTACAATCATTAAGGTTGGATCTCCAAATACTTACAAGAACCAATAGCTATATTGAGAAAAGTAAATGGAGGAACGCGAAAGCAAGAATATAAACAATGTTGGGATCGATAGGACCTGGAGGGGTTATGGGCAATGGAGGGATCCTAATGGATAGTGAGGATCGTCTGCAGTACAGCGTCTGTAGTAAAAGCATGGATCCTTGATCGAGTGATTCGCACGAATATGCACTTATCGTGGGCCCCTACCGTGCAAAATCGTATGAAACGCTCGATCAAGATCGAGCGGTTCAGGCAGCTACTGCAGAGTCTGCAGTACTGCAGAAAATCCGTTCCCCTTGATGGATACTGCTAGAAAGGAGAAGAGGAGCCGTGATGCATTCTCGAGTCAGTCATCAAGTCCTTTTCTTTCCTATTCAGTCGCTCAATCTCCCTTCGATTCAGGTTGATGTGATAAAATACTCTGTTTGAAACCATTATCTCTTGTCACTGTTATACATGCAGACCATCGATATTATTGATATTGTTAAGTCTGAATAAAATGTTCAAATACACCTGCACTATGCTAGGATAGTACATTATGCAAGTTTTTCCTGGTCAAATAAAAGTAACTAAGCAATGAAGCATGAGATGTACATTTACCCAAAGCTCAACATTCAAGTACAGATAAATACTACATCTCGCAAAGAAAATTCCTACAGGGAAAATCTGTCCACTTACGCACCTGTGTTAGGCTGCTACTTCATAGGATCTGAGTACGAATTATATTTTACATCAAAAGTATCCGAGTGCTTTCACTGGTTTCCCATTCCTCGCATGGAAGACCTCTCTTCTTTCGTTTCCTTGATGCTCCATTCCTCATAACCCACGATATGTAGACTGCGCCTTCTAGCACGTTATAACTTGTACAAAGGGCAATAAGTTTGGGATGATTGAGAGTTGAAGGGAGAGCTGCAATGGAAGGAAACAAGCTATTACATACTCAACCAGATGACCCTTAGCTTGGATTTAACTTGATATACAGGTGAGCAGACTGCAGTGTAAAAAATGGCTTTAAGTTGTGGTCATACCTGTATAATTGGAATTATGATCATTGTAAAGAATAGCTTTGGCTTACACCGAGAGCTGACGGAGGGCTCGTTTGAGCTTGAAATGGTTCACATCAGTCCAGTGGAAAATCTCATCATTCTCACTTATGTACATAGATTACATATCAGCAACAGACCATAGGTATGCCTCTCTCTGAGTGGCCCTCTTCTCATTCTGTCTCTTGAATAATTCCTTCTCATATCCTGCAAAATATACCATAATGGAGTGAAAATCCCTCGTACTAATCTGCTTTATCTGAGGTTCACTAAATGGAATGAACAGTCTTGCAGCATTAAGTAACATTGCCACTCAATTTAACTCGTGATACGCGTTTCTAGAATGGAGTCCCAACAGGATAGCTATGCCATGTATATATTTCAAAAGGTTTGGGAGTGTTGCCTACATAGTTGGGATATCATGCACCTTAACTTTAATAACGTAATACAGTAGAGAAGCAAAACACTCCTTATAAATCTATATTCCTCTTCAAAACTCCCAATTCTCATCTTGTATTATTCCTCCACGACGAGAGACCCAGGTTTAGTTTTCACAGTTTTGATGACAGAATCCGAGAATCCTTCTTTGCGTCAATGCACCAACCTCGCATTACCAATTTAACAAAGAATATGTGCACAAACATGAGCGCATTATGCAATAATGTTGATACATCTGGTATGGGAGGATAAAAGAGAAAGAATGATATGTTTAGAAATTCATGCAGAACTATTTGCATAAATAAAAAGTTCTCTGCCAGAATAAAATCCATAATCATATTTACACAAAAATCATATTTTGCTTAGTAACCATATATTAGACTCTAATGCAGGATGTATGACCATTCATTATATCTGGTTAAAGATTCAGTTGTGGAGTTGTGCATGCTGCACTTTTCTAATTGATATTGAAAGAAAATACGATAATTGCTAAGGAATTAGTTTAGGAGACAGTAATCTAAACTTGTTGCAATATTAGAGCAGAAGACAAACCTGTGCTGCGATCAACACCATCCCAATGACGTCCAGGCTTGATTCCATATCGGTTTGGAGGCGGGTCCAATCCTCTTTTGATCCAACTATGATCAGGAATGGTTTGAGGGACTATAAAACCCGACTCTTTCATCTTCTCATTGCCACCAAGATCTTTCAGATCGAAGTAAGGATCACTTCTCTGCAATATAATCAAGCATCACACTTAAGATCGCAAAGTTATTATATTATAATGTTCAGATTGCTTCATATACCTTGACCAAGTGTGCCATTGGATCACCCCACCTAACCCTATCCTTCAGCATTTTGTCAAGTTCTGGGTCATCTCAGGAAGAAGGAAAAGATGCAGATGCTTATAAAGGTACAAACAAGATAATGCATATAAATAGCTTCTGCAATCAGTACACGAAGCCCTTCTGCAACTATTGCTACTTTTCGCGCATATATATCACCAAGGATCCTTTATAGTCAGAGAATAAGGCAATCATAAGCATGGAATAGGGTCGTACACCATTATCTTGAACTATGTTAACAAGTTCTTGTGTAACTACATTATTTCTCTTCTTCCACAGGTTTATCAGAGTATACCCTTAGAATAACCAACCAAATCTTATGTCTGATCACAGAAAAAGAACTCAATTATTGAACGGTGTTAGCAAGTTCATGTGACTAACTGGATTAACTCTTTTTCTCATGTTCCATAGGTTCATTAAAGCTTACCCTTGAAATAACCAATCAAACCAATGTTTGATCACAGAAAAAGAACTCAAAATGCATCAGACAGACCAGCAAGCACGTTGTATATTTACCTAGTCCTTGCAAATGGTCTTTCTTTTTCAAGTTCAATTTCCAACGCCTTGGCTTCTGCTTCCCGTTTTTGTGCTAAACCCTTGCCCCACTCTAAATTCTTTTCCTATAATAGACGTGAAAAAAAAGCGACTTAGAAAAGAATATCTGTTCGAGGTCTGCTTAATGAATTAGGGGCAATTAATTAATTATAGAAGTAAGGAGTCATTTAGCGTGTTATCAGAGCATCTAAAGTCTTCAAAAATAAATTTACAGTACAAAGAGGAACTATTTTTAATTTGAGGACTTCATTCTGATTTTAAAGTTAGAAAAAGTTGAAAAATACACTATCCGGAGACTGGAGTCCTGCCACTATTACGTGCGTGCACACACACACAGAGTAGAACACAAAATTTTGAGGAAATTTTTCTGTGCACATTCGAAGGTTTTTTGAGGTGGAGGGGGCAAGGGTGACCCATTAGTCTCCATTAGGGATTACTTAAGTGGGAGGGGGAATCATTTTTCCATAATACAGCAACTTTCCCTTAATTCCTTGAAGGATAACTCAGAAAGCAGGGGGGAAATGAAATGGCTAAATAAATTGCATTTAAGCTCTCGGTTTACATTAAATAATTCAAGCTAACCTTACAAACACTAAAGCCAAATACCTTTGGTTTCGCTTCTCCTTTCTGTAGCTTCAACTTCTCCTCTTTGGATACCTTCTTCCCTAAAGAAATTGTGAATAAAAGTAGTAATAAAATACCATCATAGAATGATTTCCAATATATGATCCAACAGACAAATGCAAAAGTGTTTTCACAACTTCAAGGACCTCTCACCTTGATCGCGATAAACAGGTTCAGCACCTTTTCCACTCTTCGTTGGATGTAGCGATTCAAATCTGCAACAAAGATGTCCATTTAGGTGAGTGGGAAAGCAGATGGAAGCTTTAACTAAAGTAGAAAACCTATCATGCAGAAGATTAAATACTGATAATCCATCTTTCAAGCGTGCATTTCAAGTCGGCTTTGGTAGAGCTTCTGTTTCTGTGTGCATTTCATCTCAGTTTGCATTAATATTTTACATGGGATTGTTTATACAATATGTGTGTGCACGCACACACATAAGCGCAAGTGTATGTAAACTCAGCCTCCATTCATCATCCACTATTCTAATCTTTCTTGGGTCATAATATCAGGCTTGGATAGAAAGATGGTGTGCATTGGCTTCTTTCCAAAATTACTTCCATGAACTTTCCCCTAATCACCAAATTGATCGATCACTCTTAAGGACTGAGGATGTTCTGATAAGGTTTGTGGATGAGAATGATTTTCTAAGGACATATGCCTTGGGAGATTTTAAGTTCTCAAGGGAATGGGTGACAATCATAAGGTGGTCTCCCTCTTTTAGAACAAACTTGACAAAAACCCAAGTTGCTATTTGGAATGGGCTGCTGAATCTAAATTTGTGTTTGCAAAATATTGGCTTTGTGAAATCCATTGCGTGTGCCATTGGAAGGTCTATTTGTGTAGATAAGTAGGTGAAAGAGTTTACAAGGCCCTACAATTTGAGGTTTTGTGTCAAGATGGATTTGATGAAGCCGAGTGCCGCATTCTGGAATATAAAATTAGGGTAAAATTAAGGATTTTCATCCGTCCAATTTTATCCATTAGGGTTCTCATTTATCTAATTAGAGTCAATAAATTAAGGGTTTTTATAAGTTGTGCCCCTATGAGATATTGCAATATCAGTTATGACCCTTCCTTTTTGGGAATATCAGTTATGCTCCTGACTTCTTTTCCGTTCTATCACTTGTGCCTCTCCGTTACTTTAGCCGTCAATGATATGAACTTAACTATGGTTTTCTCAAACCAAGGTGAGATTAAGTAGGGGCATAACCGTCCAAATCTACGCTTCATATCCTCCCTTTCATCTCCAATCTGAACGCACCAAACACACCCGACGATGGAAGGCCAAGCTGTGATAACATTTATGCCGGGCCCTAGGATGTCCAGTTTCAAGATCCCTTCGTTGAACGCGCACGGACCTTTGAAAGAAGACGCTACGGACGGATCAAGTCTCCCCCCTATGGCGGTGCCCATGATCTCGATTGTGGCAGTTGGATTGGCCGTAGAGGTGATGCAGTCCAGGACTGTTAAACCATCGTAGTAGCATAGATGAGAAGTTGGTAACATGTGAGCCTTCGTACGCGTTTCATACCCACAAGAGATTGCGCCTTTCAGTATCATGGTTATGCCACCAGCTTGCTTTACGGTCTCACCTTTCTCGACTTGATCGATAGGCTGCTATTGAATACAACCACCTTATCTTGAATCCTAAATGACACAAAACCACCTCCACTGTGTGCATATCACTAACAAGAATAAATGAAAAATACAAAAAAATAACTAACCCAAATAAGTGGACCAAAAATTCAAACCCTAGTTTCAGGATTTCCGGACTAAAGACCTCATATCTTCCTCATCCAGTGTCCGTTTTAATCCTACTCACTTTTGAACTAATGTACATTCAATCACCTTCAAAACAATACCAAGTTCAAGTGAATCCGAGCTCGTATGTGAAAGTTGGGTTTTGGGCCTCTTTTGTACATTTTGTATTTTAGCGGTTTTTCACCTATTATTTTATGTACATAATTAACCTATTTTAATTCATTTTTTTCATTTGTCTTCTTTGATGAAAGTTTTATTAAAATGCACAAAAATCCAAATTTAAATTAAGCTTGAAATCAAAGAAACAAAGTGGGTCTGAGTCTTCATTAGCCAACTGTACAAAATTGGTCTTTTTCATCTTTTATTTTATTTCTTCTTTTTCTTAATTCATAAAATCCAAAAAAATAGATTAATGTGAAATTATTTATCTTTGATTTTATCATATTTCTTCGGATTTTTATCTGATTTAAAAATAACATAAAATTATAAACCCAAAAATCAAGGTATTCTATATACATGGGATACCCCAAAAATTCACTTTGTGCATTTGATCGATTTTGATTTTGATGTCTTCATGAAAGTTGTAGATCTCATCAAAATGAGCAATTTTCGTGAAGAAACTTTAGTGATCCGAGGTCATTTGCTATTTCTTTTGGATTTTACAAAGTATTTAAATTCGGATTTTTGAGGTGCTGACACGTGGCAGCTCCTGGAGCCGCCACGTGTCAGTCATTTTTCGCATTTTTATATGTTCGTTTTTTATAAAAAAAATAAAAATACCCGCACGTGCGAGGCACGCGCTGCGCACGTACAACCCCCTTTCACACCTCCTAGCGCCACATGGCGACCTCCTGGCCATCCGATCATCGCCCGATCGGACGGCCCAGGAGTCGTCTTCCTCCACACGCCCCTTTCCCAATCTGGGAACACCGTCGCCCCGCGATTTCACCGCACCTCTCGCCGACCTCCGCCTCCAACCTCCCGCGAATCTCGCCTCCACCGCCTTCCTCTTTCGTCCCCATCAAATCCCCGTCAAATCACTCCCCGATCCATCACCGATCTTCCCAGATCTCCGGCCACCTCCCAAAAGCCCTATTTAAGAGCACCTCCGCAACCCGACTCCCCCATCCGCCGATACACCCAGAGCTCTAGGGAGACTCCACGCCGGAGGTGACAGCTCCGGTGAAGCTCTCCAGACCTGCGGCGAGATCCGACCCGCTTCGTCGGGTCGATTGCAGCTCGAGTCTCATCTCCTCGCTGCTCCGCTCTAGGTTCCTGTTGAGCCATCATCGACCATCAACTCCGACAACACCATCGACCTTCATCGAATACACCACCGCCAGCAACCTCATCTTCTCGTCGAGCCAACGAACGCCTCCTTCGTCGACAACGTCACCGTCTTCACCAACGATTCTCCAATCCGCCTTCGATAAAGACAACCACAGACACCATCATCAGCTTCGCTTCGCCTCTCCTCTCTCCTCCGACCCACTGTCCCCTTGGCCGTGTGTCGGCCGGAGGACGAGTATAGCTGCTCAGCCAAGCCTTCTCCATTCGTCGCCCACGCCGGAACTTCCGTAGAGCACAACCACAAGACGCCAACCCTCCGACCCTTCACCGCTCTCCCGCCGTAAGCTCCAGCCACCGAGGAAGGAACCAGAAGCCCCCGCCACGTGACCTCATGTGCTTGGGGTGAGAATTTGCAAGTCAACCCTTGGCGTTTCACGTATTCGCGCAGCAGACCAGACCGTCATAGGTCATACAATGCCTCCTGCATGCCCAAAGGAAAGAGCGATTAAAGGACCGCATTCGACAAGCCGCTTTCTAAGCCAACTACTCGAATGTAATAGGGCTCACCAACCACTTTTTGAGAAAGATCTTCCTTAAATCTCTTTCTAGCTATCATCGCCTCCCTTCGTACACCCGGAACTGTGAAAGAGCAAGTCTTTGTAGTTGTCCCCCAGAGCTTTTGGTAAATTCACATTAGCCCTTTCTTTATTTTATTTTATTTATGTTATTGCATAAATACCCCTGTAGTCCCCCAAAGTTTTGGACCTCTATATGTCATCATTTTATTTATCAAAAAATGGCATTTTGTTCCTCATTTAATTCTCTACATTTTGACATATTGTGGACATTTTTGTAATCGTTTGTTAATTAATAATTAATTAATCTGTGGAAAATTGCATATTTTACCCAATTTATGCTCTTAAATTTATATTTGATTAACCGTTGCTCTAAAAATTCCTGAAAAATCACATTTTATAGAATTAATTGTGCTTGACATTATGCCCAAAAAGAATTGAATTTCCATGCATAGTACACCCTGTAAAAATCATTTTGCATATTTTAGTATTTGATTTTTAATAGGTATTAAATCTCACATTTTTGAGATTTAGGATTTTTCTGAAACCGATCACCTACTGATAGATCTTAGATAATTTTGATTCTTGAAAATAAGTAAGTTTAATATTTATAAGAATTAAATATTGAAATTCAGTTTGTTTGCATTTAAAAATTCATAAAAAAATCATATTGCATCCAAAAATTCCAAAAAAAAATCACAGTGCATTCATTTCATCATATTTTGCATTGTGGCCAAATTTCATATTTTTCGAGCATCGTTTGAATGCAAATGACATGTTTGTCCCTAAGATAGGCCAAACTTGCATATTGCATCCTTTATTGCATTAAAAATTTAAAAAAAAAGACCGCCTTGAAAACCGCGCACGAAATTTTGATAGACATAATTCTAGGTTGTTCCTTTGCCTCCTTGTGTTCGACCTTGTGACTTGCCTAAGTAAAATAAATATAAAACCGCATTCATTAAAATCGACAAATATTTTGTATGGTTATTTTTTTGACCGATTCCGATTGACGCCTACAACGAACGACAAAATCAATCATTATTTTTACGCACGATCACATAAATTCATCTTCTTAACACGCGGATTTCGGAATCGTTAGTGTTCTAGTCAGGCCACTCTTATAAGTAATTAAATGCTCTTCGCTCTTCTTGAAGAGAGTGTTTTCTGTAAAAAAAGATCATAAGCCGTAACAAAATCTAGAATAACTTTTTCCTCTTCATTTCTATTCTCTAAGTCGTGACCTCCATGAACACTAGCATACCCTGAAGCATCCTTTTCCACATATCCATTAAGATCTCCACTCATGCAAATCATCTCTTTGTGACAACATGAATACAACAACAAAACCTTTTCCCATAATTAAGTAGGGTCGGCTACATGGATTCTTCGCCTCCAATCAGATCTATATTGGGTCAATTTCAGACTTATATCCAAAAAGCTAAAATCCCTGTGTATAGTCTCTTTCCAACACTTCTTGGGTTGTCCTCGCCCTCTCTTAGTCCGCTTAACATCCCAACGCTTGCATCTCCTAACTAATGCATCAGCTGACCTTCTTAGCAAATGACCAAACCATCCTAAGCGATTTTCTCGCATCTTATCCTCGATCGGAGCTACACCAACTTTCTTTTTGATTGCTTCATTCCGAATCAGACATTTACGTGTGTGTCCACACATCCATCTTAGCATTTTAATTTCTGACACAACTCTTCTCTGCACGTATCTATGGTTTCGAATCCATAGACCATAACAGGTCTCATGGCTGCTTTGTAAAACTTTTCCTTTAATTTTCAAAGGAATTTTCTTATCACAGAGAACAGCAGAGGCTCATCTTCACTTTAGCAACCGGCATTTATTCTAGGATTTTTATCAATTGTGCCTCTCTGAGATATCATAATTTCAGTTATGTCCCTATCTTTTTTGTAATATCAGTTGCGCCCATCACTTCTTTCTCCGTTATCACATGTGCCCTTCCGTCAGATTGACCGTCAAAAAATTAAAATAACAATGATTTATTCAAACTGTGGTGTGGTTAAGAAGGATATTATGGTCAGAATAAAATCAGGAGTCGATCTGGTGAGGATGGAGCAGAGCATGGTGCTGGAAAGGTTGAGCCAGGGAAGAGGGGCGGAGGAGGAGCTCGGGGCGGGGCAGGGGGAGGCCCAAGTGGCGGGGGTTGCGGGGAGCAGGTGGAGGCGCGGGGCAAGGGCAGGGGGAGGCCCAAGGGGCGGGGGCGGGGGCGGCGCGAGGCAGGGGGAGGCCCAGGGGGAGGGGCGGTGGGGAGCAGGGGGAGGCGTGGGGCAGGGGGGCCAGGGGGCGGGGCGGCGGGGAGCAGGGGGCAGCACGGGGCGGGGGAGGGGGAGGCCCAAGGGGCGGGGGCGACAGGGAGCAGGGGGAGGTGCGGGGTAGGGGGAGGGGGAGGCCCAGGGGACGGGGCGGCGGGGAGCAGGGGGAGGCAAGGGGCAGGGGAAGGGGAAGGCCCAGGGGGCAGGGGTGGCAGGGAGCAGGGGGGCCATGGAGGAGCCGGGGCGGAGGTGTGAGGGCCGGGGAGGAGTTCGGGGTGGAGGGATGGGCTGAGGGCGGTCGAAAGGAGCCGTTGGAGGAGCAGGTGGCTGGGAGAAGAAAGAGAAGGGGGAGGAAGAGGCTGAGCGAGGAAGAAGAAGAGTTGGACATTTCAGTCTATTTTTTTCAATTAATTCCATTTGTTTCCTTGAAGTTAACGTCCGTTTGTATTAGGGATGGACGGAAACTAACTTGAGGGGCACAAGTGATAGAATGGGAAGAAGTGAGGGGCACAACTGATATTACCAAAAAGATAGGGGTATAACTGAAATTATGATATCTCAGAGGGGCACAACTGATAAAAACTCTTTATTCTATTAGTAACATCTTCATCAACTTCTCTATCATGTTGCAAAATAGATCCCATATATCTAAAAGAATTCTCTTCCGAATGTTATCGTCACCAATCTTTACCTCGATTCCTTCACCATTACTTCCATCAAAGGTGCACTGCATATATTCCATCTTAACCCTACTTACACGAAATAACAACATAATGAATAAAAACTAAAATTAATTAAAAACCGGAAAAATGTTCTTCAATAATAAGAAATTCTGGACAAAATCCAATTAGAATATGAATGCATCACGGATTGACCCAAATTTCACACGACAAGAATCAACGATTCTTATAAAACATGTGGTATATAACCTCCAAATGTATTGAAGGAAAAGGACAAATAACTTTACTATCTGAACCCAACAGGCTCTATATGGCAATGTATTCATATATCGTCAATTCCTATTAGATTCAGAGATTTTGATTCCCCATTTATGCATAAATCCTTTGTAATCACATCTCACTCCATGCACATTATGGTTGATATGTTTCTACATGAAGAAAAAAATGGATTTATTCCTTGGACGAAACGACATAGTTGTTGACCAAGTAGAACTAGAATGTTAAAGTCAATGATGAAAATACAATATACTCAAAACTAATTGAGACTAGCCAAGTCACAATTCAAGGATGATTGATGGCAAGACTAAAAATTCAGCCAACCACCAAATGTCGTTGCCAAGTCCTTGGAAGTGTGAATCTTCCTAATTGCAGGTAGAATACTAGAACAACAACAACAAAGCCTTTTCCCACAATTAAGTAGAGTCGGCTACATGGATTCTTCGCCTCCATTCAAATCTATCGTAGATTAATCCCGGACTTATATCCACAAAATTAAGATCTACCCTAATTGCAGGTAGAATATTCAAAAAATATTCTAGTTGGGATAGAAAGATGACCAAAAAGTCACAATCATGTTAATGGTGACAAAAAGGGATTGCATTTTAAAAGGTGTACAAACGGAGACGTAAAAATAATCCTCAAGATGAGCTGACATGGCAAACCATGCTTTATCACAGATGTTAAATAAACTAACTTCGTATATAGCAGAAATAAAACAACCATCTAACTCAAATAGAAAAGGCAGTTGTGCACTGAACAAAAAACATATCACTCAAAAGCTGTATGGTAGGATCAGGCATTACCTTGCTAAATTCTCTGCCTTCTTCCTGTTAATCTCTTCCCTTATCTGAGAACCTGTGTATAAACCGCCTTTTCTTTTCCCTTCATCCAAAAGCTGTTTGACACCACTTCCCCCCTGTGTTAAATGCTCGGCTGCCTGAGTAAAGGCCGGATCCAACTCCGTGTTGTTTCTCCTTGTCCCGGGATGAGAGGTGTCTGTTACGACAGGCTCTTGAGACCTCATTCCAGTCTTTATATGCCTCTGACTGTCATCACCCGACACTCTCCTGACTTTCCTTGGAGGAGAAAGATCACCTTCAGGGGAGCAATCCCTTCTGCGTTGTGGCAGAGAAACATCTGCATTTCTTGAATTACCATGAGCACGTCGAGAAGAAGAAAGGTCGGAAGCAGAAAATCCCTTCCCGGCTCGTCTGGGAGGAGAGAGATCGGACCCTGGGGAGCTTCGTCTAGCACGTCTAGGTGGAGAAAGTTCTTGGTTGGGGGAGCTCTTTAGTGTTCCTCTAACTGGAGAAAGATCTGAACCAGGGGAACTCCTCCTCGCTTGTCTAGGCAGAGGTATGTCCGATCCCACAGAATTCTTATGAGTCCTTCTAATTAGAGAATGGTCTGAACCCGGAGAGCTCCTGAAACGTCTGGGTGGGGAAAGATCCGATTCCGGCGATCTTCGCACACCTCGATGAGGCGAAATGTCTGCCGCATCTGGTGATTCCGGCAGCTCAGTTTCAGTAGATCCCTTCGGCTCACGTCTCTGTGGTGAAATATCCAACTCCGGTGTGCTCCTTCTGGTTCGTCTAGGAGGAGAAAGGTCTGATATCGGAGATTCTCCGTGGACATCTCTGTCGGGAGAAAGGTCTACATCATCCGCATTCCTTCTTCTTCGTCGAGGAGGCGAACTGCCTCCCCCGGGGTAATTGTGTCGAACATCTGTTGGGCGTGCAGCCTCCCGCTCCTGTGGACCCGTCGTTACATTCCTCGGAGGAGAACTGTCACCATCCCCCTCCGGCGACGGCCTGTGGGAATGCCTCCGATTTCTCTGACGCGGCGGGGACAGATCGGGCGGCCCCGGATCCCTTTCAGGCGAAGGCGTGTCTTTCCGACCACCGTGACGCAAGTATCCACCCTTGACATCAGAAACGGACACCCAACCGCTCCCATCTTCGGAAACTGAGAGATAGGGCTTCCGTGCACGGACCTCTTCGAACCGCCGCATCCTCTTGACCTCGATATCCTCATCAACTACAGGATTGTCCTCATCTGAGTAGCAAAGATGGCAACTTTAGCTCCCCCCACCCCCAACGGAAAAATTTTACGGAATTAGGGTTAGGGTTCGGGAGGGAACCTGCGGAGTCGGAGTCCACGGGTTCTTCGAGGGTGACCGGCTTCTGCCATGTGGGATCCTCGTCGACGATGAGGACGCCGGCGCCCAAAGACGCGGGCTTCGATTTGGCGGTGGACTTCTTCTTCTTCTTCTTCCTGCGCTTATCGTCGTCGCCGGACTGGTAGCGCTTGAGGTAATCTTTGAGGGATGCGGCAGAGGCCATGTCTCCACGAGAGCTCGGGCACCAAGGCGGGGATGCGGCCAGTGACGATCACCCTACTGCCGCTGCTCCGTTCTTTCTCGACTCCTTGCCGGGAAGGGCGAAGGAAACATTCGCTCTTTCTCGCTGTCTCTGTTGGTCGGGAACGGCTCCCCTTCTGTGGCGCAGGGACGGCCGTCGGAAGGGGTCGTTATGAGTGCGCTCCGATACCCATCCAACGATTCTCTGCGTTTCAGGTTGTGCTGAGGAACTGTGGTGCTACCTTTGACCTTATTTTCAAGGGATTTTATCACTTGTGCCCCTCCGAGATATCGCAATATCAGTTATGTCTCTATCTTTTTGGTAATATCAGTTGTGCCCTTCAAAACTTGCTCCGTCATCACTTGTGCCCTTCCGTCAGATTGACCGTCAAAAAATTGAAATAATCATAGTTTACTCAAACCATGGTGTGGTTAAGAGGGGTATTATGATCAACCCCTCTTCTTGGCAAACCTCCTCCGCTCGTCCAGCATGGGTATCACCGCCTGTCCCCTTCACCTCTATTATACCCTCCTCGATCTCCAGAACGGAGACGTCCATCGTGCCGCCTCCGAGGTCGAAGATGAGCACGTTCTGCCTGCCGCGGCGGCCGGCCTCCTTCTGGTCGAGACCAGGGGGAGGCGGAGCAGGGGGCGGCGCCGTGCGGGGAAGGGGTGCAGCCCAGGGGGAGGCAGAGCAGGGGGCGGCGCCGGCAAAGGGAGGAGGTGCGGGGGGAGGAGGTTCGGGGGCTGGGAGGGAAGGGGGAGCAGGGGGCGACGACGTACGGGGGAGGGGGTGCAGCCCAGGGGGAGGCGGAGCAGGGGGCAGCGCCGGCAAGGGGAGGAGGTGGGGGGGAGGAGGTGCGGGGGCTGGGAGGGAAGGGGGAGCAGGGAGCGACGACGTGCGGGGGAGGGGGTGCAGCCCAGGGGGAGGCGGAGCAGGGGGCAGCGCCGACAAGGGGAGGAGGTGCGGGGGGAGGAGGTGCGGGGCTGGGAGGGAGGGGGAGCAGGGGGGCGACGCGTGCGGGGGGAGGGGTTGCGGCCCAGAGGGAGGGTTAGCAGGGGACGGTGCCGGCAAGGGGAGGAGGTGCGGGGGAGGAGGGGGGAGCAGGGGGCGGCGTCGAGGAGGGGATGGGAGCTCGGGGCGGAGCTGGGCGGCGTGGGGAGGGGCGGGGCGGAGAGGGAGGAGGAGGAGGTTGGAGGAGGAGGAGGAAGAGGAGGGGCCCGTATCGCAGCAAGGGGTTGCTGAGAGATGGCGGCGCGAGGCCGCGCCTGGAGATGGAGGCGGAGAGCTCGAGGCGGAGCTGGCGGCGCGGGGCAGGGACGGGGGCGGCGGTAGAGAGGGAGGAGGAGGTGGTGGAGGAGGAGGAAGAAGAGGATGGGGAGGAGGAGGAAGAAGAAAAGATGAGGAGGGTGTAAAATGACCTCCTAACCTTTTTTTTAAAGTAATTCCGCCTATGTCCTCAAAGTTAACAGCCGTTTGCACTGTGGATGGACGGTCACTAACCCGAGGGGCACAAGTGATAGATTATCAAGTTTTGAGGGACACAACTGATATTACCAAAAAGATAGGGGTATAAATGATATTGCGATATCTCGGAGGGGCACAAGTGATAAAATCCCTATTTTCAATTATTCTAATTTATAACATCAAATTTAATCCAAGTTAAATAGGGTTGGAAAATTCTAAAATACCCTCTGCTCTATTCATGTATTTACAATTCCTTTGTTATAATATATTTTAATCGCATTCAAATAAAAATTAATATAAAATATATTATAATCATTACAAATTAATAAAAATATATAATCAATGTCAATTACATCACATTTATCAAGCCAACCATCCCAATCATCTAAATAGCTACTACTCCTGCCCCAATCCAACCCAACCCAGTTACCAAGCATGCCTCGATTATTAACTTCAAATAAACATTGGTCAAGAAGAAAGCATTGAGAATTAGTTTAAAGTTTGACGATTGTGAAATTAATACAAATAATAGATAATTTTAATTATTTAACTCATTAAAAGGAACCGTTGTTGATTGTCAATTATTTGGGATGATTTAATCAAAATCCAAAATAATCGGAGAAGAGAACTAATGGATAGTGGGACTCTAAAAAAGTGATATCAAAATTGAGAGGGTAATTGAAGAGGATACTTCTAAACATAATGCAAATCACCTCGTTGTGTGCATTAATGCTATTAGGATTTACAAGAGATCGTTCTACCAACCTGTTCTCAAAATTATTCAAAATTATGAGAGATGAATGTAAAAATATGTCCCCTTGCATTCTATTAAGTATTACTAGTGCACATCATGTGCTAACTAGGGGGAGGGGATTCGTTCTGATTATAACATTATCTAATAAAACTTTGGATTAGTAATTATAATCATGTATCTATGTGTAAAAAAATGTATAATTAAATTTGTCTTAAGTACCCGTATATGTATCAGCAAAAAAAAATATTTATAATATTTTTCTTATATGTCACCATCAAGATAAATAATTCATCCACATCTCTTTAGAAGCGGATACGATGAAGACGAAAATGAATTATATTCGTATTCAATTGAATCTCTAAATATATGTTATTTTTGTATATTTAATATATAACAAGATCATCCAATTATGTCTAGTCTTTACATAGCACGGGAAAATAAATTTAAAAATATTATTACTATTCGTATATTTTATTTAGATCATTCGGATGTTAGATCATGAAACAAATAATCAAAATCGAAAGATAAAATATATTCAATATGAACACAATTATATTATCAATATAAGACATTTGATGATACATAGATAGAGTTATACTTCATATTTATGTGTCTATAATCAGTTTGAATCGTGCTTTAAAATATCATAATCAATTATTGAATATTTTTGCATTCCAAAATATATACTTAATAAAATATATAGTCTTTTGTAGCAATCTATTTTTTAGGTTAAGTAAAAATCGTATATTATATGTATATACATGTAGTTTAGCAACATAAAGATGCTTTCATCTTATGCATATTAAATATATATGTTACTTCGCTCTCTGATATCAAGTTGTTTGTGTTAGGTCCAGTGCAAGTTAAGCTCGTTTTTTTTGTGGTTAGTATTTAGCATCATTTAAGTGTCATCTTAGCTCATATTAAGTATGTTTCTTATTAGGGTACATCTATGCTAGTCTGGTTTTCAGCCTCATTCTTGTTTTGCTTTGCCCATCCTCTAACTTATATGATTATGTTATATCTTTCGTATGTAAATGTAAAATTTTCTGACACGAAGCCAGTATCATGTTTAAAAAATAAAATGGCATGATGTATACATCATAGGCAATGATAATTTATTGTTTGTTTATGGGATGTTTACATACATAACTTGTATAATTTAATATTTACATACATAACCTTTGATATTTTATAGTTGCATCCAGAACCATGAATAATGCTTAACTCTTGCATGGTATAATCATGTGTTAACTTCCATCCATTATTTCATTAACTATGACATAGTCCGTTAAATAACCTCCTTTTATTATAAATTATTGAAATTGATGCCACTCCTCCTCAGTGACGGAGAGGGGGGGGGGGCTTAGCCCCACCCCCACCCCCCCGCTCTCAAATTAAGTCCATATATGTGTTTACTATATAGTATTATATATGATCTAAATACACTATTTAATAATTAAAATTTATTTGTTATGTTATAATAGCCCCCGATATATCAACAAAAAAAATTAATATATATGATCTAACTACAATAACTAACTGTTAGCATTACATGTTGTGTATACCCGGATACTGTATATTCGTATATGTCCATCATCATATCGTTTATAAACCGTCACAGATATATAGTTGTTATTTTAGCATACATGGTATAGATAACAATTTTTCTTTTATATTTCTTTGCCTATACAGATATGTATTTGGATACCTCTTTCATTTTTTAGGATCTTAAAACGTAAATGGTTACATATTTTTCTAGTGTAACATATATGGATAGAAATACATATTTGTATCCACATGTTAATTTGAAATCTTATTTTTGTCTACGTTGATTTTAAAATAGTATGCAGATACATGTACACATGCCAAATATTATAAATAAATATGATAAGAGGTTAATGGGGCTGCCCCCATTTGAGCAACCAGCATGGTTGCCCCCGCGCCATTTTCGGCATTTTTTTTATTTTTTTTCAAAAACTATCGCCATGTATATTCATCCCTATATCCCTCCTATATGTCATTCGAGTTTCGTCAGAAACAGAGACTCCTACGACCTCCCTCCAGACAGTCATTTTTTAACGGTAACATGATTTTTTAAATCGACACCATCTCGGTGGAGGCCGTAGGAGTCTCTGTTTCTGATGAAATTTGAAAGGCATATATGAGGGAGATAGGGATGAATATACATGGTTCTATTTAAAAAAACATGTCGAAATAGGGGGCAGGGCAGCCATGTTGGCTGCCCCCAGGGGCAGTCCCATTAAATCCAAATGATAAGGGATTGGTACACGTATCTATATAGTGTTACTTCTTTGAACATATTAAATCTAATGGTATTACTTAATATTACATTAATAAATGTGTATTTCAGTGATATGAAGAGTTTTCTAGGGATCTTTTGGTCGATATGGTGTTTATAGATAGGGTTTAATGTGAATGCCCCTAAGGGGAGCTAATCCCCCCGTGCTATTTCGTCGATTTTTTATTTTTTTTTTTGAAAATTTCTTCTGTGAATATTCATCACTATATCACTATATTATGCTATTAAAATTTCGTGCGAAGGAGACTCCTACGACCTCCATCCAGACAATCATTTTTTAACGGTAATATAATTGCTAAAAACGACTACGTCTGTATAGAGGCCGTATGAGTTTCTGTTTCGCACAAAATTTTAATAGCATATATGGATATATTGATGAAAATTCACGAAAGAAATTTTTAAAAAAAATTAAAAAAAAGGAAAATGGGGCTGGGGGAGCCACGTTAGCTCCCCCTCAAGGGAGCAGCCCCATTTTACCCTTATAGATATTATTTATGTTCGATTATAATTTTATATGGGTATTTTTGTAAAAAATATCTTCCCAATATTAGTTTCAATCAATTACAGAATTATTGGAAGCTCGCCTTATACGTTGAATTCGTTTCCACAAATCCAACTCATAAATTGAAACTTCCGTTAATATTCTACATATGCTCCAAATTTCGCTCAAATCTGATGACGTTTCCTAATTTATCTTAGTGGTTAAAAGTTCAATCAATATTTAAGCAACTTAAATCTCATTTAAAAGAGAATCAAATTTTTTATCATTGGTATAAAATAGCAAATGAACTTGGATTTGAGCGAAATTAGGAAGATATGCATAACATTATTTGAAGATTCTATCTATAAGTTTGGATTTTTAGAAACAAATTTGAAAAAAAAGTTACAAGACCTCTTTTGTAACTCACATTACAACAGAGGAACCTCTCCCCAAATATTAATAATTAAAATGATAAGATAAATAAAATCTAAATAATTTGCCTCATCCTCTCCCCCCTCCCCCGAAATAATTTAGTCCCCCCAAGAAGAATTTTCTGGCTTCGTCCCTGCTCCTCCTTCTCTTCTCTCTTTCTTGGACATGTGTCACCTCCCAGTAAATTAGAGGTGGAGAAGAAGAGGAGGCAAAGGAGGAGGCACTAGAGTGTTGTTGTGCTTCTACAAGAGGAGAGGTGGCAATGGAGGTATGGGTGTACATAGATCGGATAAAATTTATAATCCGACCAATCTAATGCTATTGGATTGGATTGGTTTGATTTTATCTTTCGGATAGGACGGATTGAGATTTTTGAAATATGCTAAAGTGTGGATTGGATCGGATCTTTACCAAAATCTGATCCGATCCTCCGTTAATTCGTTAGAACACATGCACGCATGTAGATACATACATACATACATAATATATGTTTGCACCTACTTCAAATTCTCTCTAAGGACATAATCAATGTCATTCATGTCATTTTTCCATATCAATCTTCGATACAAGTCCTCTTGATATCACCTTTTCTTCTCTCTTGAAAGACAAATGTTAAATCTCCAGAACAATGAAGTACGACTATAACTTGTAAAATATAAATCCATGTTATGTTATTCCTCTCCCGACTCCCTCTCTCTCATTTCATTATTGGCCGTCCAAATTCCTCTCGATTCTCAATTAGTCCATTTCGATGATGTCTTCCTCTTGCACAATGTTATTCCTCCAAACACAATTTTACCATGCCTCCGTCCCTGCGATATCTCAGCTCATCTCAAACAACATAATCCCTTCCTACGAGATACCATTTGTCCTACGTATGCTGGCACTCTTCTTATCTTCATTAAAAGACAATAGTTTTGGGATAGTTTCCTCGTATATTTGTCAGATATTTTTTATCTCTTTGCTTCTTATCTTTTACTTGCTCTATCTTGCAATCTTATTTTAGTGATGAAATTAGATCAATTACACATATCCAAGAAGAAATAAGTATTATTTCGATTCTTTTCATTTAAATATATATTTTTTTATTCATATTTTCATAAAAATTTTACAAATTTTGACTATAGATATAATCTTACAAATAAATTCAGTTCAAGTTCATTTTAAATGAGAGACATTATGCCTAATTGGTGGACTATTTTTAAGTTGATTTTTTCTTGCATACTCAATCGAGCGTGAATGCTATATGATTCTCATTTTTTAATGATATATTCTAAAGTCTTGAAGGATGTTCTTGTGAGTGATTGGGTTTGGCATAACTTAACATTCTAAGTTAATCATGGACTTCATAAATATCCGATAACAGAGATCACATTTTTATTTATCTAACTTATTTTTGTATTCGTATTTGATAACTTGTATTGTTTTTATTAGAATTATTTGGTGGAAATCAATTGCAAAAAACAAACTAATGCATTATTTATTAAAGAGAATTAAATTTTAAATTCAATATAATCGTTTAGTTTGATTGTATGATCTTCAACTTTTTTATAATAGATTAATAGAATTATTCAACTTTCACTTGATAGTGTGTTTTTTTCCGTTTCTTTACTTCTATTCATATGGTCGCTTTTTAAGTCATTACTCGAATATTCAAGGCTAGTTTGTTGTTATGTATAGACGTGTAAAGTAGACTATTGGGCGAGAAATTGTAAGTATAAAATCCGAACCAATCCAATCCAATCTATAATCCAATGGATCAGATCGAATTGGATTTAGATATCCGATGAATTGTATTGGATTTGAAAAAAAGCAAAAATCTGTTAAGGTTGGATTGGACACCGATTACGCTAATCCGAACTAACCCGATCCATGTGCACCCCTAGGTGGAGGGAATGGATGGGTGATGGAGGTAGGGGCGGAAGGGGTTAGAGGGGATGACAGATGGCAGCCAAAGGTGCGACAGAGCTATGAAAGGAGAGGAGGTTCACCCGCTTCTGCTGCGGAAAGGGGGTTGACGGAGGAGGGAGGAGGAGAGGGGGAGGGGAAGAAGGAAGAGGAGGAGGGGTACTTTTGAAAGAAAAAAATAAAAAATTAGAATAAATTAGAAAATGGAAACTCTTGGATGTGGTATGGTTAGATTGATTCGCATGAGTGATTGAGTTATTGGATTAATTTAATGAAGGATTTATGGGTGTGAAACAGTGGGCGAAGGTGATCCGGGCCGATGTGAAAGTCCACCATTGTCAGCTCTATCTATTACTGCTCTTGATCTCAACGCAAAGACAAAGGGATTGAATGAGGGTCGATCAAGCCGTCTTTTTCTCATTATCCTAAGCTCGGGCCTCCCCCGCTTCTTAGTTAGCACGGTCTCCCCAGTGGCTCTCATAGCGTCCCAGTCGTACTTCTTGGTTGGACAACAGCATGGATAAAAGTAGGTCCGAGGATAAGTGAAGGCCATACAATATAATAGGCTGGTCGATAGGCAATGTTGGTAGGTTGTAAATAGTTGCTTCATCAAATGCGCTATGGGACCAAGGATGAATTGGGGATTCTCATATAATTATGAATTAGTGTGGGTTATGTACGTAAATATGAAAGTATACATGGTTATATGTATCAACTACCCTTTATTTATTATTTTTAAATTTGTGTTAATCGTTGCTAAATTTAACCATTAGTAGAAAGAAAAGTCAACGGATAATTTTTGTTATATGATCATTGATTAAGAATATATATAGCATTCGATATAGTAATCATTGTGAAATTAAAGAATCAAATAATTTATTATATAATAATTATATAATATGATAATAGTTATTAAAGTTGTCGTTGTTTTAGGTCAGTCTTGGAGTAGTAGGATAATCATTATTCTATGATTTGTTGTTGTAATAAATAACAACGAATACGATATTCCTTGAGAATTTAAAGAATGAGACAGTGAAAAATATCCGTGTTATATTTTTAAATATGGGAGCTATGCCAAAAAATATTAAATTATCCATTCTCATACCTGGTTTTTTATACCCTAAACAAGGTTGTCTATTTATTCTATCCACTATTTTTGCTTATATTTATTTATTTATTTAACAATCCATAAAAATTATAAAATTTTTTCAAAAATCACCAAAATAGAGAAAATTTACTTAAAATCCAAAAATATTTTATTCGTTGTATCTTGATTTTATTTGGTTTATTTTAAAATCCAAAAATATATCTTTTCCTTAGATTATCTATATAGTATATATATTAACTATATTATCAGATATTTTTCCTTCAGAAACTAAATATAAAAAATTCACAAAAATTTAAAAATAGAAAATTATATAAAAATAAAATTCATAAAAAATAAAAATATTAAAAACCGTAAAATTTTTTAAAAAAGAAAAGGATATAAAAATACAAAAAAACAAAATACAAAAATTTTTATTAAGCAATTGGTAATAATTTTTATACTCTACTCCATGGTGTCTCTATGGCTCGACACTTTGCGTACTTATACCATATATACCTAATTTATAGAGTTCAAATAAATTTCTAACTCACATTACACCTTTATTGATTTCATCACTATCTGTATGTTTGATTGTTGCTTAAATTACTTTGTGTTCGGTTAACACATCGGTCGCTTTTATAGCTTGTTAGATTAGCAGACATGCCGAAGTCCTGTTCATCACTAGCATACCCTACAAATCCATCATAATTTAAATGTAAAGCATATTAAGAAAAATATTATGAAAAATGTTCTTGGAATATTAAACCTTTCAACTATTATGAAGGATAGCTTGGATGCTACATGAGATTTGATGCCCCATAGTTACATCCTATAGAATTGGTAGATAATTCTAGAGTTACACCTCTTTGGGTGATTTATACATTACCCAATGACGAGAAAGCTAGAATTATTTACATTTCTTAAAATATTAACATCTAAACGGAAAGATATCACCGATAAAAAAGGACATGATTGTCACGTATTGATGCAAGTTCATTTTCCATTAGCTATCAAAGGAGTCTTACATGTCGATGTAATGTTGTCATTGATTGAACTTAATTATTTTTTAAATTGTTGTGCTCGAAGACCTTGGATCCAGAAATACTACATCGATTAGAAATATATATTATTATGAGGACGGTAAAATCAATCATTGTTCATACATGGGATTCTCTAATATGAAATGAGCCATTTAAGTAAGTTCATCACTCCAGCCCAAAATACATTTAATCCGACATGGCCACGTAGGCTCCAAGTAGTTTACCTGATAAATTGATAAGTCTAGGAGGTTGCACCATGGAGCAGCTAAGTTGGGTGCTCCACACAAAATTTCCCCAATTTTTTTGGGAAATTCCACTATGTATTTTCATCACCATATCCCCCTAATATGTCATACTAATTTCATCAGAAATAGAGGCGCATATGTTCTCCAATTAGAACATGTCGATTATAACAAATCTACGACCGTTAAAATTACCTGTTATAGATGGAGGACATAAGAGTCTTTATTTCTGACAAAATTGAGATGACATATTTGAGGGATACAGTGATGAAAATATACGGTGAGATTTTACAGAAAAACAAAAAAAATTGGGGGAAAATGATCCATGGAGCAACCAACTTAGCTTCTCTATGGAGCAACTTCCCTTTTCCATCAGAGGAGTCTTACATACCAATGTAATGCAGCTGTTGATAGAACTTAATCAAAGTTTAAGATGTTGTGTTCGAAGACATTGGATCCAAAATATTGCATCGATTAGAAATCTATATTATTATTTTATGTGAGTTGGAATAACTATTTACACATACATTTTTTGATACATTTAATTATACATCTTCTAGTAAGTCTCGAATATGTGGTCCTGTTTAGTATCGATGGATGTATCTGATGGAACGATATTTAATAAAATTAAATAATATATTGTTTAATGAAGTTGCGCTTGAAGGTTGTATTGCCGAGGGATATTTATGTGAAGAATGTATTACCTTTTGTGATATGTATATAGATGATGGAAATAGTTTAGGCTCAATAGATTCGAAGAAAAGGATAATGGTGTGTTGTCCATTGAACATCCTAACAAACTCGTTATTTCAACCAAATAGAAGAGTTATTTTTAAAAGTATCCGTCGATTTATTTCAGATGGCGAAAGAGATTTTATTCATTACTATATTTTGATGCAATTAGATGTAGGTGATCATTTTTGTGAATAGTATAGTTCAACCAGTACAAAAAAATTGGACTTTCTAATATTGTTCAAGGATAACATTCAAAAGTTGAAATTGACAAATGATGCTCGGTGAAGTATAGATCTTGATATTCTCTAATGTAGTCCATACTCACAAGTTGTGTCTCATTTCGATTATATCATAAATGGATTCAAATGTCGAAAAAGAGTCGGTCAATGAAAATAAGGCAACACAACTTTCTGATGTGATGGTGAAGGTCGGACACTTAGTTGAAATAAATGGATATTATGGTGAAATAGTTGAAATATCATAGATCAATTTTACATATGACGCAAGATGCGTTCTATTTCAATGCATTTTTTTGATGTTGGTCATGTAGGAGTAGGATACAAGAAAGACAAAAGTGATTTTCTATCCTTAAAGCAAACATATCGGTTGTGAACTATAGAGTTGTTTGCTCTTGCAAGTATAGAGCACGCCTTTTATGTACCAGACAACTCTTTTGATAGATGGATTATACATGTTAGGACAATACATAAGGATTTCTTTGGTATTAATGAAGATCAAAATGTAGTGGATGATGATGATGCATACCGGAATTCTTCACATGATATTTTGCCTTCTGTAATAGATAATGTCATCGCAAGTAGCAGTAGAAGATTTTGCGACGATATTGTAATATAATAAGAGGCAAAGATTCCTTTTTCTCTCAAATATTTTTTATAACATGATTTATTTACTATATGCTAATTACATATAATATTGGAATTGTATAATCTTTGTTTGCAGGTATGGCTCCTATATCTAGACGTATTCGAGAAAAATCCTGAACACGCTCCACATGCACAGAGAGCCTCATTTGATCTTGGTAGTGGCGGTTCTCAGACACGATAGGGACCCACTCAGTGTAGGTTCCTAGATTGCCTCCCTCTCGGGTAAACATTATGTGTGTGTATTGTTGGAGACGATGTTGTGGATGAGAACTCCAGGGAGTTCTAGAGCTGCATAAGTCATATCTTTTATAAGATTCATTAATCATTTACCTAATTTTTTATATTCCTTTTTGCAGTATTATAACCTATAGATCTCATATAAGCAACTGATACAGAATATCCCATCAGATGTTACCCAAGAGCAATGAAGAGAGTTAATCATTTTTTGGTTAAGTGAGGAATTTGCGCTAAGTTGCTCGTGCACGAGTTCCCATCACTATTTCCCATCACTATTGCATACTTTCGACAACTTCCATAGGGAGTGAAAGTTGTCATTCTATCTTATTTATAGGTACCTTATTATACAAATATCGTATTCCTAACATTGTTGTATTGTTATTTAAGTTTATATCTTATAGGTTGCATTTACTTAAGGTCGAGATCAGATGGTCAACGAACATAGAGGTGTTGCATCGTTATAAAGGGACCGTAAAGGCCAAGGTAACAATAATTCATATTTTTTTATAAGATTTAATGACCATTTACCTATTTTTTATTCCTTTTTTTAGTATTATAACCTGCAGATCTCATATGAGCAATTGATACAGAATGTCCCACTGTCCTAGAGCAATGGAGGGAGTTAATCAACTTATGGTCAAGTGAGGAGTTTGCGGTAGATAAATCAAACATTCTTGTATCTTTTCGTCAATTGTACTAACTAAGAATAATACTAGGTGGTATGAATGAAAACTGTCGCGAACCGTGCAAAAGGGTTCAGGTCTACCCATAGGATGGGTAGGAAGAATATAAATAAGCTGAAGGACGAATTTTGTAAGTTTCAATGCCTTAATTTATATTAAAAATTACTATAACTAAACATGTAATTTACTTACATGAATTGGGTGTATGTATCATCGACCCAGTACACTTCTCATCCCACATCTTTGCTCTTTGACCCCATAAAACTTTTATTCGAGTCATCTCTCAATCGTTTTCCTTGAACTAAAAAACATGTAAATCACATGTAAATTACGATATAAAATCCCAATGTTAAAATATCTTCTCTTGATTGTTTTTTTAACTTAATATACATGAAGAAATGACCAGGCTCACGATAACCAACTCTATAGATAGCATGTGAACGCTTTATGTTACCCCTATCTACCGATGAAGTCTTTGTCCAAGCCACAGGTCTAGAATACAATGGACATGTACGCTGCGACGGACGGGAAGCGACGATCTATATGTACGTGATACAGAACTGGTGTTAATAGGTCTCGATCATCGTCACAAAGAAATCAGAGGGAGAGAGATGGAGAGAAAGATGCAAAAATTCAAGGCGAAGATGTTCGTGAAAAATGAGGAGATGTCCCAGATGCATTCTAAAATGGTGAATGTTTTGACCTACATTAATTGTCTCCAGAGCGAGTAACACCTGCACCAGATGGTGACAATGAGAAAGATAACAACGAGGTAAGCGATGGGATCAATATATTATTATTTAGAATATATGTATAATTTTATATTTAACTTGAACACTTCGTTTCCTCGAATAAGGACTATTTTTAATTTAGTGTTTGCAGTTTCGAGTGTTTGTTGAACATATTTAAATATATGCATGATGTATAGATCAGATATGACATTTTTTGATATGAATTCATTGCAACTATATGGCATCAAATATTGATGCAATTCTTTTTTTTTAATTATGTAGTTTGGAGGGGATGGTCGTCAACCGTCCCATCTTATGTTATAAGGGTCGGTCCTGACCGTCACCTCCGGATGACGTAGGCTTTTGGACATACTTTTTAGGGCTCGAGAAACAGAGGGGACGGTTATGGCCGTCACCACTGTGCTTTTGTGTCTGTCCCTGTCGTCCCAAGATCTGGGGGGAACTAGATGGGACAATCGTTAACCGTCCCCTCTTGATAGTATCGAGGATGGTTTTGATCATCCCCTCTAGACAACGCAAGTTTTTTGGCAGAGTTCTTGGGGGCCAGGAACCGGATGGGATGGTTAGAACCGTCCCCACGTCGCTTTTGTGCCCGTCTCTTCTCCCCAAGACCTGGTGAAAACTAGATAGGACATTCGTCAACTTTCCCTGCTTGTATTATCGGGGAGGGTTAGGATTGTCCCCTTTGGATGACGTGGGCTTTCTGGCAGAGTTTTTGGGGGCTGGGAAACGGAGGAGACGGTTATGACCATCATCACCATGCTTTTATGCATGTCTATGTTGCCCGAAGACCAACCATCCCTGCTTGTCATTATCAAGGACAATTGCGACCGTCCCTTGCGAATGACATGAGCTTTTTGGCGGAGTTTTTAGGGTCTGAGAACCGGAGGGTATGATTATGATTGTCCCCACCACGCTTCTGTGCCCATTTGACATGGATAAAACTAGACGGGACAGTCAACAATCGTTGCCTATCCAAATCATATAGGATAATCGTCAACCGTCCCCTTTGAGTGGACGACATAGGGGACGATTTTGACTGTGCCTTCAAAGTTGACATAGGGGATAGTCACACACACCCCCTCAGAAGACATGAAGGGACGTTCATTGATCGTCTTCCCTAATATGATCGGAAGGGACGGTCGTAACCGTTCTCTCCGCCGTACAAAAGGAGACACGCCCTTTTTACATCACATCTAGTCAAATGAGATGCCAGTATCAGGGATGATTCCTCAACCGTCTCCTATGATCAAAGATGGGGATTATGTTATCATAAGAGATGGTGTTGACCGTCCCTTAAAGTGCCTCAGCTTGCCGTAATTGTCCCTTAAATAAACTAAAAGAGGATGAATAAAAAATTATAACTATGTGTTATAATTGATCAGAATGTCGAAGGATGGAATCTCCATTTCTATGAAAGTAGATTTCATTTTCCAGCAACCAACGGAGTATGGGAAATGAATCGAACCTTGGATTTTTTATTCTAGTTGAGGGAATTGTAAATAATATCAAATAGTCTATATTATACAATGAACTTTAATATAATTAAACAAATAATCACTACTTACAACTTGAAATCATCGTATAATTGACCAATACAAATGCATATTGAGGAGCATATCATTCTATATGATTTTATGATTTTGAAATTGGTGATTTTAATGGAGAAACATGTTGATAATAATTTTAACTATAATAAAACAAGAAAAAACGTCAAAAAGACAAATAACATATTATTAGATTCTATAAACATGAAAAAAAATCTTTAATCAGATTCGATTGTCTTTTATACTTTAATATTAAACAAATATTAAAAATGAAATCTACATGTATATCCTATGTATATACAAAAAGGAAAAAATGGGGCTGCCCCAAGGGCTACCTCTGCCCTTATTTCTCGCATTTTTTATTTTTTTCAAAAATATCACAATGTATATTCATCTATATATCCCCCCTATATGTCATTCGAATTTCGTCAGAAACAGAGACTCATATACCCTCCATTTAGAACATGTCATTTCAACAGTCTAAACATTGTTGTAATCAACCTGTTTTAGATGGAAGGCATAAGAATCTTTATTTTTGACGAAATTCGAATGACATATAGGAGGGATATATAGATGAATATAAATGGTGATATTTTACAAATAAAAAAATAAAATTTTATGCGAAAATAGGACGGGGGCAGCGCCATTGAACCCATACAAAAATAGTGTCTAAAATTTAGCTTTGCCAAATTTCACATTAAATAAAAAGGAAAAACGTCCATTCTCCATCTTCGCATGTATTCTTAATCTATGTGTATACTTAGTGAATGGAGGATCATGTTTGCGTTATGAACCTAAAAAACTTACTTCATCCTCTTGCATAGATATAATTGCATTCAAATTCACTAAGTATATTTCTACAAATACGAGACACGCTACAAAAGCTATGATAGACATTACAAATATCCATCTAATCAGTGGCGACCAATCACAAATAATTAGACGGATGGAATATGTCTATCGGATAATTATCTGGGAATGGATCGTCTGCTGCAATGGAGAGCCAGCATACTCTGCAGTACCTATTTGAACCATTCGATCTTGATCGAGCGGTTCACACAATTTTGCACAGTACAGGTTCACAAAAAATGCAAAATCATGTGGACCGCTCGATCAAAATCAAGCGACTCAACTGGATAAGAGTCTGCTAGACTCCCCATTGTAGCAGACGATCCATTCCTTAATTATATGGTTCAAATGCAATACAAGAATGAAGAGTAGATGAACAGAGAAGCAAGCAGCGAAAAATGACTTAGTAGAGGCCTATGCGTGCAAAATTACCCCCAAGAGAAGGAATGAAAGTTAGTTGGATCCTCCCTCGTTCCCCTCCAACAAACTCTCCAACAAACAAACTCCCTCACTCCCCACCACAACCAGTTCAGAGCTCACACCCCTCGCCACTCAACAACCAATGTCGATGGCTAAAGCATCACCGGACACGGAACCCAACTACGAGGAGCACGTCCTCCTCTCCAACCTCGTCCTCCGCAGCCCCGTTGAGGCCCTCACCCTCCTCGCCTCCCCCACCGCCGGCTGCGCCGCCCCCTCCTCCCCGCTCCACCGCCAATCCAAGTCCGCCCTCGCCGCTGTCGAGGTCCTCACTCTCCTCCTCCGCCAGCTTGTCGACGACTCCGATCCCTCTCTCTCTCCCTCGTCCATCGCCGCCCTGCGCGACACCTTTGACGCCATCGTCCGCCTCCGGTCGCTCCTAGAGACCTGCCTCCACGGTAGCAAGATCGCCATGCTGATCCTTGCCGACGCCTTCTCCGTCGATTTCCGCGACGCGATCGAGCAGATGTCCGATGCGCTCGCATCCTTCCCCTGGGAGCTCTTCGGTTCCCCTGAGCTCAAGGATCTCGTGGAGATCGTACGACACCTGTGCGCTCAGAAGACGGTGCTAGTCGACAAGTTCGACCTGGAGATACGCGCAGAGATCGTGATCGACATCGAGGAGATCGAGAGGGATGCGTTTACCGACGGATCGAAGGTCACGCGGCTGTTCGAGAAGCTAGAAATCCTGGACGTGAACCTGCAGGTGAACGAGATGATGGCGTTGGAATGCGAGCTCGACGCCAGACCGAAGCTGGAGACCAAGGCCAAGGGACTCCGGGAGCTCATCAATTATTGCAAGTTCGTCCAATTTCCGGAGCTCTGGCCTGCGGGATCGGCATTGTACTGCCGCAATCCGGCCACAGATTGGATCTTCCCGCTCGAGATGAGGTGCCCCATCACCGGTGCTGTGATGCGGGATCCGGTCATAGCAATCTCCACCGGAGAGACCTATGACCGTGTCAACATCGAGCGGTGTTTACGTGCAGGACAGAAACTCTGCTCTGCAATGCAGGACCAGCTCGATGAGAACGGGATTCTGATTCCCAACAAGAAGATCCACAGCCTCATCGATAGATGGGCCGATGAGCGTGGGATAACCTTGAAGCCATTTCAGGGTAACACGTCGACATCGGCAGCCTCCTACTTTACGGCCAAACTCGCATCATCACCGACGAACGAGGCAACAATGGAGATCCTCCGGATCATCACCGCACGTGCCCGGTCGCGCGCGGAGGTATCGGTAAGCCTCGGTGAAGCCGGGATTGTACCATATCTCTTACGCAACGTAACCACGGACGGCGATCAATCCATGTTGACGTGCACGTTGGAGACGTTGGTGGCCCTCGCAGAGGTCGAGGAGAACAAGAAGGTGATAATGCAGGCCAAGAACGGGTCGGGTGTGAACATGGTCATCGACGTGCTCAATGACGGGCCATCGTGGGAGGCACGGGGGCTCGCGTCGAGGCTGCTGTACCAGCTAGCCACGGTGGAGAGCCACAAGTGGTGCCTGGCCAGGGAGGAGAGGGTGATTGTGGGATTGAGGAGAGCGGCAAGGGAGGGGCCGGTGGCGGTGCGGGGGAGGGCGATGGCAGGGTTGGTGGAGCTGGGGAGCTACAGGGAGAAGCTGGAGGAGGTGAGGAGGCTGGTGAGGGAGTGCGAGGGAGGCGGCGTGGAGGATGTGGCAAGGGTCTTGGCGGTGGAGCCGGTGTACATGTTGCTGGTGAGGGAGGAGAGGGAGAGGTGCAGGGCTTGGGAGAGGAGGAAGCTCAGGAGGAAGATTGGCCTCCTCATGGAGATGTGCTACATGTGGCTGTGGAATTGGGATGCCTGGACTAGATCCGGCATCTTTGATCACCAGCCCCATTAGGGAGAAGTTATGATGTCATGTATCTATTCATTGTTTGCTTGTTCTTTTCTAATGGTGGTCGTTTCCTTCTTTAATTTGTTAGCAAGGAGAATAATTACATTAACTAGGAATGAAAATAATTTATTTCTAACGATTATGTTGTACATTGTGTACATATGCCCATCTTTCTATATTTTTTGGGATCCTATTTTGGATAGAAATCACAAGGATCTCATGTAGGGAGGAATGAGCCCAGCTTGTTCGTGTTTCATAAAATCGAGCCATGTAATTGGGGGTGGGTCCGTTGCCGTGATGGGTAGACCACGGTGTCTCTCCGTAAGTAAGCATTATCAAATGGCCACAACAAAGATTGTAGTTAGGGCTGTCAAGAAAGCTCGAACTTATTGAGCTCAACTGGATCTTAGTTCGTTAAGAGCTCGTGAGCCCAACTCGAAAGCATAACGAGCTCTTGAATTCGAGTTATATTTCTAGTTCGTTAAGCTTATCGAGTCGGACTCGAGTTCGGTGGTGTTCAGCTCGAAAACTCGACTTGATAACTCGTTGGATAATAAAGCAAAGGCAAAACACATCCACGGTGTAATGCCCCACCTCGACGGGAACGCATCTCAACACCCATTCACATTATTACCCAACAACAGTCATAAACAACCTGCATGATATACCATTTATACCAAAAAAACATAGGAAGGAAAATCTAAGTTTTCATTGATAACAAAAGTCCACATAAGAATAGCAATAAATCCTCAGAGTCTCTTTATTACATCATAAATACTTGAAAATGAAAGATAGCAAAAACTACTAAAAAACTAGTCCTCAACCTTAACCACGTCCTGCAGATGCACCAACAAAGATAAGAGCCTCTGTCTCCTGCTCTACACTTCCTGTTGGATTTCCAAAGAATGTAACTCATGAGTCAACTGACTCAGTAAGGATAAAATAACTTATAAATCAAGAGAGAGTATAGGTAGGCAATGCAAATGCAGTAACTTAACAAGTTTAGAAGAGAACATTCTAAAAGCATCTAGCATTATACAATCACTTATATTTTAGGCCTTTAATACGTACACAATCAAACCAATTCTATGACATATCTATATTCATATTTTCATTTACTTATCCCGGACTCGCCCGTCAAAGGAGAAAGATTACACTAGAAATGAAGTTTGCAACACTTCATTTAAAGTGCAACCCAAAACCTGTGTGCAAACGCGATCCTTCAGCTAGTCTAGTTGATAGTACTCTGACACTCGAGACGGGTATATATGTTCAATGAGTCTCAACCCTGTCAATCGAGTCTGCCGGAGGAGTCTCGCTCGCTCCTTAAAAAGTGCAACAAAACGGATCCGTATGTGCGATGCACGCGTGCATCCACCTCAATTCCACCAGAGTACCTACCACCACCCCACTCTGTAATGCCCCTCGAGTGGGGGTGACTCACTGTCGGTTCGGCCGGCTACAAGGGTGTGCACCCACCTTGCAGTATTAAAATTTCAATTCCATATACGTGTACCTTACCCGGAAAGTTCAACTTGAGATTTAATAACAGATTCGGAACTTATAACCCAAAAACATTGATAGGTTCGACCCTCAGCCATAGACGCTGCTTCATGGTTACATACCCTTAGAATATGCTCGCAATCACAGGCGATAATACCACACTAAATGCATGTTGTTGTAAGAGACACTAAGGCCGTTGTCTCATGCAACTAATAGTAGAGCAAATATTGTTTAATCAGATATAGCACGTATGACCCCAAGTATATGTGCATGGCATTATCAAAATATTTTTAATCAGATATATCACGTATGATCCCAAGTATATGTGCATGGCATTATCAAGTGTTAAGTACTTACAGGGAGTACACGTATTTTCATAAATGTGTTCGCCAACCAGACAATAGACCCATGATGTAGTATGCAATGTCGTCATATGTTTTCTATGTATAATTGATCCTTAAAACATCCGCACCATAAAAACAATAACTCTCTCCATTATCTAAATGGTCATAACTAATAACAAATTTCTTAAGATTAAAATGGTATATATGCTATTTACCGTAAGGATGTTTACCAAGTCCAAGTCTTCTTTAAAAAAACAGAGAGAGAAGATTATTCCCAATTATTACGGTAGAAGCTATTAACAAATAATTGTACGTAACTTATAATAGATGACTAAACCAATAAAAACTATTATAATTATTTAGTTATTTTTGAACAATTGAATCATTATCTCTTAAAATATATGAACAAGGTCTATGATATAGCTATTTGTGACTGAGCTTAACGTCATAACTTGACAAAAAAAGACTTGTAAATTATGGCAAAATAGTTAAATCGTACTAATAAACTTAGAAGACACCTTGAGTTGTTAATTAGTTTACCTCACAATATTCTCCTGTACGACATCTTAGACAAGAAAACAAGTTTAAGAGATAAAGGAATAATTGATAAAGTTGATTTAATATGAATTATCAAAGTAGTGCTTAATAAACATATCCACACTACCCTCCGTCCGTAACTTGTTATCAACTATCTACAAGGCAACACGATGCCAAAAACCCATCTCGCAAGAGCATTGTAATTACCAACAAGAGATCTATAACGTTATAAAGTGCTATCGGATGCCTTAACCTTTCTGACACGCCATCAACCACAAGAGGATATCGACCAACAAGACCAGACCATGAAAAAAATAATTCGGTAGAGGATTCACGATATACCAACAGCAAGAGGTGATCCCGGGGTTAGGATCGAAAATGAGTATTCAACCCCAAAAGACAATCTCCAAAATCGCAATATATGCGAAAGAATAAAGGAGGAGAGAGTCGAAGATCCGTTACCTATATGCTCGTGCACGCCTTTGATCCACGTGCTCGATCGCCCGATCACCAATCCGATGAGAGGGCTGCCTTTCCCTTGCGATGGCCTTCCTCGTCTTCTTCTTGTCTCGAAGCTACGGAGCTTGCACCATTATCTTTTTGGCTCTCTAGAGAAGGAGATGGAACAAGATAAGAGAATGACTTGGGAAGGAAGAAAGGGTAGATTAGGGTTTGGAAAAGGAGTAGGAATGAGGGAAGATAAAGGGTGTGGGTCTTTATATAGTTGGGGATTAAAACATTAATTTTAGAAACCCTAAAACAACCCTAATTCGAAATTAATTAACCAAAACCCGTAACCCTTAATTCCCTCAAAAACCATGACCCCTCTTCACTAAAACAGGCATATCTCCCACATCCGGACTCGGAATTTCGCGTTTTTGGGCTCGTTGGAAATCTTGCGACGAGACGCTTCTTTTGAGTATAATATTGAATAGGTTTTAAAGCTTCAGAAAAATTCGAAAATTACGGGGTGTTACATCATAACAACCTTAAAAACAGTCTCGTCCCTGAGACTTAGGATTTAAAAGGTGTAATATAACAACCTTAAAAGGTTGGATCCTATCGTGTAAAAGATAACAACCTTAAAAAGGATGAAAGTAGCTTATAAATTACCTTCAAAAAGGTATGGGTAGTCCCGTCGCATATCCGCATCAGGTTCCCAGGTGGCCTCCTCGGAGTTGTGTCGTTGCCAAAGGATCTTCACCAAGGGTATCTCCTTGTGCCTTAACTTATTCACTGAACGATCGATGATCCGAACTGGTTCCTCCGGATAACTCAGATTAGTATCCACATGAAGATCATCATAACTAATCACATGCGATGGGTCATGCACATATTTTCTCAAGTTGGAGATATGAAAAACATCATGCACACCAGCAAGGCGAGGAGGAAGAGCAATCCTGTACGCGACTTTACCAATCTTGTCGAGAATCTCGAACGGTCCGACAAACCGTGGTGCTAATTTTCCCTTCACTCCAAACCGCTGAACTCCCTTCATGGGAGAAACTCTCAAGAAGACAAAATCTCCAACCTCAAAACTAAGATCAGTGCGTCGCCTATCGCTATAGCTCTTTTGCCTACTCTGTGCAGTAAGCAATTTCTTCCGAGCTATCTTGATTGCCTTAGCGGTCTCCTCCAAATACTCTACCTTATGTAGAAGGTTATGTACAATCTCCTGCCAACTCAGAGGTGTAGAGCATCGTCTTCCATACAATGCTTCAAAAGGAGCCATACCTATGCTGGCATGGTAACTGTTATTATACGCAAACTCTGCTAACGGCAAATGGTCTTTCCACGACCCTTTCCACTCCAGCACACATGCTCGAAGAAGATCCTCCAGTGTCTGAATTGTCCTCTCAGATTGTCCGTCGGTCTGAGGGTGGTAAGCAGAACTGAGGCATAGTTGTACTTTTAAAGAACTCATGAATTCCCTCCAGTAGTGAGAGGTGAACTTTGGATCACGATCAGATACAATCTGCTTAGGCAACCCATGAAGTCTGACAATCTCCTTAATAAAGACCACTGCAAGCTGTAAGGGAGTGCATGCCATACTCACAGGTATGAAATGTGCTGACTTAGTAAGCCTATCAACCACGACCCAGATGGCATCATGACTACTAGTGGTCTTAGGAAGACCCGTCACAAAATCCATAGATATACCCTCCCACTTCCACTCAGGAATAGGAAGGGATTGCAAAAGTCCAGGTGGCCTCTTATGCTCAGCCTTAATTTGCTGACACGTCAGACATTTTGCCACAAACTTAGCCACATCCCTTCTCATTTGCTTCCACCAAAAATTCTTTTTCAAATCCTTATACATCTTTGTGCCACCAGGATGTATCGACAAACGTGAACTATGTGCCTCACGCATGATCTCTTCCCTCAATTGTACATCTGCTGGAACACACAATCGATTCCCATTTCGCAGCACACCATCTTGATAAGAAAAGCCAACTAAAGTTCCTGCGATAGCCTTCTCCTTGAGTCTCTGCATACTCAGATCTTCCTGTTGCCCTTGGATGATTCGCTCAACTAACTCTGGACGAGAAGGGGATGGAACTATGACAGTCTCTCGACTGCTCTGAAATGGATGCCAATCACTGAAAGCTGCAAGAAGATCCCATGCTTTAAGCTGAGGACGAGAATCACTCGAATGAGGCCTACGACTAAGGGCATCAGCAACCACATTCGTCTTACCATGATGGTAAGAGATGGTGCACTCATAATCCTTTAACAGCTCCAGCCATCTCCTTTGCCTCGTATTGAGCTCCTTCTGATCAAAAAGATGCTTGAGACTCTTGTGATCTGTGAAGATTTCGAAAGCAACACCATAAAGGTAATGTCTCCACATTTTAAGAGCAAAGATAACTGCTGCCAGTTCCATATCATGAGTTGGGTAATTTTTCTCATGTGGCTTCAACTGTCTAGATCCATATGCAACAATCTTACCATGTTGCATCAAAACCGCACCCAGACCCTCCTTTGATGCATCAGTATAAACTGTGAATCCGTCTGTACCCGACGGAATTGTCAAGATGGGAGCTGTAGTGAGCCTTTCCTTCAATGTCTGGAAGCTATTCTCACACTCTTCTGACCAAGTATATGACATCTCCTTCTTGGTTAGTTGGGTGAGGGGAAGGGCAATCTGAGAAAATCCCTTCACAAACCGCCTGTAATAATCGACTAAGCCAAGAAAGCTTCGGATCTCAGACACATTCTTCGGTCGTTCCCAACTAAGGACTGCTTCGATTTTTGCCGGATCCACCGGCACTCCTGCACCTGAGATAACATGGCCTGAGAATGATACTTCTTGAAGCCAAAACTCACACTTATTAAACTTTGCATATAGCTTGTGCCTCAGTAAGGTCTCCAACACTGTCTGTAAGTGAGTGCGATGTTCCTTCTCATCTCGAGAGTATATGAGGACATCGTCAATGAAAACTACAACAAAGCTGTCGAAGAAAGGCTGAAACACCCGATTCATCATGTCCATGAATGATGTTGGGGCATTTGTTAAGCCAAAGGGCATCACCAAGAACTCATAGTGACCATATCTGGTTCTAAAGGCAGACTTTGGTATGTCCACATCCCGAATACGTAGTTGGTGATAACCAGACCGCAGATCAATCTTGGAGAAGATGGATGACCCTTGTAGCTGATCAAAGAGATCGTCAATGTGTGGCAAAGGGTAACGATTCTTGATTGTTACTTTATTCAACTGCCGATAATCTATACACATGCGCATAGATCCATCCTTCTTAAAAAAAAGGACAGGCGCTCCCCATGGAGATGTACTAGGGCGTATGAAACCCTTCTCCAGCAGTTCTTGTAACTGCACCTTGAGTTCCTTCAGCTCAGCTGGTGCCATCCGGTATGGTGTCATGGATACTGGTTGAGTTCCTGGAATGATAGAAATCTCAAACTCCACCTCACGAGGTGGGGGATGCCCATGCAAATCTACAGGAAATACATCCGGAAAGTTCTTTACTATTTCAACATCCTCTATTCCTTCCATGGGAGTTTGATTCCCAATGACGTGAGCAATAAATCCTTCACACCCTTGAGATAGCAGGCGATGAGCTTGCAATGCGGATATGCAGGTTACCCCTCTCGACGAGATGCTTCCATCAAATATGAATTCTTGTAGCTCAGGAATCCTGAAAATAATCTGTTTTTGGAAACAGTCTAAACATGCGTGGTGATTCTCAAGCCAGTCCATGCCGAGAATAACATCAAAATCCTCCATCTGAATAAGCAGCAAGTAGGCCTCGAGCATATAACCTCCAATATAGACCGAGCAATCGGGAAACACCCGATGTACAACAAACACCTGACCTCCAGGTCCCTTAATAAGATAAGGGTCTGAAACCACAGTAGGCTCTCGGCCTAAGGTATCCGCAAAACTCCATGACACGAAGGAATGAGATGCGCCCGAATCAAAAAGAGCATGAGTTGTAAAGTCGCCTACTGAAATCATACCTCGTACTACTGATCCCGAAGCATGTGCTTGCCCATCGGTGATGGCATGGAGTTGTCCTTCTCTTCGTGGCCCACTGGAACCTGTCGTGCCCCGAGTCTGGTTGGGATGTCCCCTGCCACCACGAGAGGTAGAACCACGTCCCTGGTGCTGCGGACGTCCCCCTCGTACAGTACCTCGCATCTGTGAAGCTCCCAACGGACAGTTGGACCTGATGTGCCCCTCTTGGTTGCATCGGTAGCGAACACGTGCATCGGTTATGCTGTTCACCATAGGATGTGCTGGTCGTGATGGCTCGGAAAGTGCTTGCCCCAAGGTAGGAGCTCCTCCATGCGCGGACCTGGTAGACATGCCATGCCGGTAGGGGTGGGTACGTTGTCCTCTTCGTTTTGTCGAACGATCAATACGAGCAGTCTTCCCATAAAAGCTCGATCCCCCTTGCCTGGTTTGCACTGACCTGCCTTCACGCAAGTCCTCTTCTACTCGTGATGCAGCATCAACCACTTCCTTCATAGTAACCAATCTAAGGGGTACTAGTCTCTCGCGAATTTCCTTACGGAGACCCCGAAAGAACTTGAATGCTTTGTCAGCCTCAGTCGGCACAGTGCTAGCAGCATACTTCAGCAACTCCGTGAACCTGTTTAGATAAAGCAGTCACAGTCTTGTTCCCTTGCTCGAGTAGTGTGAACTCCACGCGGTGCTGCTCTAGCCGGTATTCCAGATAGAAATGCTCCCGGAACGCCTCAGTGAATTTCTCCCAAGTAACTGCCGTTGTAATCTGCGGCTCCATAGAACTCCACCATTCCTCAGCATAGCCTGCTAAGGAGTAAGTGGCAAGGGTAACCTTCTCCTCATCCGGTACATGTATGGTGCGAAATACCTTTTCCACACGCTTCAGCCACCATTTTGCCACATCTGGGCTTCTATTGCCCAGAAACTCCGGAACCTTCTCCTTGCGATATTTTGAAAATATGTCCTCTTGTCGTGGTGGCAGCGGCGAGGGGGGAGGAGGAGGAGGAGGAGGTGGCGGCGGTGGTGGATCACCGTCTCCCCCACCCATTCCAGACCCCCCTTCGGACGTAGATCTCGACAATCGCTCCTCGAGCATAAGCTGTCTCTGCTGCACATCCTGCAGCATCGCCATCATCGCAGCCAATTGCTGCGCAGTCTGATCCCTACGAGGCGGCATGATCTGCATGAGTAGAAATAAAAAAAAGGAATTGTGATTAGATTCAAGAGAATAGGTCATTTGTCAACCTTGATCATTTTTTTGACAGTAGTCAGCAAACTACTTGTCTAATGTACAATGGTATTTCTCCTACCATACAATTGTCTATGACTGATGGGGTAATTGGGCTCTAATACCAAATGTAACGCCCCACCTCGACGGGAGCGCATCTCAACACCCATTCACATTATTACCCAACAACAGTCATAAACAACCTGCATGATATACCATTTATACCAAAAAAACATAGGAAGGAAAATCTAAGTTTTCATTGATAACAAAAGTCCACATAGGAATAACAATAAATCCTCAGAGTCTCTTTATTACATCATAAATACTTGGAAATGAAAGATAGCAACAACTACTAAAAAACTAGTCCTCAACCTTAACCACGTCCTGCAGATGCACCACCAAAGATATGAGCCTCTGTCTCCTGCTCTACACTTCCTATTGGATTTCCAAAGAATGTAACTGTTGGAGCGTCTTTTCGAGGGTATAAGTACCCGATTTTTACGTCGGATAGTCGTTGAGAACCCACAAAAATACACTTCGAACAAATAATTTACCGGACTTAGCTATATTATGCACAAGGCAAAGTATAGGGTAAGTCAGGGTCGATCCACAGAGACAGGAAAATTTTGCACTTTATAAAAATACTTTTGTAGGTTTGCAAAATGTTTGAATAACAAGAATCGAAATGAAAATTAGAGAAGACAATAGTGCAGGTAGGTAAGTGCTGATCGCTCCCCTTCTTTGCGGCAACTTCCAAATGGGACTCGTGCGCGGTAACTCTTCGCGAATTTGGATATTCTGGCGAGGCGAGTTGGATGCGATAACAACCGCGGATCGAGCTCAAACCTCGTGTCACGTCCCAGATCTCCAAGAGTCAAGGATAATCACCGTTAGATACGGATCGTCGCAATAGTTTTCACGAATTCCTGCACGAAAGAAAAAAAAACAAAATAAGATGGATATAAAAATGTAAAGCAACAAAATAAAGGCGAGATAAAAATATGGTAGTTGGCGGCTCGGGAGGAAGCCTCTGGAGTCGGATTCGCAGAGGGGCCGAGAAAATGGTGATTGGTGGATGCCGTTGATGTTGGACGATTTTTGGCGGCACTCGGGGTGTAGCCTCAGGAGTCGGATTCACTGAGGGTCCGAATGCACAAGTCGACGAAATCACTTCGATGCTTTGTCGACAATAAATGGATGGATAAATATAGTGACGGACTTTTGTTGGATGACGGAGTTGATTGGCAAATGGAATAATAGTAACGGAATTGGATAATCCAATGATGAGATAATATGCTTGATGGAAAAACTGTATCGCAATGGAGTATCGAGTTTTTGTAACCGAATGCCCCAAGGCCTCTCTCTTGTGTGGTATATATACTATCTCTCCATTGCCGTTTCCAATCAAAAGTTGCATCCCCACAATTTGGAGATGCATCTTTTCATGGTATGGCATCCTTAACTCCTCAATTAATTTGACGTCAAAGGCATTGGTGCCATGCACGTTAGTGCTCTTCGCACCTTTTTCAGCCACACTAAATCCAACGGCCAACAACAACTTTAGCCAAGACTTCTATTTCTAATTATTATAATGAATGGAGTGTAGATGTAATTAATGGCTTGGGTTTTTAATAGGATTGGATATAGATGATAAAATATTAGGATGCCATTACATAAAGTACTAAATACTGTAGTATTTGTAAAGGAAGGTCTTTGCTACAATGTTACTCATAAAGAAGGACACATGTAGTGGTAGTTCTCTTTGGATCAAGAACTTTTTATTTATTTATTTATTTATTTATTGCGACCATACTTTTTCTGTAAAGTTGATTATACATGCCTTTCATTTCCTTATCTATTGATCAGGGTATAAATCAATGTGGATCGAAGAGTAATAGGTAACTGTCCATTTGAGTGGACTAAACGTATGCAATTCGATGTGCATAAATCCATGTAATACCATCCTCTGGAATTATTATAAATCATAAAATTATATGATTGATCTTATAAAATTGGATGGTATTGACATAGTTATATAAAGATTCTGAGATTTATCATACCCCCATGCTTAAGATTTGCTAGTCCCTAGCAAATACAATGGAAGAATCTTAACACTCTATTGTTGTCATATAGGAAGAAGAATAGCCTCTGAGGGTGACAAAAATTTACCCTTATTTTCATAAAGTTAAAGAGTAGAAATGAATCTCTTCCTACAATACTTGATTATCTCAAGTGTCCTTAAGATATGAATTAATGTAGAGACTTTCTCGATTCTGATTAGGTGACACCTAGTATCAATAATGTCATTAGACCTGAGGATTGACTCAAGTGTCAAATGTACTGAATTGACCAAGTACTTTCATCCACAAACCTCTAGCTCTGATACACTAAGCCAGGAAATGCCTGAGATGGGGGCTCAGAGTATTCTCACAAGCTCCAACTTCATAATTAATGTAACACTCATCCCAACTTCCTCCAACTGGTCAGCAAAATATTAGGTTAATTTGTGGAGTATTTAGGTTAAGGCTTATTTGGTAGAGATGACTTTGCTCAGATTTCGGTGTATGGATATGAGAGTGGTATAATGTTCATTATAAGATAATAGTAGAGAAGAGAAAAATATAAATGGCATGAGAAGAGAATATTAGCACAATAGTTCTCTTGGTTTCCTCTTCTTCTTTCTTCTTTCTTCTTCTTCTTCTCTCTTTTTTTTCTCTTTTTTTTTGCAATATTTTTTTTTTGCTATACTTCTTTCTCTTTTTTTTTGCAGTACTTCTTCTTTTCTTCTTTTTTTTGCAATATTTCTCTTCACTTTTCAAGAGAACCAATGTGCCTCAATGCTTTCTTCTGGGACTTGGAAACATAAAGAGACATGTATTTTGTTGTAAATGGAGGATAGAATATTGAAGAATATTTCTCTTTTGATGCATAATAGAAGAAGAGGGATAAAGAAGTCGAATGAATTGAACAATACAGAATATTAATAGAAGACTTTTAAAGAAGTGGTGGGTTTGAGAAGTATGTAGAAAGGCAAGCAAGAGGATGGTATGTGAATGTTTCAAGTGTGTACAATAATTGTGCATAATGGGTAATTGCTTGACCAGTTGGGAACACTCCCTTACATTTTATGGTGGACTCTCTTCCTCACATATATTTGGTGGAACACTCCCTACTCCTCTACTCCATGATAAGCTCACCATCACACAAACTCTGAGCACAACCATCAACAGACCCCCTTAGCCTTTTGTATGTCAAGCTAGCATCGCAGTACAAAGCTCCTGATCTTTTCAGTATATAATGTTTAAGCTCTTTATTGATACCAAGTGTTAAAAGTTGAATCGAGGCTAAGTCTCTTGATGTAAATGCAAAAGGACAAGAGAGAGTCATAAGCATTCTAAGCTTAGAATCACTTCAAATCTCATACTTCATGTGGTATTTAATGATGAGGCTATTATTCTCCCTATATGTAAACTTAGAGAGTTGAAGTAGGGAAAAGCAAATGAATGTGATGCAATATGCAATATTGTCCCCCCATGCTTAAGATTTGCCATGCCCTCATGGTAAATGCCTATGCAGTAAACTAGTTATGGGATGATGTATGAGATGAGATGGGCAGTGAACAAAGAAATGAGTGCGTCATGAGGGGTTTTGCAGAACATGGGTTTCCAAAATAGGCATTGATTTTTCAGATTCAATGACGGGCTTGAGGCGTTGTCCATTCACTCGAAGGGTGATAGATGTTTTAGAATCGATTATTTCAACGGACCCATTATCAAAAACTTGTGTGACAATGTATGGGCCTTTCCACTTTGACCTGAGCTTTCCTGGAAAGAGCTTTAGCTTTGCATCAAACAACCAAACTTTTTGACCAATGGAAAAGGTTTTACGAGAAATGTTGGCATCATGCCAAATTTTAACCTTTTCTTTGTAAATAAGGTTGTTATCATATGCTTGGCAGCGAAGCTCAGTTAACTCATTAAGGTCAAGTAGTCGACTATGACCAGCTTGGGTTAAATCAAGGTTACATTTTTTTATAGCCCATAATGATTTATGATGGATCTCGACGGGTAGATGACAAGGTTTTCCATAAACGATGCGATATGGACTCATCCCTAGAGGAGCCTTATAAGCAGTGCGATAGGCCCATAATGCTATATTAAGGTGTTGGGACCAATCTTTGCGATCAGAACGAACAATTTTTTGTAGAATGGTTTTTATTTCTCGATTAGAGACCTCAGCTAAGCCATTGGTTTGGGGATGATAGGCGGTAGAAACTCGATGTTCAATTCCATTATTCTTCATTAGTTTTCGCACCGAGTTATTAAGGAAATGTGAACCCCCGTCACTTATAATGACCTTTGGTATGCCGAAGCGAGCAAATAAATCATTCAGGAACTTGATTACTGTTGTACTATCGGCAGCGCGAGTAGGTATGGCTTCGACCCATCTGGAGACGTAGTCGACCGCAAGAAGGATATATAGGTAACCATTTGATTGAGTGAAGGGACCCATGAAGTCAATGCCCCATGCATCAAAAATTTCAACTACATGGATAGGATTTAGAGGCATCATATCTCTTTTTGTCATAGTTCCTGTAGTTTGACATGTAGGGCATGATTTCACAAAATCATGGGCATCTTTAAATAAAGTAGGCCAGAAAAAACCACATTGGAGTACTTTTGCAGCTGTACGTTTTCCAGAGTGATGTCCACCACACCCAAAAGTGTGGCAATGATATAGGACATTTGGAATTTCAGACTCAGGTATACAACGTCTCCATATACAGTCGGTCCCTTCCCTAAATAATAAAGGATCTTCCCAATGGTAGTATCGAGAGTCAGCTATGAATCGATCTCGTTTTGCCTTAGGCCAATCATCAGGAATTCGAGATGTGACTAAATAGTTTACCATATCAGCAAACCACGGTAGTTGTGATACGGCAAGGATGGATTCATCAGGAAAGGTTTCTGATATGGGAATGAGTTGGTCGGTTTGTTTTGTTTCAGACTCATGGAGTCTGGAGAGATGGTCGGCCACGACGTTTTGCGCTCCTGCCTTATCTTTGATTTCAATGTCAAATTCTTGTAGCAAGAGTATCCATCTAATCAATCGTGGTTTCGAATCTTTCTTGGAAAGTAGGTGGCGTAGTGCAGTGTGGTCAGTGTAAATAACCACATGTGAACCCAGTAGGTATGACCTAAATTTTTCAAGTGCAAAGACAACTGCTAGCAATTCTTTTTCAGTGACTGTGTAGTTTTTTTGTGCATCGTCAAGTGTTCTGCTAGCGTAATGGATGGCAATTGGTTTGCCATCTTTTCTTTGACCTAGTACAGCTCCTACTGCATAATCTGATGCATCACACATTATTTCAAAGTCTAAGGTCCAATCAGGGGACTGTAAAATTGGTGCTTCAGTGATAGACCTTTTTAATGTCTCAAAGGATCTAAGGGCATCTTCAGAAAATTCAAAATCTCGATCCTTTGAGAGTAACTCAGTAAGAGGTTTAGCAATTTTTGAAAAATCCTTTATGAATCTTCTATAGAAGCCAACATGTCCTAAAAAAGATCGAACACCTTTGAGTGATGTAGGTGGGGAGAGGTGAGTTATAGTCTCAATTTTTGATGGATCAACCTCCATTCCTTTTTTAGAGACGATGTGACCTAGAACAATGCCTTTGGTGACCATAAAATGTGATTTTTCCCATGATAAGACTAGATTCACCTCCATGCATTTTTGCAATACCCGATCAAGAAATCCAAGGCACTCATCAAAGGAATCACCAAATACAGAGAAATCATCCATAAATACTTCCATAAAATCTCCCACCATATCGGCAAATATGGCTAGCATACATCGTTGGAAGGTAGCCGGCGCATTACACAGCCCAAAGGGCATTCGACGAAAAGCAAATGTACCGTAAGGACATGTAAATGTTGTTTTCTCTTGGTCTTCAGGTGCAATAGCTACCTGATTATAACCTGAGTAACCATCGAGAAAACAAAAATATTCCCTCCCCGCTAGTCTCTCAATAATTTGATCTATGAATGGGAGAGGGAAGTGGTCCTTCTTCGTGGCAAGGTTTAATTTCCTATAATCAACACAAACCCTCCACGAAGTGGTTGTACGAGTGGGGATCTCTTTACCCTGATCATTGGTGACTATAGTCAGACCAGCTTTCTTCGGTACAACTTGTAAAGGGCTGACCCATCGACTATCTGATATTGGGTAGATGATCCCTGCACCTAGCCATTTGCATATTTCCTTCTTAACTACTTCTCGTAGATTTGGATTTAATCGTCTTTGCATTTCTCGAGAAGGTTTTGCATTATCTTCCAAATAAATATGGTGGGTACATAGTGATGGACTTATTCCCCTAAGATCAGATATCGTCCAACCAATTGCCCGTGAATTTCTTCTCAAAACATCCATTAATTTATTTTCTTGATCTAGATCCAAGTGGGCATTGATTATTACCGGGTATGCCTTATTTTCTTCATCTAGAAACACATATTTTAGGTCCTTCGGTAAAGGTTTTAATTCAACTACGGGGACCTGAATTGTCTCTTGGGAACCTTCTATTGAATTTATGCGGTGGGTGGGTGCGGTGATTGTAAGATCTTCCTCCCTGTTATGTAGTAATTCCGAAATAGGAGGTTCTAGCATGGGCATAATCATTTCTGAGAGAGGAGAAATTAAAGCATCAAGTTCATCCCATGCTTGGTCTAGTTCTAAGATATCTGAATCTGTCAATGGTTCGTAAGGTTCATTCTTGATGGAATCAAGGGTTTCGGCCACTAAAACATGTTGTCTTTCAAATAATTTATCATTTAAAGTCAAAGTCGTCTCAAGAGGATCCCTAGCGAGGTTTAAAGGAGTTAAATCGTCTATGATTTGTTTAATCGTCGAACATTCCTCGATCCATCCACAATCTTCAGTATCGTGTTCTTGAAATGTAGGGGTGACAAGATCGACAGGAATAATCTCACCATTGACTTTGAATTCTACTTTCCCGACCTCATAGTCAAAATGAGCCTTGGCAGTGGCTAAGAATGGTCTTCCGAGTATAATAGGAGTTTGAGAAAGTGTTTTAGCCGGGTCCATATCTAGTACGATAAAGTCGACTGGGAACTGATGTTCTTGGACTGTGACTAAAACATCCTCTAGTATTCCTAATGGCCTCTTTATAGATCGGTCAGCTAATTGTAAAATCATAGAAATAGGTTTTAACTGACCTACCGCATAATATTTTAGTACGGCAGCTGGGAGGAGATTTATCGAAGCACCATTATCAAGTAGGGTTCGCTCGAAGGTCATATCACCAATGATGCATTTTACTAATGGGGCCCCAGGATCTTTCATTTTAAGGGGAAGGAGTTGAGAAATGGCATTAGATGATGCGAGCGGTAGCACATGTCTCTCTTCCTCGTGTTGGTCATTTTTTTTCTTTCCCCTCGGTTTTCTTTTTGGAGTACATTTTTCTTTTAAGAAACGTGAATATGCCGGAACTTGTTCTATAGCCTTAAGGAGGGGGATTTGTATGATAACATTGGAGAATAAATTCTCCAAGTCAGGAGTCAGAGTCGAAGGTCGTTTCTTCACTTTTCTTCGCAGGGCCTCTGGAAACGGAATAGTTGGTTGTGTAAAGGTTGGTGATGGGGATATAGAGGGTGGTTGTGTAGTAGGTGATGGTTGGTCTTGTATTGGCGAATCATTCTCATGTGTTTGATGGTTTTGTGTGGTCGATATTTGAGGTGTGCTTATGGTGCGACCACTTCTCAAGTGGATGGCACTGGCAGATGCATTTGACTCATTTTTGCTTGTACTAGCTGCATTTCTAAAGCTCACGGGTCCTCGAGTAGGTTGTTGTGAAAAGCCAGGAGGGCGGATTTGTGAGTTATTAGGATTTTGTACCGTTTGAGCAGGTAGTTGTGGTTGAGGTGGTATTTGAGAACGAATCTCGGTCAATTGTCGTTGGACCTCAACTTGGCTTTGAGCCAGTTGCTTTTGAACCTCAACTTGGTTCTGAGCAAGCTGTTGTATGAGTTTCATCAAGTCACGATAATCAGAGGCAAGTCCTTGTGAGGGTGTAGTCAGGGGTTGCAGTGGTGGTTGGGCTTGTTGTGTAAATTGGTTTTGATTTGACCCTTGTTGGGTGACTTGATATCCTGAATTATTGTTTGTTGGGGCCTTCCATGCAAAATTTGGATGGTTCCTCCATCCTGGATTATAGGTGGAGGAATAGGGGTTGTTATTGGAATTCCCCTGCACCCAATTAACTGCTTCAGGATTAATTTGTTCATCTAAAGGGACAGATGGTTGGCACATCTCTGGTTCCATAGGGGCTACCTTGCAAACTGATGGGGTAATTTTTTCTAATACAAGACTCCCTACGGTTTTAGTTAATTGGTCCACTTGTTTAGCCATCAACTCTACTTTGTCCAGCTTTGAAGCAATGATTTGGATATCCGAGGATGTGTCTCCATTTATTGTTGCATAGTCTATGGCTTGGATTGGTCTTTTATGTCTATTATAGAGCTCTATAGAATAATTGTTGACAGAGTTATCTGCCATGTCCTCATATAATTGCCATACAAAGTTCTCATCCTTATTCAAGTAGTTGCCTCCGCAAGAGCCGTCGACAACTCTCTTGTATGATTTCGTTAAGCCCTCATAAAATATTTGCACTTGCTTCCATTTTTCGATTCCATGATGTGGGCATTTGCGTAAAAGATCTCTAAATCTTTCCCAAGCTTCATGGATTGGCTCTACGGGTTTTTGGGTGAAGTGAGAAATAGCATGCCTAAGTGCGTTGGTCTTACCAATGGGGAAATATTTTTTTAAGAATGCCTCTCTCAACTCGGTCCATGATCGAATCGAGACTTCATAGCTACGAAGCCATTGGCTTGCTTTTTGTTGAAGGGAGAACGGGAAGGCTCGGAGGTAAACATGTTCTTTGTTTACCTCCCCTGTGTTTAGTGTATCGCAGGCTGCTACGAAATCCTGAAGGTGCATTATAGGGTCCTCGGACTCTTCTCCCCGGAATTTGGGGAGGAAGGAAATAGTTGCAGGTTTTATCTCAAAGTTTCCTGCTTCTGCGGGAAGTTGGATGACCGATACAAGTTGATGATTAGCAGGATTATAGTGATTTCGTATTGGTATTGGTGGTGGGTTGTTTAACCCTTGATGTGCTATTAATTGTCGAACTTGGGCATCTTGCACCTCTTGGCGTTCTGCCATTTGTTGTAATTGTTGCATTATTATAGTGAGTGGATCGGGAGGAGGTGGTACACCAGCCATGGGTTTTGTCTCAGGCTTGATTTTGGATTTTGGAGGATAGAATGGATCAAATTCAAGGGGATCAGTAAGGAGATTCCTTAATGACCTCCTGCCAAGCATACACAAATCAAACACCAAACAATTTGTTTATTCCCACTCAACGCTTATAGTTTATTTTTTTTTCTTTTAAGTTTTGATTTTCAGACAAGAATACAAGTTGATTACGTTTCCTAAGATTTCTAGCGGTTCAGAATAATTCAATGATTACCACAATGCCGTTCTTCTGGTTCTGAGGCCAGTCAGAGGGTAAGTAGGCTGGAGCCTTTCTTAGATCAACTTGGATCTTAAACCCCTCGTCTTTCTTAGTTAAACACCTCAGGGACGAGTATACTAAGCAATGTAGTTTTCAGAAAATTATCACGAACCGCGGGATTTGGGCTCTGGTCCTAGGGGTACGCGTGCACGTGCGATTGTGAGAATGGTGCAACAAACACAAGTTGGCAAACAAAATTTTGTTTTATGGTTTTTTTGTGACCGCTTTAATTTAATCCGATTAAGATGTATTTTTTATCTTGATTAGTCGGCAAACAATTAAATGGTCTTTTTAAATGCAAGGTGAGACTATGGGGAAGAAATCCTATGGAGATGCAATGCAATACGGAAAAAGAAGTTGATTTTTTGTTTTTTTTTTAATATGCGCAAACAAAGAAATAAAAAAAATCCTAGTTATGCCTAAGAAAAGAGAACTTATCGCGAGAGCGCTCCAAATATATAATTTTTTTAGCTTCACGTTGATGTTTGATGCGGCTCCTTTCCAATGCGACTAGTCCCCTGCAGAAAAAAAAGAAAGATGGTGAAAAGCAAAATGTAAAGAAAAACTTTTTTTTATATAAAGCGCGAATAATTGCCTGTCCCCGGCAACGGCGCCAAAATGTTGGAGCGTCTTTTCGAGGGTATAAGTACCCGATTTTTACGTCGGATAGTCGTTGAGAACCCACAAAAATACACTTCGAACAAATAATTTACCGGACTTAGCTATATTATGCACAAGGCAAAGTATAGGGTAAGTCAGGGTCGATCCACAGAGACAGGAAAATTTTGCACTTTATAAAAATACTTTTGTAGGTTTGCAAAATGTTTGAATAACAAGAATCGAAATGAAAATTGGAGAAGACAATAGTGCAGGTAGGTAAGTGCTGATCGCTCCCCTTCTTTGCGGCAACTTCCAAATGGGACTCGTACGCGGTAACTCTTCGCGAATTTGGATATTCTGGCGAGGCGAGTTGGATGCGATAACAACCGCGGATCGAGCTCAAACCTCGTGTCACGTCCCAGATCTCCAAGAGTCAAGGATAATCACCGTTAGATACGGATCGTCGCAATAGTTTTCACGAATTCCTGCACGAAAGAAAAGAAAACAAAATAAGATGGATATAAAAATGTAAAGCAACAAAATAAAGGCGAGATAAAAATATGGTAGTTGGCGGCTCGGGAGGAAGCCTCTGGAGTCGGATTCGCAGAGGGGCCGAGAAAATGGTGATTGGTGGATGCCGTTGATGTTGGACGATTTTTGGCGGCACTCGGGGTGGAGCCTCAAGAGTCGGATTCACTGAGGGTCCGAATGCACAAGTCGACGAAATCACTTCGATGCTTTGTCGACAATAAATGGATGGATAAATATAGTGACGGACTTTTGTTGGATGATGGTGTTGATTGGCAAATGGAATAATAGTAACGGAATTGGATAATCCAATGATGAGATAATATGCTTGATGGAAAAACTGTATCGCAATGGAGTATCGAGTTTTTGTAATCGAATGCCCCAAGGCCTCTCTCTTGTGTGGTATATATACTATCTCTCCATTGCCGTTTCCAATCAAAAGTTGCATCCCCACAATTTGGAGATGCATCTTTTCATGGTATGGCATCCTTAACTCCTCAATTAATTTGACGTCAAAGGCATTGGTGCCTTGCACGTTAGTGCTCTTCGCACCTTTTCCAGCCACACTAAATCCAACGGCCAACAACAACTTTAGCCAAGACTTCTATTTCTAATTATTATAATGAATGGAGTATATATGTAATTAATGGCTTGGGTTTTTAATAGGATTGGATATAGATGATAAAATATTAGGATGCCATTACATAAAGTACTAAATACTGTAGTATTTGTAAAGGAAGGTCTTTGCTACAATGTTACTCATAAAGAAGGACACATGTAGTGGTAGTTCTCTTTGGATCAAGAACTTTTTATTTATTTATTTATTTATTTATTGCGACCATACTTTTTCTGTAAAGTTGATTATACATGCCTTTCATTTCCTTATCTATTGATCAGGGTATAAATCAATGTGGATCGAAGAGTAATAGGTAACTGTCCATTTGAGTGGACTAAACGTATGCAATTCGATGTGCATAAATCCATGTAATACCATCCTCTGGAATTATTATAAATCATAAAATTATATGATTGATCTTATAAAATTGGATGGTATTGACATAGTTATATAAAGATTCTGAGATTTATCAGTAACTCATGAGTCAACTGACTCAGTAAGGATAAAATAACTTATAAATCAAGAGAGGGTATAGGTAGGCAATGCAAATGCAGTAACTTAACAAGTTTAGAAGAGAACATTCTAAAAGCATCTAGCATTATACAATCACTTATATTCTAGGCCTTTAATACGTACACAATCAAACCAATTCTTTGACATATCTATATTCATATTTTCATTTACTTATCCCGGACTCGCCCGTCAAAGGAGAAAGATTACACTAGAAATGAAGTCTGCAACCCTTCATTTAAAGTGCAACCCAAAACCTGTGTGCAAACGCGATCCTTCAGCTAGTCTAGTTGATAGTACTCTGACACTCGAGACAGGTATATATGTTCAATGAGTCTCAACCCTGTCAATCGAGTCTGCCGGAGGAGTCTCGCTCGCTCCTTAAAAAGTGCAACAAAACGGATCCGTATGTGCGATGCACGCGTGCATCCACCTCAATTCCACCAGAGTACCTACCACCACCCCACTCTGTAATGCCCCTCGAGTGGGGGTGACTCACTGTCGGTTCGGCCGGCTACAAGGGTGTGCACCCACCTTGCAGTATTAAACTTTCAATTCCATATACGTGTACCTTACCCGGAAAGTTCAACTTGAGATTTAATAACAGATTCGGAACTTATAACCCAAAAACATTGATAGGTTCGACCCTCAGCCATAGACGCTGCTTCATGGTTAAATACCCTTAGAATATGCTCGCAATCACAGGCGATAATACCACACTAAATGCATGTTGTTGTAAGAGACACTAAGGCCGTTGTCTCATGCAACTAATAGTAGAGCAAATATTGTTTAATCAGATATAGCACGTATGACCCCAAGTATATGTGCATGGCATTATCAAAATATTTTTAATCAGATATATCACGTATGATCCCAAGTATATGTGCATGGCATTATCAAGTGTTAAGTACTTACAGGGAGTACACGTATTTTCATAAATGTGTTCGTCAACCAGACAATAGACCCATGATGTAGTATGCAATGTCGTCATATGTTTTCTATGTATAATTGACCCTTAAAACATCCGCACCATAAAAACAATAACTCTCTCCATTATCTAAATGGTCATAGCTAATAACAAATTTCTTAAGATTAAAATGGTATATATGCTATTTACCGTAAGGATGTTTACCAAGTCCAAGTCTTCTTTAAAAAAACAGAGAGAGAAGATTATTCCCAATTATTACGGTAGAAGCTATTAACAGATAATTGTACGTAACTTATAATAGATGACTAAACCAATAAAAACTATTATAATTATTTAGTTATTTTTGAACAATTGAATCATTATCTCTTAAAATATATGAACAAGGTCTATGATATAGCTATTTGTGACTGAGCTTAACGTCATAACTTGACAAAAAAAGACTTGTAAATTATGGCAAAATAGTTAAATCGTACTAATAAACTTAGAAGACACCTTGAGTTGTTAATTAGTTTACCTCACAATATTCTCCTGTACGACATCTTAGACAAGAAAACAAGTTTAAGAGATAAAGGAATAATTGATAAAGTTGATTTAATATGAATTATCAAAGTAGTGCTTAATAAACATATCCACACTACCCTCCGTCCGTAACTTGTTATCAACTATCTACAAGGCAACACGATGCCAAAAACCCATCTCGCAAGAGCATTGTAATTACCAACAAGAGATCTATAACGTTATAAAGTGCTATCGGATGCCTTAACCTTTCTGACACGCCATCAACCACAAGAGGATATCGACCAACAAGACCAGACCATGAAAAAAATAATTCGGTAGAGGATTCACGATATACCAACAGCAAGAGGTGATCCCGGGGTTAGGATCGAAAATGAGTATTCAACCCCAAAAGACAATCTCCAAAATCGCAATATATGCGAAAGAATAAAGGAGGAGAGAGTCGAAGATCCGTTACCTATATGCTCGTGCACGCCTTTGATCCACGTGCTCGATCGCCCGATCACCAATCCGATGAGAGGGCTGCCTTTCCCTTGCGATGGCCTTCCTCGTCTTCTTCTTGTCTCGAAGCTACGGAGCTTGCACCATTATCCTTTTGGCTCTCTAGAGAAGGAGATGGAACAAGATAAGAGAATGACTTGGGAAGGAAGAAAGGGTAGATTAGGGTTTGGAAAAGGAGTAGGAATGAGGGAAGATAAAGGGTGTGGGTCTTTATATAGTTGGGGATTAAAACATTAATTTTAGAAACCCTAAAACAACCCTAATTCGAAATTAATTAACCAAAACCCGTAACCCTTAATTCCCTCAAAAACCATGACCCCTCTTCACTAAAACAGGCATATCTCCCACATCCGGACTCGGAATTTCGCGTTTTTGGGCTCGTTGGAAAGCTTGCGACGAGACGCTTCTTTTGAGTATAATATTGACTAGGTTTTAAAAATTCCGAAAATTACGGGATGTTAAACACGGAGTGCATGCTGCAACGCCCAATCATATCCCAAATTCCCAAATCCAATTCACCACTCGCCCTCTCCCTTCTCTCCTCTCCTCTCCAACCCTAAACCTAGAAAATAATACAATTACAACTTGCCCAACCGCCCTGCTCTCCCCTCCTCCTCCACCAGTCTCCCTCTATGGTCTCTCCCCCTTCGCGAGTTCCTCCCTCTCCGGCTCCGCTCGTGCGCCCGACGATTGATGCGAACCATCTCCCCCTTTGCTCCCTCCATCCACGAGTTGATCTTTGGGCCCTAGAATGTGAGCCGTGTAACGTGTTGTGAACCTCGTGCAGTTGTGTTGCCATTCTTGAGTCATATCTGCTTGCTATCCTATCCTTCCATGGTACGTCTGTTCTCTTATTTTTTACTTTTAAACTGATTCAATGGTTTAATCTCTGCATGCGATATCTATGTGGTTTTAACAATTGCAACATATTTATATACGTCCATTAATCTCTGCTTGTGGTTAATGGTTTGAACTTTTTAATATATATACACACACTACAAAAAATCCAGCAATAGTGACTGTTTTTCTAAATTATTTCATTAAATTAGCTGTTGTTAAATATATAACAACAATTTTATTCGTTGCGAAACGATTTTTCATACTCGAATTAGCGACGAATATCATATATGTCGTTATATCATTAACAATGGTCCACATACCAATGCTTATTCATTGCTATTTTTCAAACTTCTAATTAATTGTCGCTAATTTTAAACTTAAGTAATGACGACGATTCATTGATATTTTGAATCATAGCAACGGATAAGCGTCGTTGTATGGACTGTTGCTAATGATATAATGACAAATATGATATCCGTCGCTAATCTTGAGTATGAAAACTCATTTCGCAATGAATAATATCATTATTATATATTTAACAACGGCTAATATGGTGACGGATTTTGAAAAAACCGTCACTATAGCTCAATTTTGTTGTAGTGATATATATATATATATATATAGGGTAAAATGGGGCTGCCCCCAGGGAGTAGCCAACTTGGCTACTCCCACCCCTATTTTTCCCTCATTTTTTTATTTTTTTAAAAAATAAAAATTTGTATATTCATCATTATATCCCTCTCACATTCTATTAAAATTTCGTCAGAAACAGAGACTCCTAAGCCCTCCATCCAGACGTTATTTTTTTAACGGTCGCAGGATTTTTTAAATCGACCATGTTTGGATGGAGGCCGTAAGAGTCTCTGTTTCCGATAAAATTTTAACAGAATGTGAGAGGGATATAATGATGAATATACAAATTTTTATTTTCCAAAAAAATAAAAAAATGAGGGGAAAATAGGGGTGGGAGTAGCCAAGTTGGCTACTCCCTGGGGGCAGCCCCATTTACCTCATATATATATATATAGGATTTTTATCCAATGCGCACATGGCTCATTAGTGTTTCGGTGAGCACCATTTGTAGGCCACACATATGTATTACCAATTGAGTGGTTACCTATTTCGAAGGATGTTGTTTTTGGAAGGGGATTAATATGCAAAGCGATTTAACACTAAGTGGTATTCCAATTATATCACGTCCTAAAAAATAGGAAGATCGTTTTGGAAAGAAAACATTCGAATCGATGATTTCTTGTAGAAAATCGAGATCCAAATGCTCATGTCAGTAATATATATATACAATAATCAAGTAAATGATTGTTGCGAGATCAGTAATATCCAAACAACGGTCAGTAATTTACATTCATTTTATTACATGGTGCAGAATTCAGTAATATATACACAATGGACAAGTAAGTACTTGTTGTGAAGTCAGTAATATCCAAACAACGATCAATAATTTACATTCATTTTATTACATGGTGTAGATTTCAGTAATATATACACAATGGACAAGTAAGTGTTTGTTGTGAAGTCAGTAATATCCAAACAACGGTCAGTAATTTACATTCATTTTATTACATGGTGCAGATTTCAGTAATATATACACAATGGACAAGTAAGTGCTTGTTGTGAAGTCAGTAAAATCATAACAAATGGTCAGTAATTTCCGTATGTTTTATTACTTTGAACAGAATTCAATAATTTAGAGATGATACTCAAGTAATATATATATATAGTTATCAAGTAAATTATTGTCTGCGTTCAATAATGCATATATCTATGCCTTATATCACATGTTCAGTAATATGTGTACGATTCTCAAGTAATAGCTACTATGAGACCAGTAATAACAAGTAATGGTCAGTAAGTCATGGGCATTGCTCAAGTAAGAAAGTAACTATTTGTTAATGCAATGCAAATTATATAGACAATGGTATTACTAACCATTTGTTATGTTATTACTGATCTCACAACACACATTTACTTGATCATTCTATACATATCACTAAATTTTGTACAATGTAACTATTTGGATGTAAATTACTGATCATTGTCTTGATATTACTGATCTCACAATAAGCATTTACTTGATTGAATTATATTTATTACTATCATAGCGTTTGGATCCTTAATCATCCGCGTGGAATTATTTATTTGAATCGTTTCTTTTCAAAACCGTCTTCCAATTTTTAAGGACGTTGTATAATAGGAAAAATAGGATTTTTTAAATACGTGGTAGCCTATAATGAGAAATATAGTTATTGCTAATACGCGTGTATGACTCAAAATGAGTGCTCAATGAAACGTTAATGGGCACAAGGCTCATTGGATAAGCCATATATATATATATATATATATATATATATATATATAAACTGAAGTCTCTACTCTTTTCACATAGTAAAATCTATGTCTAAATGTAGTTTGAAACTATTTTTATGGTTTAGTAAATCATAAATTTAACGTTATATCTTGACCTTTAAGATTCAAACTTGCAGCACATTGAGTTTGCTGTTGAGGTTAACCGCTAAATTTTCCATCTATCCAAAAGCTATAGATAAGAGTATAAAAAACCAACGTTACAGATTGCATTTGCATATTTTCATTTACAAAATGGAACAAAGGCTAATGATCTAGCTCATTAAGATGCTCATGAACCAGCTCAATAAGCTCATGGTTCGATAAGAGGCTCGTGAGCTAGTTCGAACTCAATGAGTTCGAGCTCGAACCAGTAATCCAGAGCTCTAACCCTAGAGAGCCCGGGTTCGAGCCTTGATTTTCTTATTGAGTTCGAGCCCGAGTTGTGATCAACTTGACTCGTTGAGCTTGATAGACACCTCTAACCGCAACCTTACTAAAGAGGATCTACTTCGCTTCTAGTATCCATTCATGAGATTGTGTTTTGCTTCTGCTATACTTAGTATCCATTCAATGGTTAGTCCTCTTAGGTTACAAGGACCCGATCCATTTTCAACATGTTGGCTCACAAGCATAGAACACATCCTCTAAGGTTTTGATGGGTGCACTGATCGCGCATGACCACCACCACGCTCTATTGTGCATCCTGCAAGAGTCACTGCCAAAGGAGCGGATCCTCTACCGTAACTGATGTTACAACAAAGGTGTTGTGATCTCTCTCTTAAAAGTGATTCCAAAAATCCCATAGATTGAATCTTTGATTAATGTTCTACTTATTTACTAGATTTTGCCAAAATATAATGTGACCATTTGTCATTTTATCTTAGCGTTGGACAGAAATGTAAGAGAAATGACGTTAGATTTGCTGGATTTGGTAGATATTTAGAACATTAATAAAAAGTTCTATCTACGAAGTAGGATATTTCGATTCACTAAAAAAATTAAAAGAGATGCCAACACCTCTAGCCGCTCCCAATTCCCCAAACATGCGTGTTGATCGTCTGCTCTGCATTCCCACTACACCAGACGACCCGAATCCCCCCAAAGCGTACCTTTTTTGAGATAGGATCGTCTTCTGCAGGGTTCAAGCCTGCCGTAGATTCTGTTGCAGGGTTCAGAGCCGCTCGATCTTGATCGAGCGGTTCTCACGAATTCGCAGATCCAAACCCAGTGTGAATTCGTGGGAACCGTGAAATCAAGATCGAGCGCAACTGAGTCTCCCAGCCGTGCAACGATCCAATCTCACCTTCTTTTTCATGTGTATAACTCGGCCTCTTCTTGAAAAAATCATCCGAAGGAAGGATCCAACTACCGATCCACCGCCTCCGGCTTGATCGATATAACATATTCCAGCAAAATATTTTTGCAAAGATGGAAATTACTCAGAAATTATTCTTTTCAGCTAAACACAACGAGACGATCGACCTCATCAAACGTACACCGCAGAAACACAGTACAAAACAAAACACCACAGCGACCACAAAACAAAAACATTATTCGCCCAACTTCCCTCGACTCACATCACATGCAGTGATGCAACCTGCCATTTCCGGAAGCAAATTCCCGTGTCCTCAGCGAATCCTACAAGCAAAATAAGATCAAGTAAGAAACAAATAAAGCATTTACCTACTCAAATGGTACTAAATTTGAGGTGTTAAATCGTATATATATTGGGAAGATGGGAGTTACTTGCTGCAATCCACATCGGCAGAGACAGCAAAGGACAGTCTGACGCCGCAGCGGCTCGGGAGGCTGGCGATGGCAGCCCGATTGACGCTGCCAAGAGCGCTGGCAGCGCTCTTGAGGCAGCTGCAGGCCGATTGCCGGTCGACGGTCGAGCGGGCCAAGCTGTTGAGGCCCCTAACGCCGTTGCAGCAGTTGGGAGTCAGCGCACCTCCCCGCACGAATCCGATGCATGGGGCGATGTACGGCACGACTTGGGAGCATGCGAGTGCCGATACGGAGACCGGCGCCACCGTTAGGAGGCAGAGCAGCACGACGGCTGCCGCGGAACGAGCAGCGGTACCGGCAACCATAGTGATGGGAGTTGGGTGTTTATGCTTGGTTGCTGCTTGTGTGGTGCTATCAAGTGCTGGTGCTTGCATGTGTATATATAGGTGCGAATGTGCGGTATCATGTGCAGGAAGAGGTGGAAGAAAGTTGGTTGTAGTTGAATTGATTGCCATGTAAAATAAATACAAGTAGTTCGGCAGTGATATGAACTCACCAAAGAGAATCTTCTGCTGTAATACAACACCATCTGATGGAGATCGGACTGGAAGAGGATCCTCTGCTGTAGAGGGGATTGTAGCAGAGGTGCTTTTATCTCCTTTAATTTTTTTTGATGATTTAGATTTCAAAATCTAACCGTATAGATTGAAGCTAAGCTTAGATTAATGATTTACATATCTTCCAAATTTCGCTTAATTCCGAGATTATTTGCTATTTTATCTTAATAGTTGAAGATTCGAATCTTTTTTAAATGGAGTTTAAGTTGCTTAGATTTTGACTGAATGTTTGACCATTAAGATAAAATAGCAAATAATCTCGGAATTAAGTGAAATTCGAAGGATATATAGAATATTAATTTAAGATTCAATCTATAAGGTTGGATTTTGAAAATTAAATCACAAAAAAAATTTAAAGGGGGTTACAACACCTCTGCTGCAATCCCCTCTACAACAGAGGATCTCTTCCCGATCGGACTATCCTCATCGATGATCAATCATCCCTGGTCCCCTATGAGGATCGTCATATCTCCATTGGACGGATCCCTGTATTACAACAGAGTATGTCCTCGTGAACTCACATATACAGGTATATACAGATCACCGTACGAAATTTCCCAAAATTTCGGTGAAATTCTGATTTCGACACTTTATCGAAACCGAAATCGAAATATCGATATATACACTTCCTTTACAAATCTAGGCCGATTTTGGTCGAAATTTTCGACGAAATTTCAAAATTGTTTCATTTTTTCACCGTCTCGAAACAAAATCGAAATCGAGATTTGGTACACCTTAAACTATTGTGCAGAAGATATATACATGGGCATTATTGGAACTCAAAGCACATATGCATTTATTAGAGGAGGTGTGGGGTGAGCAGCATCTCACGTGCTCCTGGAGACTGGACTTTCTACTGCCTTGAAGTTGATGATACCCTATCTTCTTAAAACTATTATTTTTTTGGTAATTCCGTGTATATGTATTGAAACTGAAAGTTATCGTTACAATGTAGGCTCGTATCACACAAACCAGTTTTACAAAAAGTAGGCAATTGGGCAGCAAATTAGTTCGATGCGATTAGGTTCAAAATCTCGCATCATCTATCAAATCTTTTATGTTTCGTGCAATTTCGCTTGCTGATTTTCTCTTCTCGTTCTTCCCATATGCTCCATGTGATAGCAGATAGGGCCATCATGGCTGAGATCTTCAAATCGCCACCACCAAGGTCTGCGCACCAAGTCAATAAGGAGTTTAGCTCAAGGGGCATTGGTGGTTGAAGGTCCAGAGTTCTTGAGACCATTCCAAACTTCAGCCGAGAAAGGACAGGTATAGAAAATATGGTCCCTTAAATCCTGATGATAGTCGCAAAGATAGCATCCATGGTTACTCGCTAGTCCGCGCTTCAAGAGTCTGTCCATACGGCAAGGAGTTCGACCCAATATTCATGGATGATCAGACAAAATGGGCATGGAAATTTTGAAGGGTGGATCGTTTTGCGAAATAATATCAGAGCTTGCGGAGGTATTATGCAATATGGAATGATATGTTTATATGGTTCTGAATAAATACGCGCGTTCTTTTCAATGTTTTGGGATCAAACAATCGGATGTTGAGTGAGATAGTTTTATATATCCGGTCAGGTCTTTGTATTCAGAGCCTTTGTATTCCCAATGCGCTCTTGAATACGTGTCTTGCCAAAGGTTTTGTTTTAGTCTATGACTCTATAGTTAATAGTAAAAGGTTGATTGGAAAGTTCGATTTTTTTCCCATAACACCAGCAGCTGTTGAGTAATTTTATGTAATTAATAATAATATTTTTTTTATCATTTGTGCTTCTCTCATGAGATATTAAAATATCAGTTATACTTCTCTTTTTTTGGAATATCATTTGTACTACTAACTTCTTTCACATTTATCACTTACTTTTTCATTAGTTTTGACTGTTAGTGAGTTAAACTTGAACATGGTTCATTTGAACCAATGTGCGGTTAAGAGGGGCAAAACTGAAAACATACCTCTTCGCTAGCCCCTTCCCATACCTCTGCTTCACCATCAACTCCGTCGTCCTACACCTATGGACTGTCGCATTCCTTGAGAGACCCAAGGAGGTGGATGAGGCGGAATATGGATGTTGCGCTGCTCGGAGGTAGATCTCGTGAAGGTCGTCGGAGAATGGTGGAGCTCCATCAAGTTTGAGTAGCTATGGAATGAGAATGGTCGAAGGAGGGGCTAGAGGTAGGGGGAGGAGAGGAGGAGGTGGTTGGAGGAATGCTTGGAGTGGGAGGGGCTAGGGAGAAGGTGCGGAGGCGGAGGAGGACCTATTAGAGCAGGTGGGGCTGGGAAGGCAGAGGTGGTCATAGGAGGACCTAGAGGGGGCGGGGATAGGGAGGATGGGGCGGAGGAGGAGGATGACATGTTGGAAGGTACGAGGCTGGGGAGGCGGAGGTGGTCAAAGGAGGGCCTAGAGGGGCGGGGTTGGGGAGGAGAGGGCAGAGGAGATTGAAGACATGCTGGAGGAGGTCGGGCTAGGGAGACGAAGGTGGCTGGAGGAGGGCCTGGAGGGATTGGGGTTGGGGAGGAGGGGGTAGAGGAAGAGGAGGACCTGCTGGAGGGGTTGTAGTTGGAGAGGATGGGGTATAGGAGGAGGAGGAGAACCCGATGGAGGAGCAAGGTTAGGGAGGAGAAGGTGGTTGGGGGAGGGCTTCCAGGGGGTGGTGTTAGCAATGTGAGCCCGGGGCGAACCATTCCTGCAATAAATGTTATTGTAATAAATGATTTATCAATAAAAGTTATTGGTTGTTTTTCACTCCCTTTCCAAGATTAAATGAATGAATGCACTATAAGGTCCCTCTGTACAATAAGGGTTATGTACCATGGTGTTGAGTGGGATTTTCGAGGACGGAAATTATTTGTAAAAAAATATGTCGTTGATTTTCCCCAAAACCCGTGCTCAACAAAAGATTTATTTTTATTTTTAATTTTGCTACTTATTAACCTGTATAGCGGACAGGGTCGAACTCAGGGAGGCTACAATTCCCGAGGGTTATTCAATTAATCAAAAATCAATCAAGAGAAAACAAGAATCTCAAAGGACAACTATCCTTGGTTTTTGTGAATTTTTTATCTTTTTATTTTTTTATTTTTTTTATTTCTATTTTTTTTATATTTTCTGATTTTCAAATTTTTAGTAATTTTGATTTTGCAAAAAAAAATTTATTTTCAAAAATACGGCTAAGCAATAGGAACAAAGAAATCAAGAATGTACACACACCAACTCTTTATTGCAATTTTCAATTATGCCAAAAATAATCAGAAAAATTCAAAGAAAATATTTTTGGGTTTTAAAAGTTTTGAAATGTTTTTGAGAATTTTTGTGGACTTTTCAGATGTTTTTGTATTTTTCTAAAAATCAAACAAGGAGAAAATAAGAAAATGTGGCCAGCCTGGAGTAATTTGCAATTTTAAAATTCTTTAAATGCCCAAAACTCCTGGCTACTAATTTTAAGATAAACTAGAAACAAATATCTACAAACAGCAACTGAAATCACAATTTTTGGATTTTTGTAGAATTTTTTATGATTTTTAGAAGATTTTTGATATTTTTCAATTTTTTTTGGTTTTTATAAATAATTAATGCATGAAAATTGGTCAGAAATTAAAAGACAATGAAATAAAGTTACACTAATTTTTTTAGAATTTTTGGAGCTATTTTCGAGTTTTTATGAATTTTCGAATTTCCAACAATGAAAAGGACACTGTTTTTGATTTTTTAATAATACCAAATAAAATCAAAATGCAATGGAAAATTTATGCTAATTGAACAATCACATGAAGAGAATAGCACAATTTTCTCAAAATTTTTGGATCACAAATAGCCTTTATTTCAATAAAAAGATCAAGCAACTTTTTGTTCTGCAGTTCGGGGACCAAATTGTAATTACTTGAAAAGTTCTGAACTGATAAAATAACAAGAATTAAATGCGAGATGAGAGATGCAATTTACCCAGAAAGGCTTGTGCCACTCATGTGATCTGGATTTGAAGCATAGGGACGTACTCGTAATTTTTAAAACCTTTGGGGGCTGATCTGCAAATTTCCCCCCCTTTTTTTAATCAAAACCCTAAAGGGGGAACACCAACAAGGGGGCCTCCGCCCCTTGCTTCTTCTTCAAGCAAGGGCGGCGGCGATGGAGTTCTGGCGGAGCAGGGGCGGATACGGCAGGGCGGCGTCAAGGAAGCTCGTTGATGGCGGCGTGGGGCGAACGACGGTGCGCGCTGATGGCGGCGTGGGACGAACGGCGGTGCGGCAGTCGGTGGAGGGAGGTGCGCGCACAGGCGCGGCGGTATAGGGCGGCCCAAGGGGCTTCAGAGGATGGCGGTGGGCTTCTGGAGTGGCGCGTCAATGGCGTGGCCGGCGGAGAAGCGCGCAGCAGCGCACTGTGGAGGCGCGGCGCCGCCACGCGGTGCTGGAGATGGTGCTCGGCGGTCGTGGTTGGAGCGCGGGCTGCCAGGAGGAGGAGCAGGAGCGGATCGCGGCGTGGTCGGCGGGGGTGCGGGAAACGCCGCCCCCTGCTACAATTTTTTTTGTTTTTTTATTATTTTTTTTGTAATTTTATTTTGTTATCTTATGTAATCAGTGAATGACAATTAAAAAAGAAAACTTTTTTGTATTTTTTTAAAATCCGAAAAAACAGAAAAATAAAAAAAGATAGAGAATTTTTTTATTTTCTTTTATATTAGTGATCCTGCAAAACACACGTTAGAGAACAAATAGAGAGAAAAAAAATTTATTTATCTACAAATCAGAAAAAATGAATGAGGATCCGGCGGACGTGAGGGGTTCGAATCCGATCTCCGGCCACCGTACGTGGCCGGAGTTGAGAGATCGTGGACGATAGAATAGAACGTGTGGGGATGGAGAAAGTGCGATGAAGAATCGAGTCGGTGGCGGATCAAATCGAGATGAATTTTTTTTAGATCTAGATAAATAAAAATGACGAAGAAAAATACGACAAAATAAAATACGATTAAACTAAGATAAAAATGCGAATAAAATACGGATCTCACCTTAGGAGTGGAATATGGACCGTGATCGCCTCGACAAGGCCGACTCGCTGTCACCGGACGGCTTGGAGGCTAGGCAACTTCCTCGACGAAATTTCTCTCGGAGATCGGGCTCCTCCCTCTAAAGATTGATCAGGTTGGAATGAGGGAGATGGAGCCATATAAATAGAAAAGAGATGAATTTTGAATTTTGAATTTTTTTGGATAAGAGATGAATTTTTGATTTTTTTGGTGGAAGAGATAATATGAGAGATAAAATAGAAGGATAAAATTATTTACAGAATTATCTAATTTTTTTGAATTTTCGTCACTTTATTTATTTGAATTAAAAATGTTAATTTTTTATTTTTTTAAGATGGTTAGTTAAAAATAGCAACTATATACATGTACTATATACATATATGGTATTATATACAAGGGTTAAATGAGGAAATTAGCCTTTTTTTTGTTTTAACAATGTTATTATTATTTTTTTATTTTTATTTTTATTTTAAATAATTAGTAAAAATATTTACAAATATATATACAAATACAATATGCACAAAATACAAGGAAAAATTGCACAAACCACCCCAGAAAACCAACTTTTCAACCGTAACTCCAAAAATTATAAAATCACAGTCATTTTGAAGATAATTTAATTTAGAATTCAATGGAAGTGATATTTGTTCAATTTGAGATCATATGGAGCCGGAATTGATCTTTCAATTAGTGCTTAGTGGCTTTTTCCAAGTGTGGCTACTTTTATTCTGTACATGATTTAATTGTGCAATCAGTTTTATTAATTAGGACCCATTTTTATTTACAACTTTGATTTTGAATGTTATTTGATTTGGGGTCAATTAAGGTACAAATAAATTAGTGTTAGTTTTATACAGATATACACAAAATAAGTGAGAAACACATTTTTTTGGATTTTCTGGTTGAGGACCCTATCTCCCCCTACTTTATTCCTGGTCGATCAGGTCAAGTCTTGACCTTCTCTCGGGGTCGGGTCAGCCTGTATACAGTCTTCCTTTTTTTTATTTTCTTTTCTTTATTTTTCCTTTCTTTCTTTATTTATTTATTTTAGGTTAAAATTAGTAAGAAATGTACAATATTTACACACAAATGCAAGTTAGTAAGAATATGGAGTTAGCGTTATATGCAGGTGTTTTATAAGGGATTTTAAGTTAAAATAAATGAATAAAGATGACGAATCGCAGATTCATCATCCCCCTATGCTTTACCTTTGCTAGTCCCTTAGCAAACACTTATTTGAAAGAATAAGTGAAGAAGAAAAAGAAAGGGAAAATAAAGAAAGTTGGACAATATTGAGTATTAAACTTATCTTCATAAAATTGTAGTTTGGAGCTCTGTCGGACCTTTGGATTATTTGTGTGTCGGAACTTCTGTGAGACTTAGGATTTTAAAACCAACAGCCTTCAAGTTCTACACATCATTGTCAAAGTTTTGGCCCAGAAGTCATCTTAGATCGATCCTCTTCCCAAAGCATACCCTATGAACATTGAATAATCGACTCATGTGTGTGAAAAATTTTAGCTCTTCCCATCCAGAATGCCGGACTACCATGCAAATCTCCTCTCCAATAACTCGTCCTCGGGGAGTCAGGTATTTCCTTCTAAGGTCTGTCGTACTGTGTTCACAATCGAATTGGGGGAGAAGTTAGAAGAATGAGAAAAGAACTGGAGGGTGGTTTGGTGTAGTCACCTCTCCTTGTGAAGCTGGCCAGTGTAGCCGAGTCTCCACCAAGATGTGCAGGTTTTCTTGAAGCTTGGACCTTTTTGGTCAGATTTTTATTTGGTAGTAGCTTCTTTGTATTTGGAGTTTTGGTGGTTCTGCTTGGATCTTGTTGTGCCCCTACGGATATAGAATCTTTTTTTTTCCGTACATGTTTTGGAGTCTTAGAAAAAATTGTGCCCAGCCGTGCATCCCTTTTCCGAAGCTTTATTTCAACCCGTACTCCGGTCTTTAGATTTCCACGCTACCAGAAAAGAAACTCACACAGTCTTCCAACATCCCGTCTGAGTTGAGCTAAGTGCATAGTGCGGGAGTACAAATTAATTCGCTATTCCAGAGTTGTACCTAGAATGAAGAGACCAGGTTAGACACTAAGGGTCAAATGCTGCACATTGTCATGTGGAACTCAAAGAATTAAGTCAAAGACCTGAAGCTTCTAAAATCCTATTTCTCAGTGAAGTTCCTCTAAGAATTAGGTGGATTAAGGTCCAACTAAGCTCCATTCTTCAATTTTATTCCAGACATAGTTTAAATATCAATACTATCCAGAAAAATGCACATGCAAATGCAGACTATGAACAATGCAGAGAGTTTTTTTTGAAGAATGATGCACATGTGAAAAGAACCATTTTTTTAAATAATTTTCTAATTTTGAACTTTTTATGAATTTTTGGAGAAAAATGCAGATGTGAAAGAAAGTTTTTTTTGCAAATTTTTATGATTTCTAGTTTTGTAGTTTTTTTTAAAGGAGAAAGGGTTAGTAATATATACAAGTATATACAAGAGACTTTTTTTTTGTGTTTTGTTTTCTTTTTTTTGTTTTGTTTGTTTTTGTTTGTTTTTGTTTGTTTTTGTTTTTTTTGTTTTTTTTGTTTTTGTTGTTTTCTCTCTCTCTCTCTCTTCCCAATTTTTTGTTTTGTTTTGTTTTGTTTTTTTGTTTTTTTTGTTTTTGTTTTTATTTTTGTTTGTTTTTTTGTTTTGTTTTTGTTTGTTTTTGTTTTTTTTGTTTTTTTACAAAAGTGGATTTTACAAAATATACACATAACCCCTCAAATAAATGTATTTAAAAGTACGAGTTATGTCTAAAGTATATATACAATATATACGACACCCCCTATACTTAGCTCGAACTATGTCCTCATAGTGATCTGAGAGCGACAAAGGAAGACATAACTCGTGCTAAGCAAAGAAAGGTGAAAAGACTCCTATGCTACAACGACTCAAAGAAAAGATAAAAATGAAGAGAAGTTGGTGATCCCCCCTATACTTAGGATCAAGTAATCCTAAGTATAGTGGAATGTACAAAGGGGAAAACCGATGAAGAGAATGTACAGACTCACAAAGACACGATATGAACAACATCACCCCCCTATACTTAGGGTAGAGTATCCCTAAGTATAGGCAACAATAACAAGGGTGATAAACAGGACGAATATGAACAACACAAATCCTTCACCCCCCCTATACTTAGGATAAAGCATATCCTAAGTATAGCATATATACACACACACACACGGAAAAGGGGTGAATGATAAAAAGGGAGAAGACAGAGTGAAACGAAAGGATATACAAGAGGAGTGGATTTACAAAGGTTAAGAAGGTCGAAAACGAACCTTCTTGCGGGACCGTTGAGGTATGGATTTGACAAGGTGTAGGTCGATATTGGGATTATCATTAGATATGAACTGAGTAGAATCGACCAAGAATGTATGCTCAGCGGTTTCAGATTGTGCAGGCCTAAACCGGTTATTGGAAGTAGTGTGATCATGTCCTGCCTTGGAAGTCTCGCAAACATCAAAGTAGAATGGCTCGAAATCATTATCAGAAAAAGTAGGATCAATTTCAGCCTGGCGAGCCTCTACTGGATCATCATCTTTATCAAAAGGCCCAAATTCCTTTATAAAAGCAATCAAATCAAATTTGGCCTGATCGGTCTCTTCTGAATCAGGGTGAATAGGAACGGACTTATCGGTGAAAGTAGTCGAATCGTGTCCGTCCTGTCTAGTCTCAGAGTCTGCCTTCCGCTCTAGGGTGTCTATCGTGTAAATTCCGCGGATGTCATCAATGCATCGCCACGTACCAGAAGAGGGAACTCCAAGGTCTATGCTTTCCGAGTCCTCCTCCTTGAAGAGGAATTCTCGGGTCTCAGTATCATCCATCATATAGCAAAAATCTCTGGTAGTATCATCATGATCAAAGTCCTTGGGGTTGTCTAACATGGGCGGGCTCTCATGGTATTCGGGTTTCTGGACGGTAGTGGGTGTAGTGATTAACACATCGCTCCCTACATCAGAACGGAAGCGAATCTCTCCTAAACCATAGTCAATAGCGGCTCCCGCAGAGGCAAGGAAAGGCCGTCCCAGGATGATTGGAGGGTGCTCCACAGGGGTGGAGGTCTCCATGGGCATTACAACAAAATCCGAAGTAAAATCCATGCCCTGAATGATAATGACAACATTTTCTAAAATACCCTTCGGCCTCTTGATAGATCCATCAGCAAATTGAACTATCATCCTGGTTTTCTTGAGAGTCCCAAGATGAAGAGACTGTACCATAGAGAAGGGTATTATGTTGATTGATGAACCGCCGTCAAGGAGAGTGTTATCACAAAAGTAGTCAGATATGGAGCATCTCACAAGAGGTGTAGCCGTGTTCCCTTTCTTAAAATACGGACGGTGAGAGATGGCGTAGGCAGTGGCCATGGTCAAGATGTGACGCTCAGATCTTCTCCTTCGCTTTCTTTTCTTGTGTTGAGGAGTAGATAAATCTGTCATGGCCTGTTGAAGTGGGGTTTTAATGATTTCATGAAAGGTGGCCACCACTTCGGGTTTAGTCAACATTTTTTTGAATTTTTGGACCTCATCCATACAAGGGAGGAGGTCGGAATCAGCATTTACATGAGGATTGCCAAGAGCAGTCTGTACAGTGGCATCCTCGAGATCTAGGTTGGGACATGATTGTGTGGGTAAATGATCGGGCATTTGGTTTCTTTTCTCACAAAATGAATCAATAATATGTCTCCCAGAATCTTTTTGTATTTTTCAAAATTTTCTCATTTTTTTGTGTTTTGGATGATTTCAAGCTCTCATGATTATCCTCGAGTGAATCAATATCCTCAAATATTGGAGCAGCGTTCTGTCTCTCATTTATGTTAATAAAATTGGAAATCTTCGAATTCATATGCTCCACCATTTGATTCAATGTGTTAAGTGTGGAAATCATGAAAGGTGACTCCAAAATCCCAGGATCGGGTGGGTTGAATGAGGGTGGGTGAAAATCAAAGTCCTCCATCTCCTGAAATAATGGGTTAGGCGGATATGCACAAACATCAGGAGGAAGATCCTCCTGGAAAAGAGAAGGTGGATCGTCTGGAGAGTACGAGGTATCTGCGAAGATCGAATTAGAATAACTCCAGTCAACCATCTTCGAAACAAATGATGGGAGAGCACGAGGGTCAAGCCAAAAGATATGGAGAAAAAGGCGCAAATGCACAGAAAATATCTGGTATGCACACAAACAATCAAACACAATACAAACCCCCAATTCACCAACTCAACGCAATGTGAAGACCGTGAAGGTTCGGTCTCTTAATCTTGTATGTTTTAGAGTTAGGTGATAATCACAAAGTTGTACAAACACTTAGGCTGAATTATGGGATTTGGGCACTAACCTTAGTGTGTACGCAAGCAAGTTAAAACGAATACAATGAGGGGGTTACTCTCCCCAAAACAATGATTTTTCCTTGTATTTTTTTAGGGTCGAGTTTTCTTTAGCAGTCCCAAATTTTAGGCAGTTATCACTTGGTTAAAATATTTTCAAAGAATCGCCTACCGAGTGTCCAATTTCCTTTTTATCTTATGTGAGTGAAAACAAGGGAGGAGATCGGAAATACCAATGCGCGATTAAAAACGATGATGCATGCAGGGGTTAGAGATGCGTACCTTGTCGCCAGCACTCTACATGCAAGTGATCCGCGCAGAATTTAAATACAGAAAATAAACTATCATATATGCAAATGCAAGTAAACCGTCCTAGATGATAACTTCTATTAACGGGCAAGAACAAGTTAATTTGACTAAGTCCAAATTATGATCTACTCTATAGGCACAGAAATTCTTGTTTAGGGTGTTTGGACCTAATTAATTACCTGGCTCAAGCAAATTAATTAAAGCAATCAACAGGTGGCTCGCGAAATCCACGGAAAACCAAGAAAAATAAATGCGGTGAAAACAAAACCGGTGAGGTCCCCCAAGTGCACCGGCACTTGACGAAACAGACCCCGCAACAAATAAATGTCCGTTTACAAGAGTTCAAATGCTAGAAAATAAAAACTCTCTCTTTTTTTCTTTTTCTCTCTTTTTTTTCTTTCTCTTTTTTTTCGGCTCTTTCAATTTTCTTCTCCTCTTCTCACGCTATCCTGCGGCTTGGTGAAGAATCAAGCCGCCTCCACGTCGCTTGGGTGCTTCGGCTCTCCTTGGATCGCCTCCTTCGCTCCGCGGACCCTCGCAAGAAAAAGACAAGAGAATGTGTAAGAAACACAATTTTCAAATGGAATGAACGTAGTGGATATGAACAATAGAATAATGTGGCAAACAGATATTTACAACCAAGAATAGTAGGTCAAAAGAGAAACCTAACTACCCTCGCCGTGCCTCCCCGGCAACGGCGCCATTTTGTTGAGTGGGATTTTCGAGGACGGAAATTATTTGTAAAAAAATATGTCGTTGATTTTCCCCAAAACCCGTGCTCAACAAAAGATTTATTTTTATTTTTAATTTTGCTACTTATTAACCTATATAGCGGACAGGGTCGAACTCAGGGAGGCTACAATTCCCGAGGGTTATTCAATTAATCAAAAATCAATCAAGAGAAAATAGGAATCTCAAAGGACAACTATCCCTGGTTTTTATGATTTTTTTATCTTTTTATTTTTTTTATTTTTTTTATTTCTATTTTTTTTATATTTTCTGATTTTCAAATTTTTAGTAATTTGATTTTGCAAAAAAAATTTTATTTTCAAAAATACGGCTAAGCAATAGGAACAAAGAAATCAAGAATGTACACACACCAACTCTTTATTGCAATTTTCAATTATGCCAAAAATAATCAGAAAAATTCAAAGAAAATATTTTTGGGTTTTAAAAGTTTTGAAATGTTTTTGAGAATTTTTGTGGACTTTTCAGATGTTTTTTGTATTTTTCTAAAAATCAAACAAGGAGAAAATAAGAAAATGTGGCCAGCCTGGAGTAATTTACAATTTTAAAATTCTTTAAATGCCCAAAACTCCTGGCTACTAATTTTAAGATAAACTAGAAACAAATATCTACAAACAACAACTAAAATCACAATTTTTGGATTTTTGTAGAATTTTTTATGATTTTTAGAAGATTTTTGATATTTTTCAATTTTTTTGGTTTTTATAAATAATTAATGCATGAAAATTGGTCAGAAATTAAAAGACAATGAAATAAAGTTACAATAATTTTTTTAGAATTTTTGGAGCTATTTTCGAATTTTTATGAATTTTCGAATTTCCAACAATGAAAAAGACACTGTTTTTGATTTTTTAATAATACCAAATAAAATCAAAATGCAATGGAAAATTTATGCTAATTGAACAATCACATGAAGAGAATAGCACAATTTTCTTAAAATTTTTGGATCACAAATAACCTTTATTTCAATAAAAAGATCAAGCAAGTTTTTGTTCTGCAGTTCGGGGACCAAATTGTAATTACTTGAAAAGTTCTGAACTGATAAAATAACAAGAATTAAATGCGAGATGAGAGATGCAATTTACCCAGAAAGGCTTGTGCCACTCATGTGATCTGGATTTGAAGCACAGGGAAGTACTCGTAATTTTTAAAACCTTTGGGGGCTGATCTGCAAATTTCCCCCCCTTTTTTTTAATCAAAACCCTAAAGGGGGTTCGTTCTTTGCAAGGGGGAACACCAACAAGGGGGCCGCCGCCCCTTGCTTCTTCTCCAAGCAAGGGCGGCGGCGATGGAGTTCTGGCGGAGCGGGGGCGGATACGGCAGGGCGGCGTCAAGGAAGCTCGTTGATGGCGGCGTGGGGCGAACGGCGGTACGCGCTGATGGCGGCGTGGGACAAACGGCGGTGCGGCAGTCGGTGGAGGGAGGTGCGCGCACAGGCGCGGCGGTATAGGGCGGCCCAAAGGGCTTCAGAGGATGGCGGTGGGCTTCTGGAGTGGCGCGTCAATGGCGTGGCCGGCGGAGAAGCGCGCAGCAGCGCACTGTGGAGGCGCGGCGTCGCCACGCGGTGCTGGAGATGGTGCTCGGCGGTCGCGGCTGGAGCGCGGGCTGCCAGGAGGAGGAGCAGGAGCGGATCGCGGCGTGGTCGGCGGGGGTGCGGGCAACGCCGCCCCCTGCTGCAAATTTTTTTTGTTTTTTTATTATTTTTTTTTGTAATTTTATTTTGTTATCTTATGTAAACAGTGAATGACAATTAAAAAAGAAAACTTTTTTTGTATTTTTTTTAAATCCGAAAAACAGAAAAATAAAAAAAAGATAGAGAATTTTTTTATTTTCTTTTATATTAGTGATCCTGCAAAACACACGTTAGAGAACAAATAGAGAGAAAAAAATTTATTTATCTACAAATCGGAAAAAATGAATGAGGATCCAGCGGACGTGAGGGGTTCGAATCCGATCTCCGGCCACCGTACGTGGCCGGAGTTGAGAGATCGTGGACGATAGAATAGAACGCGTGGGGATGGAGAAAGTGCGATGAAGAATCGAGTCGGTGGCGGATCAAATCGAGATGAATTTTTTTTAGATCTAGATAAATAAAAATGACGAAGAAAAATACGACAAAATAAAATACGATTAAACTAAGATAAAAATGCGAATAAAATACGGATCTCACCTTAGGAGTGGAATATGGACCGTGATCGCCTCGACAAGGCCGACTCGCTGTCACCGGACGGCTTGGAGGCTAGGCAACTTCCTCGACGAAATTTCTCTCGGAGATCGGGCTCCTCCCTCTAAAGATTGATCAGATTGGAATGAGGGAGATTGAGCCATATAAATAGAAAAGAGATGAATTTTGAATTTTGAATTTTTTTGGATAAGAGATGAATTTTTGTTTTTTTTGGTGGAAGAGATAACATGAGAGATAAAATAAAAGGATAAAATTATTTACAGAATTATCTAATTTTTTTGAATTTTCATTACTTTATTTATTTGAATTAAAAATTGTTAATTTTTTATTTTTTTAAGATGGTTAGTTAAAAATAGCAACTATATACATGTACTATATACATATATGGTATTATATACAAGGGTTAAATGAGGAAATTAGCCTTTTTTTGTTTTAACAATGTTATTATTATTTTTTTATTTTTATTTTTATTTTAAATAATTAGTAAAAATATTTACAAATATATATACAAATACAATATGCACAAAATACAAGGAAAAATTGCACAAACCACCCCAGAAAACCAACTTTTCAACCGTAACTCCAAAAATTATAAAATCACAGTCATTTTGAAGATAATTTAATTTAGAATTCAATGGAAGTGATATTTGTTCAATTTGAGATCATATGGAGCCGGAATTGATCTTTCAATTAGTGCTTAGTGGCTTTTTCCAAGTGTAGCTACTTTTATTCTGTACATGATTTAATTGTGCAATCAGTTTTATTAATTAGGACCCATTTTTATTTACAACTTTGATTTTGAATGTTATTTGATTTGGGGTCAATTAAGGTACAAATAAATTAGTGTTAGTTTTATACAGATATACACAAAATAAGTGAGAAACGCATTTTTTTGGATTTTCTGGTTGAGGACCCTATCTCCCCCTACTTTATTCCTGGTCGATCAGGTCAAGTCTTAACCTTCTCTCGGGGTTCGGGTCAGCCTGTATACAGTCTTCTGTTTTTTTTATTTTCTTTTCTTTATTTTTCCTTTCTTTCTTTATTTATTTATTTTAGGTTAAAATTAGTAAGAAATGTACAATATTTACACACAAATGCAAGTTAGTAAGAATATGGAGTTAGCGTTATATGCAGGTATTTTATAAGGGATTTTAAGCTAAAATAAATGAATAAAGATGACGAATCGCAGATTCATCACATGGCCAGCTTGACAATCATACAATTGTTGATTCATTGATTGGATCATAGAGGCTGATGCTTGGATGAATATCTAAGGAGTTAGATAGAGGACTCATCAAGCATCATCAAATGATTGTTAAGTGTCTCTAGCCTGAGTAGGAGATGGCAATCCTTTCTCATTTGGCTGATATCTGACCGGCCTCTGATGCAGGTCCTCTGTATGGGAATAGTTGATTCGGAGGTGTCAGATTAATTGAGTCAATGGGTTGACTTAACGAGATCGAGATAACCAAAGACATATGATGAATGCTGTCACAGCACAGGCGTGCATCCTCTGACCAGGGATAGATGTGTTACTATATGTCTGAGTATGTACATTTGGCGGCCAATAGGTTGATGACCTAACCAAGGTCTATACACCGGCGAGCTGGTGTGCATGTAAGGACATATGAGTAATACGATCTCTTAAAGGGATCATACAGGTTCACATGTGAATCGGAAGACATGAGCTCACTCATGAAGTATTGGGACTGATCAAATTCCATGCATAGTCGTCATGCTTTGGAAGCATGACATGAATTTGAAGGTAAGATATATGCTTTGGGAAAGCATATGATCTATACCAATTTCCAATGACCAAGATTGAGAAACTTGGTGATCAAATCCTGAAGATGACAGTGTAAAATTGATCTATATCTGCATGATGATCATAGGTCTTCCAGTATGCAGGATGCACAGGTGTTGGGAATATCTGAGGGTGATGTGATCATAAACGATTGTATAACCATGATGCTTTCATTCCGAAGGAGTGATGAAACATGTTTGGATTTTAGTCACTCCTCTCAGTAGAGAAGTGACCTAATCTTAGTCCATGTATTGGATGTTGATCTGAATAAGATTTAGATGCAATGAAAAGATTAGGTTTGCGGTCTTGATTTAATCAAGCATCTGTGGGAGGTCTATGATATCTAGATTTGAGATATGATCTCAATATCCAAGTCACTGTACGTGGAACAATACAATCGCCCTATCCTTATCTCCAAGTATCTGCGAAGAAATCGCATTATTCTTGAAAGTGTTTAAGAATAATTCCATAGTTGAATTATATCCTAGCATTAAGAGAATGATAATTAAATGTGATTTAATTATCTTGATGCATGTGGAAATTATCCAATATAATTAAATGTGATTTAATATTGTAGATAAGAATAATATGGATAGCAATATCCAATTATTCATAATATATTATAAATATGATTTATAATGTATTAGAGAGAGCTAATTATAATTTGTATTTGTTAATTAATTATTGATGTCTATTGGATATACATTGTGCAATTAATTGAAAATATAAATTATATTTTATTTTGGGTTGTGAATGTGATTCACAAAATTTCCAATAGCAAGATTGTAATATTCTCAAAATTAATTATGAATTATTTTTGTAGAATAAATCACAACAAAAATTGTTGGAAAAATAATGGAGATTTTCATGGAGATATGCAATCTCATGAGATTTCATGAGATTGCCTCCACATGGAAACAAGTGGACAGCTACCAAGTCCTATATGGAATTGGTGGTTGTCCACCATATTTCATGGGGAGATGTTATCTCCATGATGATTATCTCTTTATATGTTTGATTTAATTTAGGATTGAATTGTATTTAATTTATCAAATATATTTAATCTAAATTAAATTATTAGTTGTTGGCTTTTACCAACAACAATCTTGATCATTGGATTAAACACAAATCAATCTCATCCATTGATTTTATGTATCCCATGGGATTATGATCCATGGATCCCAAAACCCTATAAATAGAGAGGCATATCATGCTCTCAAGGGTTATGCAATTGAGATACATCTCTCTCTCTCTTATTCCACACGTCACCCCTTCTCTCCTCTCCATCGGTGGTCGTCCACCAAACCCTAGAGGAGAAAGCTCGTCGACGCTTCGCCACCGCACCGCCGCCTCGACGTTCCTCGGTTCTCCATCTTCTTTGGAGTGCTTCACTCACGAAGAAGGTGTTCGATCTCCTGCGACGAGATCAGGAGTTCATCGTGCTAGGATCAACTTATTGGATTGCAAGGATCACACGACCCATCCCCGCGCTCGCAAGCGTCTTCTCCGACGATCAGACTTGAGACAGGAGGTCTCTTTTCGTAGAGACTCGATCAACCATGCTTCAAGAGGTATTCCTTTATACTTGATGTGGTTCTAGATGAAACGATCCCAGAATAGTTCTTGGATCATATGGTTTCATCGCATGAAAAAATTTTAAATTCCACTGCATAGAACAACTAGTTTGACTAGTCGTTTTTCGTCGTATTCGATACGATGCTCACGCTTCTGTGATGCACTTGAAGATTATACCATATCCTTCAGGTGGGGTTGGGGAGGAAGGGATGAAAGAGGAGTGAGGGACATATCTACCAAAATTACTTAATTTAATTTCCTTTATGTCCCAAATTTTAAAGTTTGTTTGAGATGCAGATGGATGACAACTAACCCGAGGAGCAAAAGTCATAAATGTGAAAGAAATCATGGTCACAAGTGATATTCCAAAAAAAGGGGCATAACTGATATTGCAATATCTTAGAGGAGCACAAGTGATAAAAATCTCAATAATAAGGGTGCATTCTGATTGAGGGTAATTTTGAAGAGGAAAATCCTTCTAAAAAAGTTATATCGTAGATAACCTTTTTGTTGTTTTGGTGTTTAGTTGGAGGATGTTGTTGAGAAGATTTCTTATGATGTGATTTTATTGAAATTTGAAAAATAGATGACAAAATGATATACTATAATATTTTTTGTTGAAGTGGAAGAAAGATAAATGAATGATTGGATGTATCGAATAAGAGAGAGTGGTTGTCAGGTGGGCTCCATTGAAGGGAAGTGATCATGCCTCGCACATCAAGGAAGCATGGAGATCAGATTGTATCCAATCTAGGTCGACTAGTTGTACTTGTCGATGAAGCAGCAGAAAATAAAAAAAAAAAGATGAAACCACATGTCTTGAGAATAATTTCCAATCTATTTCACCAATATCACACGAGTAATACGATTGACTCTTGAAGAGCGATCTATGAGCCTTTAAATGAAAAGACCACCTATCTCAAGACTGATTTGATGAAGACAACTCTTGCGGGCACATGGATGAGAGTCATGCTTCTCACAATCCATAGGCACGATCCGAGTCGAGAAGCACATGTTTTAATTGCACGAAATACATCTCCTTCTTCAAGAGCATGAGACACCAATGAAGATGGGCGACCATAAGAGATCAATCCGGATGCACGATGACGATCGTGGTCTCCACAAAGCTTAGGCATAGGGCTGGCCATATGGTTGGAGGAGCGAGGGTGGACGTGTATGTGAGAGAGAGAGAGAGAGAAAGAGAGAGAGATGTTGCTATTGTTTCAACCATTGCATTCACATTAGCTTAACGAGAATGGTTAGGGTTAGCCTCTCTTTTATAATAAATTAGATTTCTAGGATGCACTCTTAAAGGATTCATAGTAGGATCAATGGTTGAGATTAATTTGTAACCCCCAAGATTACATGTATTCTTCATTATTGCAAGTTGAGAGACCATCTCCAACTATTGCAATCAATTAGCAACAAGCTTAATATGAAAGGAATAGCCTCCCTCCAGTTATAGAGTGAATGGCCACCATGGTTGGATCCACCATGGTCGTCCACTCCATATTAGGAGTCTACTCCTTCTATTAATATGTGATGCAATATTTAATTTGTATCAAATACATGTTACATATTTTCTAATGCTCAGATCTTGTCTCTAATGAAATGAACTCTTTCAAGAATAGTGTGCCTTCTCCGCGAATACTTGGAGATAAGGATAAAGCAACTATGTATGCCATGTATAGTGACTTTGATAGTGATATCTAATCTCGTATCCATATCTAAAAGACTACTTAAAGATGGTTTATAATGTCAAACAATATATGCAATATTCTCATTGCATTCGAATCACATCTAGATCAATGTCCTACATTTGGACCAAAACTGGATAACTAGTCTACTGAGTGTAGTCACTAAAATCCAAACCTATTTCATATCTCTCTTAGAATGGAAGTGTCATGGTATACAATTGTTTAATATCACATCACCCTTGAGTATTCCCAATACTCGCACATCTTGCATACTATAAGAGCTTGATTAAACTTGAAATTCTGATCGCATTTGAATTGTCTGCTTCAAGTTTTATAGTTAAGTTTCTCATTCGATCATTGGGAGTTGGCAACGATCATATGTTTTCCATGTTGATATGCCTTAAATTCTAACCATCTGACCGGGTTGAATAACCCCGTCCCAAATGCACCCCTTTCTAGCGTACCATTACCCAACAAGATGAGGGTCTCGATGCCTAGTCAACGAGCCTGGGGGTATCTAAGGGAGAGCAAATGCGCCCCACTACGAGGGTGTGAGGGCAACGTCTTCAATGAAATTTTGTATGAGCGGTTCTGTTTGTATTCGGGTATGTATGGATCTATTTATTTCAGGGATCCATATGTAAGTGAGTAATATGTAAACTCAATAAGGTAAGGGTTCTAAGTATCCTCTGTACTTTTTTTCTGTCTCTACGTAGTGAAAAACAATCACCGCCACCCAAGAGTGTAACCCAGTTACAAGTGAACCTTGTACTATGTAGATCTTTGTGTTTGCTTTAGTGATCTTGTTTCTTCCATGATTCATAACAAACTGATATCAAAGTATTGGATTCCGTCTAGTTCACCAAGCAAGAGGGTGTTGCACAATATGAAGATCGAGAAATCCACAAGGAAGAACAGATTCATACTGTGGCAGATTAAGATGCACATACTTCTAAAGCGAGCGGACGAAGACACTCAAACCCTTCGAGTTAACAGTACTGGAAAAGAAGGAACACTCGAAAATCATGTTGTTTTTGGCAGACGAGATTATTGTGAAGGTTGCTGATGAGGATTCTAGAACCGATCTATAGTTGAGACCCGAAATTCTATATATGGTGAAGTATCTGACCAACAAGTTACTGTTGAAGCAATGCCTTTTCTCTCTCCATATGTAGGAAGGTACATCTTTTAAAGAACATATAGATCACTTAAATACATTGTTGATGGATTTAAGAAACATAGATGTTAAGATGAAGATGAGGATGTTGTCCTAATTTGGTTAATTTCTCTTCCATTTTCATATGAATTTTTTATTCAATCATTTATTGTGGGAAGATAATTGATAACCCAAGAGGAAGTTTATGTGAGTCTGCATATGTGTAAATTTCAACATACGGCGCTATTGGGATGTAGGACTCTAATGACACATGTTTGGTTTTGACTCATGAAAAGCGTCATGTCGCATCTGGCTATGTGAAGAAGGGAAAGCAAAAGTCCAAGTTGAAGAATCACAATGCTATTGACATCTACAATTATTGTAAGGAACATGTACATAGAAGGACTGCTTGAAGAAGAAAGGCAAAGCCAGAATTGTTACCGTTCCTCAAGGAGACATATTCTGAAGATGAACTGATTCCCACCACCACATATTAGTAGATGGATAGTACATGGATTCTTTATTCAAATTGTTTTACCATTTGACTCCCATTGAAGATTGGTTATGTACTTAAGAGAAGATATATACAAGAAACATCGTCATGGATAATGATGTAGCGTGCCAGATTGTATGGATCAACTCTGTAAAGATCACAATGCATGATGGAGTCGTGAGAACGGTGACAGAATTATGCCATGTTCTTGATCTGAGGAAGAATCTGATATCCTTGGGAATTATGGACTCTAAAGGATATAGGTACAATGCTGAAGGTGGAGTCATGTAGGTTGTCAAAGACAGGGAGGTTTTCATCATGGGCAACAAGTAAAGACAATATACATCTTGCATGGATCTATAGTGATGGGTTTTGTTGTAGTGGCATCCCAAGTCATGAGATCAGAGTCAGAATCGTGACATATGCGACTGGAACACATGAGTTAAATGGGGATGAATATCCATAGTCAAAAGGGCATCATTGGGGATCTTAAGGGATCCAAGCAGGAGTTCTGTAAGCATTATGTGTTTGGCAAACAACACAGGAAGCAATTCAGTAAATCTATCCACAAGACGAAGAAGATGCTTGATTACATACATGGAGAACCAGACTTCTAAGAAGGTAAAGTGTCTTTGTACAGATGATGGGTGGGAAATTGTGTTTGTCAGGGTTCAATGATTTCTTCAAGAAGGAATGTGTTATAAGACATCTCACCGTTAGAGATACACCACAACAGAATGGAGTTGTAGAACAAATGAACAGGAACAAGATGCTTTCTGGAAAACAAGATGCTCTCTGGAGAGAGCAAGGTGCATGCTCTCAAATGCTGGCCTTGATAGATCATTCTAGGCTGAAGCTGTGAATACGACCTGTTACTTGGTGAATCAGAGTCCCTCATCTATTATCGATTGTAAAACACCCACAGAGGTATGGTTTGATAATCATGCTGATATTCTGTTTTTATATGTCTGTGGTTGTTCTGCATACTATCGTGTCAGTGAAGGGAAGTTGGAACTAATGACATAGAAAGGATTGTTTACAAGTTATGGCGTACGAGTAAAGGAATACAAAGTCCAGTCCCCTTCTAAGCATAAAATTATCGTTAGCAAGAGTGTTAAATTTGCTAAGAATTCCATGCTTCACACGAGCAATTAGTCTGTTGATGCAATGGCATGTGATGATGCATATGAACATGTGGAGTTTGAACTAACATCAATTAGTGATCATGTAGTTGATCACACAAATCCTACTCAAGCTGTTGCCGAACAACTTGAAGCCGAGCAACCAAAGGAAAGACAACCAAGTGTTGCTATTGATCGACCTCACAAAGAGATACATCCACTGCGGAGATACATGTTTGAAGGCATGGTTGCATTTGCACTACATGTTATGAAGAAGGCATAGTCTCCAAAGCCCTCCACTTACATGGAGGCTATAACCGCAACAAAATATGGACGATGGGTTACTTATATGGGTGAGGAGATGTATTCTCTTCTTAAGAATAAGAAATGGGAGCTTGTAAAGTTGTCAAAAGGGAGGAAAGTCATCTGATGCAAATGGATCTTCAAGAAAAGATAGGAATATCAAGCAATGAAGGCATCAGATACAACACACACCTAGTTGCGAAGAGTTACAATCAGAAGGACTGTGTGTATTATAATGAGATATTCTCTCTCATTGTAAGACATACATACATCAGGGTGCTACTAGCTCTTGTAGCACATCGAGACTTAGAGCTGGAGTAATTAGATATGAAAATAGCTTTCTTGCATGGTGAACTTGAAGAAGACATTCTTATGAGCCAGCTAGAGGGATTTGCATCTCAAGGAAAGGAAGATCATGTGTACAAATTGAAGAAGTCTTTGTATGGGATTAAGTAGTTTCCCAAGAAATGGTACAAGATGTTTGACAGCTTCATGTATGATCATGGGTCCAACATGTGCCCATATGACTATTGTATTTATCATAACAAGGTGGAGGATGGCTCCTTCATTTATCAGTTATTGTACGTTGATGTCATGCTGATTGCTGCCAAGAAGAAGAAGAGTACCATAGATGATATGAAGAAGCTCCTTAGTTCTGAGTTTGACATGAAGGACCTTGGTTCAACAAAGAAGATTTTAGAGATGAATATAATTTGAGATCATGCAGAAGGGAAACTTTTCTTATCTCAGAAAAACCACATTGAGAAAGTTCTATGAGACTTGGGATGTTTACAACTGAGCATGTAGGTACTCCATTTGCTACAAATATTCGTCTCTCAATTTCTTTCGTACCTCAGTTAGATGCAGAGAAGGAACACATGTCATGTGTTCCCTATGCCATCATAGTTGGGAGTCTGCTATGGTATACACAAGACTTGATATCGCTCATGCTGTGAGCATTGTTAGAAAATTCATGGGCAATCCAGGGAAGGAGCATTGACATGTAGTCAAACGGATTTTCTACGATATGAGAGGAACATCATACATTAACCTCATCTATAGAAGTGATTTTGAATATTTGGTTGTTAGGTATTCAGATTCAGACTATGTTGTAGATGTCGATGGGAGGAGGTCAATGACATGCCAATCTTTACTTTGGGGAATTCAGTCATCAGTTGGGAGGCTATCTTACAGCCATGGAAGAACATATCGATATCGATATCGTTTCGATATCGTGTCGATATCGATATATCGACGATATATCGCCGATATATCGCTATATCTATGAATCTTTCTGAAGAAAATGCCTGAAATCGGATATATCGATATATCGATTTCGATATTGGTCCCATGTCGATATCAATATATCGGCGATATATCGCCGATATATCGGGATACGGCCTTTCATGCTTACAGCTGAGACGCCCATAGGGTCCAAATACTCAACAATACACATCCATGACATACAATTCTACATTGAAATACCAAACTGTATAATACATGTAGGAGAGTAATAAGAAGGAAGAACATCACTATATTTTTTCCATTCATAATGTCCACAACAGATGTATTATCAAAATGTAATGCAACATCTACATATACATCATGTCTCTCAAAACCTGTCTAATAACAAAAATTAAAAGAAGGGCAGACTACTGCATCGCTAGTTTTATCTGCCAGAAGATCAACACATAAACCACCTACTAATGCTTCTTCTTCCCTTGTAAACCTGCTAATTTCACGCAAATAGGATTATGAGAAAAACGTCCAATACAGATATAAAATAATAGTTAAATATGTAAAAAGTGCGTACAAGAAAGATATCTAATTGTAAGGGAAGAAACTACCCATAAGAAATAAAATGGCTACTAACAAGTATGCAAAAGGAAGGAAACACCCTACAATGTATCTCTGTTACTCAAGTTACCACATTTAAATTGTTTAAAAACTATTATTGTTATTTATATGCTCCCATGCTCAATTCCATATATTACACATAAGATAAGATATTTGATTTGAACCACGATCAATTTAGATTCGGTCCCTGTCATTAAGAGTCCACAACGATAAGAAACATGGTAGTATTAGTAATAGAAATAGTCTTTGGTCTTGACCACGAGGGTCTCACTCTACGACTCCAAGATACATTATATCTTGGAGTTGGGGGCCTCTGTAGGCATGCGTGAAGTAGATGCACCCTAACTAAGTTCCCAACACCTTCCTTTACTAAGCTACAAACTTTCCCTCTAGATTATCATTCTTATTTCATTGATAGTTTTCTTGCCCTCAGAATTAATCACATTTTAACTTGTATTGATCTAATGTTCAACCTGATGAGATGAGATGCTTGATTGTAACACGAGCAACGAATACCCACTACTCATCGATAAGAGTCCACGACATCAGTCCACAAATTAGAGCTTAAGAATTAATTATAGGATATGATTTAACACTCATCTCTGTAGTCGGAAAGTCCTACGACTACCTTTCATTTTTCTCCAGCTACGGGGCAAATTGGTAAAACACCTCCTTCACTAACCGCATCGGGGAACTTCCTTCATAGAATAAATACGAAAACCCAACTTGAGTGATCAACTCTCCTTGACCTCATGTATAAATTCTATGACCGAAAGCGAAGACAAGACTACCAGCCACGCGTCCTCGAACACCCTCGCGCAATCACCAGAACAACATCGAGGCACAGTCAGACTACGTGTCTTCCAGCCAACGCAACTGCTGGGGTCGCGACCGTCTAGCCATCTACCCGGGAACCCAAGGGTGCATGCCTATTAATCAAAATATGATATTTATTTAGAATGCAATCACTATTCAGTCAATCATGATGACCGAATGAAATACACTTGCAGGCCTATTTATATTCTGGATTACAGTACAATACAATTGCAGTACTGAACGAAAGGCACATTTATCTTCTAGATTGTTCGGGTATGAAGCGCAGGTCCTATGTTCAATACACTTACAGTCCTTGGAATATCGATGTTGCTTGCTGCAATCAAAATCAATTTAGATTCCTATGTGCTTCCACATGATACTTCACTGATATATACTACTATGGGATTTCTCCTTTGTGGTCTCACATGGATACGCCCTAACAAAGTCCTGTGTATTGGCTTGATAAGCATGTCTGACATTTTTATTTCTTAGATTGAACAGTGTAGTGGGCATTGATAATTCAGTATTTTTTTTGTTCAGAAAGAATTGTATGATCATTAGTCAGGGTGTTGAAATTACAATGGTTTTAAATGGGACTGTTGGCAAACCTCCATCCATGGTGACTGGTGAGATTGAGATCTACTCCATTGACTGATGCCTTCCCCACATTAGTTGTAGCTTCATAATGGCCTGATATTCTCTCTTTCTACATTCCATCAGCATGAATACACCCACTAATTCCACTGGCAACACTCATTCCCCGAGCCAAGGCCATTTTTCTGACAGAATCAGCATCAACATTGTTACCATCAAATCTCACAGGACGTTTACTATGAGGAAATACCAGACCTAGTAGCACCACCTAATGTGCAGTCCAATAAAGGGGATCTCGAGTTTGAGTTGGAGTTGGAGTCCAACATTATCATCTTCATCTTTCTAGTGTCACATTTGCCAGTAGATGACACTGCTTTCTTTCTGAGTCCACTATCCTTAGTCGGTATGAATTTATCATCAGAAGGGCAAAGAGAGCACATATTCATGGCAGACTGTGCAGAATGCTTCTCACAGTCTTGAACATCCGGGAGCTACATAGGTTCCCATCCACAGATTAATAAGTTTTTAATCTTGTATGTATATATTTAGTTTATCGGTTGTACAAAACCTATCATTTTCCTGGCAGCAATGATTCATCCAATCAAAATAGTAAGGACATTCGAGTAGAAATGGAGAAGCGCAGGAGTACTCCTCCCATTCCTCACATCAAGAAGAACCCACTCTTAATCGTAGGAAGCGTATCAAGAAAAGAGCATTTACCCTAAAAACAGTGGCAAAATCCGATAAAAATGCAAGATTTAGTCCCTCCTGCGGATCCAAATCCGCATGCGCGATCAACATGGACACCGGTGCGATCCAAACATGATTGACTATAAAATCGGAAAACCAACTCATGGGAGATGGAACACGGAAATAGGCAGCAAGGATGAGAGATCCGTACCTCCAAAACACGAGAACTCAGTCCTCCTTGACGAGCTCTTTGCGTGGGCGCTTTCGATTTCACGATCGGGCCACTCCGGCAACTATGTCAGCAGCGCGACGGCTCTCCGGCGAGCTTTGGGGTGAGAGCTCAGTAACCACAATTGGAAATTGGGGTCTGGTGCATAAACCACGTCCAAACCCCTTTTACACTTGGGTTCGGTTAATCAAATCCGGATTCGCTTTTCGAATCGGGTTCGGGTCTGATAGTAAAATGACTATATTACCTTCGTCTAATATTGGATTTTGACGTTCTTAGTACCGTTGGAAATGTCTCAACGAGTACTACACAAAAAACTATTCATTTTCTAAATTTGGATAGCAGATCATGTCTAGAATTTAAAAAGTAGGGAACGAAAATGTATGAGAGTACGAACAAAAACCCGTATCTCAGACCATAGCGAGACTCGGATTTGTATCTATATCTGATACCTATACTGTATATTGTATATTTTAACCCATATATAAGTTCTCGGATCTCACAACAAATATCAGCTACTTTGTCTACCATATAGGCAGAGTACATGGCTTTGACAGAGGCAACAAAAGAAGGCATCTGACAAAATCTAGCCAACAAGTTGGGGGCCCGCCCGCTAGCCCGCTCATGGGCCGGGCATAGGCTAGAAGATTTGGACATGGGCCGACACGGTTCGACCTGTAAATAATAAAAAAATATATAAATATAAGTGGAATAATACATGTATTAATATGATACATTTCAAGTTTTTCATATGTGACACTAGTTTTAAATAAAATTTAATAGTTTACATGGCAAGTAACATGTACACTACTTATATTAGTTATGTAAAGTATAAATAGTATTAATAAAATCATTTATACATATTAAATACGATTAAAAAATTCAATCGAAAAAGAATGAAATAGGCCATGGGCCAGTCCATGACGGGATTTGGACAAAGGTTTCTGAATCTAAGCTCGTTCGACTCGACCCATGGACCGACCCGACCTGCATTTTGGTCAGGTCTACATTTGACTGAAGGGAATAATTGAAGATCTCGATCTACAATAAAATCAAGTTATAGTATATTGTGACAATCTCAATGTAATATGCTTAGTCAAGGATCAGGTGCGTCAAGGACTAAGGACATATATGTCGAATATCACTTCATTAGTTCCAAGAAGATGATCAAGGTGAAGGTTGGCACACCGGATAATCTAGTTGATATGTTAACAAATATAGTTCTTGGAAGTAAGTTCAAACATTGTTTGGACTTGTTCAATGTCGACAGTTGGAAGTAGCCTCAAGAAGGAGCTGGCGACAACACGATGCAGCTTGGCAAAGCTTCTCGTAGGATTTAACTCAAGGTGAAGATTATTGATGCTTTGAATCCTAACCATCTGACACTGGTTGAAGAACCCCGTATGCACCCCTCCTAACATACTATAACTTAACAAGACATGAGTCTCATTGTCTAGTCGGCGAGCCTGAGTGGGAAGGAGAGTGAGCAGGTATGCTCCCCGCTGTGGGATATGAGGGAAATGCCGCAATGATTTTTTATGAGGGGTTCTATTTGTATTTGGGTATATGATCCATTTGTTTCATAGATCCATCTGTGCGGGAGTAGTATATAAAGTCAATGGGGATAGGGATCTCAGTATCCTATGTACTTTTCTTCTTTCTCCACATAGTGAAAACTGATTGCTACCGTCCAAGGATGTAGCCTAGTTACGGGTGAACCGTATAAATCCATATTCTTCATCCTTACTTGATTGTTTTCGTTCGTGCATGCTTCCACGATTCACAACATTCCAAAAGCATATTCATATCTTCAAATTCTATCTTCTTTCCAAAATAAGATGACCATTGTTGGAATTTGGTTTATCCCAATATCTAATGAGAAAGATCACGTCTTTCACTTTAGCAATAAACATGTATAATTCCTTTGAGAGATCGCATTACTTATATGCTCTCATATGCACACCAGCTTGTCGGTGTATAAACCTTGATTAGGTCATCAACCTAATGGTCTGTCTAATATACATACCTAGACATATAGTAACATATCTGTCTCTGATTAGAGGATGTGTTCATGTATCGTGACAGCTTATTATATAGGTCTTGGTTATCTTGATCTTGCCAAGTCAACTTTTTGACCTAACTCATCCAACACCTCCGAATTTCTATTACTATGCAGAGGACTTGCATCAAGACGTACAACAATCGAATGTCGACCTTTGGAGTAAGGATTGTCATCGTTTTCTCGGGCTAGAGTTCCTTTCCTAATAATCATTTGACGATGCTAGTTGTGAACTCAATCTAACTCTTTATATATCATCTTAACACCAACCTCTATGATCCAAGCTTTAGTTAACAACTGTATGATTATCAAGATAGTCACGATAGATAATCTTAATTATACTGATGGACTTATTATACAATTTAATCAATATTTATTTTAAATTGAGGAGTGATTTGCAATAATTTTAATGCATGATTGCTCGTCATGGATTTACATGTCTCCGATAGCCACACGATGGGAAATAAAAAAATATCCGATGGGCCCCACATGGTGAAAATGAGGATTTGTGAACCCTCCCAAAAATGGGGAAATCCTAATTCTAGGGGAATGGAGCAGTACTAAAACATTTTTTATGGGTAATAAATCTTTCGATTCCATGTAAAAGTGAGGAAGATTACAAAAAAAGGGGGGGGAATTGGCCCCTAAAAATTTAAGGACTCGAAAAATTGTGTAGGACCTCGTTTGTGTACAGGGAGATTACAAAACATCAGAAAACCATCCAACATAAATTATATCTTTCATGGACCAAAAAGAAGTTCACTGCATCCGTAAGGATGTGTTTAGTAGGTTCAGCATGTTGGTTAGGTTCTGTCTGCTGTCATCGAGATCCTAGCCACAAAAATGATTGAAGTACTAAAACATTTCGTAACGCCCATGTCTTTTATAAAACATTCGTAACGTGTCCTTTGTCATCGTTACGAGGTCTGATAATCCTACTAAATTGTAGCAGGTCCGTTAGGAAAACATTAATAATAACTTGGCTAATTGTGTTTTTGAAATGAGTCCGGACCGGCCGATTCGACCTTGGAATCGGGCTTGAATTGGTCCGGTTAACCGGTTTATACCGGTTCGGTTCAAATTTCAAATTTTATACAGTCTGTCTAGTTCAACCCATTATTTTTAACTCAATTTAACCATGTTCAACCAAAGTTAAACCATATTTAATTTTTAATTTATTAAAAAATAATATTGATAGTGCGAGTTGAACCCATGACCATACCAATTTCAAACTCTTAATCAACTACTATAACATAACTTTTTGGTTGTAATGAGTTTTTAATATTATTAAACCATTATTATTTTATAAAGCAACTAGTTCAATTAATATATATATATATATGATATTTATGACATTTGAAGGTACATACGAAAAAATATTTTATATATAGTGTGAAATATATACATTGTCTATATATTTTATTAATATTTCAAGTATATTTAAGTGTATATTATATATATTGCAGTTCAACAACTTTTTTTCACTAGTCCGATTTAATCTGATTTTAAATAATGATGACATCATCATCCGGTTGAATCGGTTTAATTACATGCTTCAACCCGATCGGATCATTTCAGTAAGATTTCGGTTCGGTGTCCGGTTCGGTTTCAAAACATTGATCTTAGGAGTTGGTGCGACTGTTAGGAAAAGCACTCTTTCATATGTTTGATTCACCAGAACCTCGTCTCCTTCGACATGACCCAATGATCGAGCTAATCACTCTAGCCTCCCTTTCCTTGCACGGTTGCAAAGCAAGACCAGAGACTCACTCAATGGAGCAAACTTGGATCCCACGCCTCACCGCGATGTGCATAGGAGGATGAGGTCCAGTCCTTTAGCTGCACACATCCATGCAGTCGAAAGGCTTCCCAACATGACACCATTCAATCAACTAAATGTTAGATCTACATCGTCGAGGGAGGAGGAGGACTTGTTGTCAATTGCACGATGATGGCAAGGCCTAGATCCAACCTTTGAAGACCTATCAAATCTCCATCGCCCATTCAAGCAGCATCAATGGTGGTTAACCGAGCCATGTTACACCGGTGTACCTCTCATTCCAACCTTCCCAACTTTCTACACAATTTACTATTCACAGGGATACCTCAACCCAAATGACCCAGCTTGTGAGCATTACACGAAGAGGTTGCCGACTTTGGCTCTTTATAGGTAAGTCCTCCAAGGACTTTTTAGTTATTTGTTTCAAAAACCTTCAAATTAAACCCATGTAAAGTTATTTTAATATCTTGCACACCTTTGTTCTTTTTTTAATGCGGATAACTGATTTAAACCTCTTTTAAAGGACCTATTATGGGGAAATTTTGAGCTAAATTAAATTAGTTGACTTTTCGAGTGAAACCTCGATTGTGAGCTTAGAGGTTCGAGCTAAAACTGTACAATACGTGAAAAATGTGGATTTTGGAAATGTTATACTTCAAGAACAAACTTTTGGCACAGGTCTCACAAATAAATCCATTGCATTATGTGAACTATATAAATTAATTGGTTAGGTGCTTGCCAGGTTTTTCTAATTTGTTTTGTGCAATACTTCATAAAATTAACAATACCGTAGGTGCCCTTCATTATGTTCTACATAACATTATTTATTGAGGATTTAATTTGGTGGTTTGCTCATGTTTTAAAAATTCAAAAATTCGAGGACTGATCGAATTTTTCACTTGAAGATTGTGAGTAGATGATCTACATGGGTGTAACAACACATGATGTTAAAATTGTTGGAACTTATATGTCGGATCTTGGGGAGAGCACGATGACCATAGATAGAGATAAAAAAACATTTGTAGTTGGCAAGGTTGTGCATGAACATGATTTGTGCTACATTCCTCTTTTTGCTGAAGTAACGAAAGTGATTTGATTTATTCATTATTTTTGATGCCTGATTTTGATCTATGACACATGAGATCAAGACATCTAGGGAACAATAAGATGAATCAAACAATAAATATGGATTTATTGCCTAAGATGATAGGAGCAAGAACATTGGCATGTGAGCATAGTTTAGCCGGAAAGATGACTCTGAAACTTTTTTTCACGTCAAAGGTCAAGAGAATTATTAATGGTGATCACTCAGATATTTGTTATCTTCTAAGTGCTAAAACATATGAAAATAATGAATATTTTATAATCTTTATTGATGATTATTCAAGGTTGTCATTTTTAAATCTCTTGGCTGAAGATTTTTAATTTTTTAAGAGATATAAGGCTGAAATAGAAATCAAATTGGTTAGATCAATCAAGGTGTTAATGACAAATAGAGATGATGAATTTGACTCGAGTTATTTCAATGATTTTTGCATTAATGTAGGCATCGTTAGACACATAACAATGACACATATTCCACAACAGAATGGAATGACATAAAGGAAAAGTTGGACAATAATGAATGCAGCTTGATGTATGCTTTCACATTTTGGACACCCAAAGAACTCACAAGGTGAAGAAATATTAACCACAAATTATATAAAAAATAGAATTCTCTCCATATTTATCCAGTCTAAACCTCATGAAATATAGAAGAGAATAAATACATAATTAGATCAACTTCGTAGATGAGGATTTGAAACACATGCTTTGATCCCATATCAACTTAGAGATAAGCTTGACTTTAAGATAATGAAGTGCATATTTATGGCTATTCTGACAAGCTCAAAAGGGCATATGTTTTTGAATAATAAAGAAATCTAATTGAGAGTCATGATGCTATTTTTTTAGAATAAAAATAAAAACAACTAGAATTAGAGGAATCAGAACTCTAGTCAATTTGTTTGATAATGATGTCGACTCAAAAGTAGACCAAATTGGAAGGAAATTTCTTTTGAATGTGGAATATGAGCCTATGAATTGTGACATCCCTTTCGAGGTCGTGGGTAAGTCTAGTCAACCCACTAGTATAATTGGTAGCAAGAAACCCAAAATGCAACTGGTTTGGATGAGCGACTATCCTTTGTATGCTTGAGAGGTTTTATAGTTTGCTTTTGATGAGGACATTAAAGACTGTATGGATCCTATGTCCTTTGATGAATCGATGGCTTCATCTGAGTCAGACTCATGGATGGCCTCCATGAAAGATGAACTTGACTTGATAGAGACATGGTAATTTGGATATTATGCGACTTACTAATCACTAGGAAGTCCATAGGATGTAAACGAGTCTTTAAGAAAAAAGTCTCAAGTTGATGGTTCAATAGATAAATATATAGTAATACTAGTTGCTAAGAGTTATCCACGAAGGATTGGAATTAGCTTCTAGGAAACATATTCTCTTGTAGCTAAATTCGCATTGAGAAAGATGATTTTAACCTTGGTCGCATATAAGGATTTGAAATTATTTCAAATGGATGTCAAGCCTGCTTTTCTAATAGAGAATTGAGAGAAAATTATATATATAATTTATAAAGGAGAATATGGTTTATAAATTAAAATTCTTTGTAAGGATTTAAACAATCCTCACCGATAGTGGTATCTCCAATTTCCTGATACAATTATTCAATTGACTTTTATAACCAATAAATTGATGATTGTGTAAATGTCATGAATCATGGAAGCAAGTTCATATTTTGTCATTATATGTTGATGACATATTGCTCACTTGAAATGACATAGAGGTATTGAATTGATGAGGTTTAGAATGCATAATGGAACTCCAACCCCAATGTTGCTTGTGATGGGAAAAGTGCTTAGTAAAAATCAATGTCTAAGAAAGGGATAAAAACCTTGATGTTCCATATGCACAAGTAGTGGTTAGCTTAATGTATGCAATGTTACATATGAGATTTGATTTGAAAATTATCCACTAAGGCTAGTAAGTAGATATCAAGGTAATTCCGAACAGGCACATTTGCAAACCAACAAAAGGATCCTTCGATATCCTGGAAGGTACCGTGCGACTAGAGCTAATTTATCAACCTGGATCAATTAATATAGTGGGATACACCGATATTGATTTTGGAGGAGATATTGATGATATGAAATCCACATCGGGTTATTTTTTTCATGTTTAGTGGTGAAGCAGGAAATAAAGTTGTATATTTAGACACATACAAGAAGCCAAATATATTGCATGTACCATGTATGCTACTCATGCTAATTGGATCGAACTTTTCTTTGAGAACTTAGACATTGAATTGGTCAAGCGACAACTTGAAATATATTGTAACAATTAAGCATTATAAACTCGGTTAATAGTGGGTTAAATAGTTCCAAAGGAAAATACATTGAAGTCGAGTATCATTTTGTTCACGATATAGCAGCCAAACATGAAATTAAGGTAACTTACAAATATTAATGATACGTTAGATGATTCCTTTATAAAAGAAATTACAACAAGTACATATATTAACCATGTTTAAGAATGTATCGGGGGGGGGGGGGGGCAAGGAGGGGCAAGTGCCCCCCTAAAATTTGAGATTACATACTATACGTATATGTAATTTTTTCCCTATGGATTTTTTAAGCTAAAAATAATCATAATATTTCATAATTACAATGCCTCATTTGGATTTTTTGAGGGTAAAAATCGCATATGCCCCCCTCATTTCTTTAGAAAATTTTCAATAACTTTTACCAATAGATAATATGCCTCTTAATATAAAATTTTACCTCAAATCAACCTATATTGGATAATTTCTTCAATCGATCAACTTATAATAAATGCCTACCCTAATCTTATTGGTTATCCATTTTTTTAGAATCGGACTATAGAATGAAGCGATCTTTCATCCAATCTCATTATCACTTATACGTATACGGGGTTTAATTCACAATCTAAAAAAATAAAAATTTTAAAAAAATCATTTATTGTCAAGTCTCATATATTATTCATTGGTCCTATTTATTATCAAGTAAAGTGATCAAATGCACATATATTCTTGATCGGTTTGTTTTTGTTCATAAATTTTATTATTTCTTGTTATTGATAAAAAATATAGAATTAGGTATTTTATATTTTTGATTTGATACAAATTCAGAACAAGTGTAGTTTATATTGTAATTAATCAATATATATATACTGGATTCAAAATAAATAAAATACTTGATTACAACTTACTTTTTAAAAAAGTATAAATATCATTCACAAAAAACTCAACATTGTAGAACATATATGATACAATTTATGTAAAATTGAATAAAAAGATATAGTTGATTAAACAATTAGTTCAAAATTGACTAGTCTTATATAATGAATAAGTTCAAAATTGATGAAAAATATACGTGAAAACTATAGATATAATTTGTCCCTAACAATTATTGTTATATAATGAATATGATTGTATTGTAATTGATGTACATATATTTTTAAAAAAACCGTGTGTCCCCTCCTAAAAAAATGTTCTGGCTCCGTCCCTGACCATGTTGGTTTAATGAGAATGAGGAAAATGTGAGTCAACCAAAACGTATTCAAAGAATTAACATATGTGGAATATAGATACTCCACTAACAGTGAGAGTAGTATGACCAATTCCGTCAAGTGGGAGATGTTGGTTATAGATGGATGATCGAGTGATCATCTTCATCTAGTAAATCCTACACAAATAAGAGGTTGTTAAAGGAGAAAAATGAGGATATGTTTTTAGGATTTTAGGGCGTATATGCACGTGTGTGGGTTTATATATTTAGAATGATACGACTATAGTATCCCTCGTTCGCGGTTACTCGTCTCTCCTCTCTTTGTTTTTTTTTCATTTCCACGGTTACTCGTCTCTCCTCTCTTTGGTTTTTCTTTCATTTACAGTATCATGTTTATTGAAAGACTTAGGTAGCTTTTGTGTTGTATTCTCAGAGAAGATTCATCTTTTAGGTTCAAGCTGGATGAAGTTCGAATCCATTTCTCAACTGCTGACTTTCCTCTTGTCTTTAAGCTTCTTCTATTCTCTTTGTTTTTCGAGTCCTTCGCATCCCATATTTTAGTCGGGGTCAAGAGAAAATCCATTAACCCAAATTTATCTCCCAAAATCTCAAATCATTTACCTCATTTTCCTATAATGATCTATGAAATTTAATTTTATTGTATTTTAAAAAAGATAAAAATCGGATCTTGTTCATTGTGGAAGACTCTGTTTAACACCTTAATAGAAATGGAAGACTTGCTATCATACAGTCGACATCTGTTATGATAGAATCAGCAATCCGAAGTGCTGTTCAAGAACACAATGATCGATCCCTTCCTCTACGGTAAGGGGGTAATTCTTAGCGAAGCCAATTCTTCAATAAAAATAATTTCTACAGCTCAAAAAAAAAGTTCCAAAAAGATGTCATCTTGCAAAGCACATCACCTACTGGGGTTCGATTCTTTTTTTTTGAAAAACCGAATCATGCGACAGTGATGGGACAGCAAAAATGAGTGTGTCAAGGGTGGAGGGATCAAAGAATCCCAAATTAAAACCCCAGTTGTGCATAAAGTTCAAAAGCAACATAACAAGAATGTTGGGAACTCAAAAAGAGCATCTACAGAGCTAACACCACCATCAAATTAAAGGAAAAGCATCCTCTCTTCATTCACATAACTGTTGTGTAAAGCAACCTTTCTACATAAAACCATATTCACATAATTTCTCTATCCATCACCTTAAACGGCAACAAACCTTAAAAAAAACACTTCCTCCATTCTGCACGACAACACACACAACAAGAACTACACCCACACCATTCTAATGCCCTCTAAAAACGAGAAGGAAAAAGAAACTCAAACCAGAGGGTTTGGCATTTTTCATCCAATATGTACACTTATTATACGAGAGATGTTATAAGAATCTAAGGCACTTACTTGGGAAGTAGTATATATAACTTTCGTGGATAAACTACAGTAGATCTTGCTTTGCTGTTACAGCAGGAAGCCGGATCCAATCACAGGCGGCTCCCTCCGCAGCCCCTCTATCCTCTCCTTCCCTTCCTTGTCCACCAAGGAGTGCCGGCACGTGGGGCAGGAAGAGTGTCCGACGAGCCACGTGTCGATGCACCGCACGTGGAAGACGTGCCGGCACACGGGGAGTACTCTAACCCTCTCCCCGTCCCGGTGGAGGTCGCTCAAGCATATGGCGCACTCCGCCCCCTCGGCGCCGGCGTAGGCCTCCGCGGGGATCTGCCGCAGCGCCCTCTTCTTCAGACCCACCGCGGCGGCTTCCCCCCTGCGCCCTCTACAGCTAAGCGCGCACCGCACGATGGAGTTGAGGCTCAGCGCGCAGAGGAGCGCGCAGAGGAGAGCGGCGAGGATCACCACCATGTTGGTGTCGAAGTCACCGCTGCCGCGGTCGGGCGGCGGCGGAGGGGCGGCGTCGAGGAGGAGGCGGGTCCGCATGGCGAGACGCGCGTGAGGTGTTCGATGGAATGACTCGCAGGGAAGTAAAGGGATTGGTTTTGGCTTTTCCAATGACATCTCTCTGTTTTTCTTTTTGTCTTGTACGCTGTGGAGGTTGGTGGTGGTGTGGCTATGTGGAGTATGATGACATGTATAGAGTTTCTAAAGTGGTTCTCTTGTCTAATGACCTACAATTTTTTTCTTAGAATATGATAATCGGTTTATTCAATGGCCTATTGGTCTCTCTCTCCATGAAAAGCATATTTTTAAGGGTAAATTTAAAAAAAAGTAAATTACACAAAGTCCCTCAACAATACATCTAATTTCAATGTAGTCCTTAAACTTTCAAAAGTAACATAAAGGTACCTAATGTATTGTTTCGGTCACGATGTAGTCCTTTTCTAACGGGAGAAGGAGACGTCCGTTTACTTATAAAATTTTTTGACCAAATTACTCTCAGAAACATCCCTAATGAAATTGCCCCCAAATCCCTAGAGACATTGGACGATGGGGGCGACATCGACGACAATATTGGAGTAGAGGACCTAGGGATAGCGGCGGAGGAGGGCGGGGAGGAGGGGGCAACGGACACTGAAGTTGTCAAGGAAGTCGAGGATGGGGATGGGGTTCTTCTTGATGCTACCAGCAAGGAGGAGGGTGTAGGAGTTGAGGTCTGGACGGAGAGGCCAGAGGAGAGGAGGAATTGGACACGATTGTGCATGATGTAAACGGTGAGGAGAGGTCGAGGCAGTCGAGATCGTTGGGGGAAATGCCGACGGAGCGGAGGTAGGAGTAGATGAGGGGGCGGGATTAGAGGGAGGAGCTGGAAGTGGATAGGCTTTTATTGCCCTGCATAAATTCATCTGACGGTGGGAGATCTTTGCTTGAAATGGGGGCTCTTCAAACTAAGTTTGATGGGCTTCTGAAGATTCTTCCCACGGCCAACAGTTTGGAATCTTTTCAATCAATTCTTCCTTGACCATTTCATATCCTGAAGCTTTCGGCTTTAAAGGTCTTATCTTTTATGGATTTTGGGCTTCTTATTTTTTTTTTGTGCGAGGGAAAAGATCTATTCTTTGTTATGGAGAAAGGTAATGGAGATAACAATAGACACCATCAAGGTGGATTCCTCTTGATTGGCGCTATGGTAACCAGATGGATTCCTTGTGCCCCGCTCCTTGTTGGGATCAATCAGCCAATGCCACAACTTGAACTTCTATGAATTTAATGCCCCCAGACCCGATATCAGCTGGAATCCTATTTTGGTGGAGATGGCCTCGATGGCTGTCAAATATCTATATTTCTGGCTGTGAGACAGAGGTCAATCAGTGATAGAACATTTTCATCAAGTCATTATCTTGATTATTACTTATTTGATTGTATTAGTCTGTGAGGAATAATAAACCCCATTTACAAGCTATGGCTATTAATATGAGATTAAGGTGTTTACAATCAAGATAATATCAAGAGTCATCGAACTTATGACTAAGGAAAAGAGAAACTAGAATATATGTGAGTCAATAATGAACATATTCACTTATTTAATTGAAGTGATATACTTTCATATTCACACAACTAAAAGAGACAAGTTGGAGACTAAGGGCCCGTTCGGTAGGAGAATAAGCAGGAATAAGGATGGAGAATAAGGGGAATAAGGGTATATTCTCCGTTCGGTTGGAGGATGGGATTAATGATAATAAGATGAAATAAAGATAGGTGAGGTGGAATAAAGATATGAATAAGAGTGAAATAAGATTGAATAATGGGGAATAGTCGTACCACTGAGAACCGTGTCGGGGGGAGAATTGACCCCTTATTCCAGGGCCTATTCTCCTACCAAACAGGCCCTAAGAGAATAAATGATCTCCTTTGTGTATGGTTTAATTTAAAACTCAATAAACATCTATGCGATTAATCAGGGGATTCATTTTGTTCAAAAGATTGTATTTGAGTGAAAGGATATTAGTGAATGAGCTCAAGATGATGATTTTTTTTGCTCGGATAAAAAAATGTCAAAAACATGGATTTCATTTAAAAAATTTGATATCTATAACTTTGTAGAAAAGAAACTTCGCTAAGTCCTATAGGGTCGAAAAGTAGGAAATTAGCTCATTGTTTAACTATATTATACATGGTTTTAGCATTTTTCAATGTCTTCCATCATATATGATGGGCAGAAAAAAGGAAATGAAGATCACATGTCAAATATATTTTAATTTTATATTATATTATATTAATATATGTTTAGTTTCGTACTTTATATTTTTAATATTTTTAATGAAACATGACATAAAACGAAGTTAGAACTAAGTTGAAATCTTGTACTATGTACTCTATAGAAAAATATAGAAGAGGTATGTAGAATTGTCCAATATGTATCAAAACCCACTATTGACATATGAACTTAGATTAACCCTGAAGAATTTGTAATATTGACGATATTTTGTCTTTGAACTTTAAAGGCGAGAAACGTCAATTTGGAGTTCATAAGCATAAGATAAAAAGTCCCGAATGCAAGCATATTGCAAAGTTAGGTTTTATTTGTATTAATCTTTGTGTAGGTTGGTATTTTTATAAATGGATTAAATGAGTATGTTCCTTGGGAGCATATAAAGGCATGCTCCCACTTTTTTCCACATGTTTTTATTTTTTTGAAATAAAATCAAGGGAAGAGGGGTTGTTTAGAATAATAGGTGAAATATATGTTTCAAATTCCGTATAAACGTACATTCCTAACATGCACATATGAAACTGTCAATTTCAACAATTCTAAGACCATTAAATTTGACAGTTTTGATGGAGGGGATAGAAGACTCGAATTAAGTTGAACTTTAAATGACACCATTATATCATATGGTGATCTTTATTCACTTAGATTTCTTTTCAAAAAAATAAAAAAAACGGAGAAAAAAGGCAGGAACATGTAAGTTACATGCTTACAAGGAGCATACTTCTTTTCACTTTATACACACACTATTTCGTCTATTTTTATGTACGCATCGGAGAAAGAATTAGTGAATTATGCATTAAACAAAATTAGTTTATGGCCTTTGTTTATATGTGATACAATTACCTCAAAATACGTATTGCATGTAGATTAGTTCTTTTTGAAGCCTCTCTTATTCTTCCAACTTTTATTGTGTCGACCTAAGCCTCGAAGATCAGCCCAGTATCAAAGGCAGCCAAGGATCTTGGTTTTTAGTCTAAAAACATAAATAGATCTTATAGTGCTATTTATTCTATCTTTCTTGGCTAACTTGTAAATATATGAATATCTAACATCTTCTTTCTTCATTGTTCTTTTTATTTTTTGTTTTCATTTTTTAGCTCAAGTTTTATGAATAAAGTGAATGAAACAAAGGCTCGTGACAAACATGTTGGTCTCAACTTTTTTTGGATCCATTACCTATTCTTTATAGTAATGGTGCAACTACTCCTATTAACTCCACACTTATTAATTGCAATTATTTTATCTCATTAAAATGCAATTTTGATATCTCTTTATGAACTTATTAATATATATATATATATATTAGTGGATTGAATGAGTATATCAATATAAGTATATAAGAATTTATTCATAAAAATATTTTCAATATTTTGAAATATTTTAAAATATAAAATCAAATATTTTCGATGAGTTAACTACATACAAATGAATATTGAATATTTGAAATTGATTATTTTTTTAGTGACCCTATCATATGAACATCAAATATTGAATTTTACACTATCTAAAATGGCAGAGCTTTCTAGTAGCTAATTGCATGATTGCATGTCCTCTTTTATGAGAACTACCAATGGACACCGAACTCTACCCCAACTTTGGAGACCCTTCCCATTCTTAACATTGTCAAATCCTCCCTGTGACCTTCACATAAAAACCCTAGCCCATGTATGATAGCTATCTAAATCTACATCTCACTTTCCTTCTACAACCGACCTGCCAATTGACCTACATACACCATATATGCACACTCCATCTCTGCCAAGCCCACCCCTGGTCACATATGACTTTTGTCAGAACTTGAACTTTATAGAGCATTGAAGTCCCCATCTAGAGGACTTTCTTAGATGAAAAATGTGTCAGAAAAAATGAGTGTGCACTTAAACATAATAAAAGCATCTGAAGAATAAACACTCAATATATTGGTGGTCGGTCAACTCTCATTACCATCGTAAAAGAAAGTTCATCAAGAAGAAGAATAAGTGCACCTTTCTTTATTCCTTCATCCTCTTCCTACACTTCTATTTCTCTCTCCATTTTTCTCTTATTCGTGTGTTTTGTGTTGTATGGAATGATGATCCACCCTTTATCTACAACCTAAGTAGAAGACACATTGTCATGTTTTGATACATGGAATTCAACTCTATTTTTATTAGGATTAAGAGACTAATTATTTTAGACTCCTCGTATTGATGGTTAACTATTAATCCTAAATATCTCATCTTAGAGTTGAATACCATGATCATCTCCATGTTATGCCAAGTTTGCAATTAGACGTCTTAGTCATTTACAAGCTCCTCTTGCATAAGCTCACTATTGGTGTTGCATCCATCTTTGGGAGCCCTCAACATGCCTCTTTTTAACAACTCTTGTGCAATGTAGCATTGTGCTATCTGAAGTGTATCGCACATATCTCATGACTAGAGAGGGTGCCATTGTTCTCTAGTAAAGTGAACCAAACCTACTGTTTCTTTATGTATATTCATGTAATAAAGATGTCGGTACTACTCATGCGAAGAAAACTAGATTTCCATCACTTGTCACAACCTTTTCTTCACGCATGTCAATCTTGTTCATCGTCCTTGTTCCTTATATCACTACACGCTCTGTTGCATACTCTAAAAATTCTCCCTCCAATGATAACTCGATGCCAGTGTGACTCAATCTTTCTCAGTACAATGAAATTCTTTTATCTTTAGTCACATGTCCAACATCTCTCAGAGTTCATATTGTCCCATAAAACATGCTAAATTGCACTAATTTAGCTTCTTTCACATATAAAATTTCCATCCTACCATGGTGACCATGCCGCCATCACATATAAACTACCCCATATATAAGTAGATGTGATTCGAAGATATTGAATGTAAAAGCAATTTGCCAAATGCTCTTCACATACTGCAATGGAATACTCTTAATATGTAATTATATCATAAACCTTCATCAATCCTTTCCATAATTGTAATATAAACCTTCTTCAATCCTTATTGCTTCTTACTTTGTAATATCAACAATCTTGTGATCCTCCTTATCACAATAGAAGCACCTGATTTAATCTTGTGACTTGGATCTACTTTGAACCTCATCTCCCTTGATTTAGAAGCTTGCTCTCTGTCACTAGTACATGACCTTTATCATTAGTTTCCTCATCTACTTACTTCTTCAGACTCATTTATAAGTCATGATGAAACTTTCTCATCCTTTGTAATGATCTCCTTGCATATAAAAACATCATCATATATAGTATGATCATAGGAAGATTGAATAATTATCAACACGATCAATATGCAATCCTCCTCTTTGAAGAGAAACTTTCCTTTCTTAATATTCTCCTCAAATGTGAGTGTATTAGACATAATCTTGTCCAATTCATCCAAATGCACCTTTAATTTTATTACATAGGTTATTCTTAGACCATATAGTTTTTCTATAGTACTAACACCTTTGTTAGAGATTTTAACTTCTCTCGTCCCTTAAGAATTTTCAAACATCCATTGGATCATTGTCAAACCATTTTTCACCTCTTTAATAATATTGAATTGTAGTATAGGAGTTGGAAATCAGATCAACTGAAATCATTCGAATATATGAAGTATTTTACTTGGTAAGTGTACCAAGGTCGAATTCATGGAACATCGATTCTTTAGTGAAATATTTTAAAATAAATGTAATTACATGTTTTAAATTAATATAAATAATTACACCATTTATAATATTATTTTCTATGTCAGAAAATGAAGCATAAAAGAAAGGGTCAGAAATACATAAAAAATAAAAATAAATAGACTAATGAAATAAAGAGAATGATATGTGATTTTATATGTATTTACTCCTCAAGTCAAATGTTTAATAAAATCCTCAAATAAATTATTCATGGATCTAAAAGAAGATCCAAGAAATAATTGTCAATAAGCTCTAAAAATTATTCATGGGTCCTAGGTGATATACAAGAAAGATTTGTTAATTAGGATTCATATTTGCATTCTAAAAGATTAATCTTGAATTGCATAGAAAATGATCGGATTAAATTCCAATCTCCTTTTTTCTGCAATAAGTAATTCCTCAAAGGATAAATTTAATCAATAAAATAAGGAAATAAGGACTTCAATTTTCTCAATATAGTCCTTGTATAAATGGATCAAATATCCCTAAATTAAATTAAAGATTCATCATTGAGAAGCCTTCATAAGAGGTTTTAATCCTTAAATAATAAAGTACTTTTGAATTCATCTGATCTGTCCAACAAATATATCAAATAAAAGAGCACGAAACAAGCTTCAAAATGACCTAAACTACGCAAAATTTTGGATTAAAAATGAGAAAGATATTCAATGTTGAAGTACTAGGGACAAAAATGAAAATAAAATAAAATTTCTTTTCATTTCAGGTCCTGAGAGGGGCTAATCTACAAATGTTGGAACCCGAAGAGGGCTTTCCTGCAATTTACTCTATGTAGGGATATTTTTGTAAATATTAATAGGTAGAAGGGAACTCAGCCATGGTCGGTCCCAAAGCCTGGGTAAATGATGAGGGTTGCATTAGATAGTCGACATCCAATGTAAAATAGTCGGAGACAACTTCCTAAATATTATTTTTAAAAATACTACTTAAGAAGTTACCTCATGACAGTCGGATCTTTTCAACATGGATTTAAGCAATAGCCGACCCTACTTAATTGCAAGAAAAGGCTTTGTTGTTGTATTAATAGGTAGAGGGGCACCAACATAAATTGTCCCAGGACACACACATGAGGTATGTGATCAGGGTTTTCTTTAAATACTAGAGAATCAGGGGGTCCGGGGTGAAAAACTCCCCACTGCATGCGCGTGCACGTGGCTGGCACTTCGATTCGGGTGGAGGCTTGCCCAACCCTCCATGTGGTTTCTACTTGTTGCTTTGTTTCTACCCAAGGCTTGAGTATTTGAGATGAGGCTCGGGTTGAACTTTAAGTATCCATCCCTCTTTGATCAGATAGTCTTAGGGAGCTTTTAACTCAATGGCTCAGATGGAAGGGGAGAGAGATATTTGAACGACAACTGTGGCTTGGTCCTCTCCCCCTCTCCATTCTTCTTCCTCGGGTGATGACCTCCAATAACGATTGAATGTGGCTCCTAATACAGTGGAGATTGAGGCTCTGGTGGCCGATATACAGCCGCACATAGTGGTCGACGATCCTCATACTCCTAAGATGGTCCTGCAAGTGAATAAGGAGGTTCGAGCTTGAAGCTCGACCTGGGAATGAAAGGCTCAAAGACGGAGAGTGGATGTTACTCCTGCAATGTGAGGCAAGGGAGGGAGATGAGCTTCGCCCTTGCTGATGGAAGAGTTATGATGGCGATGCATATCGAAGTTGAATGCTCCTAATGAAGCTCCAGAACAATAAGGCATGCATGTGGTTAGCATAATAAGGAGAAGAGAAGGGGAGCAGGGCTGGTAGGTGAGGGATGGAGCTAAGCTCCGGCCTGTGCAAGGTCGGATATGAGAAGGACCTAGAGAGATAGAAGAGGAAGCGTAGGTAGGAGGATAGGTGAGGCAGGATCAGATTGAGGGGATGGTTTTGGTCTTGAGTTGAAAGAGAAAGTGGGGCTTGGGTATCTGGATCAAAGAGGAAGACGAACATGAGAAGGAGAGGAGCGAAGGCTTACTTGGAGATGCGAGGTTATCTATGAATGGTGGAGGGTGAGGCATAATCAGTTCGCTTGAGGAGGAATAAGACTCCTTGCTCAAGAGCTCCAGTGAGGTAGAGCTTGAGCTCGGAAGCTCCGATGAA
>JAZKJV010002927.1:600000-809447 GCA_037367405.1 Ottelia alismoides
ATCCAGACCCTCTTGACAATGTAGAAAACGGTCATCCTCCGCAACAAACTGCATTTAAATTCAAATCCTATAAATTAAGATATGATCTCGAGATAATAGGAGGAATGCAGCAATGTGCACCGAGAATCGCGACCTCACATCTAACCTTCTAGATAGACCACCACAGAGGCGTTTCTATTATGATGCAGGAATCAAAATTAATCCATTGAATTCCTCAAATTAATTAGGTTCTATATCGCAGGCAACAAAGGTTTCACGAGTCACCTTGCAATTTTCGAAAAGATGGTAGTAGTTTTCAAGTTGATTGTTATATTCATCGTTCTTAAAAGATCCTGAGAGAATAATATGTCATGAGCCAGCATCCATAAAAGTAGGGAGCAAAGGATTTGCTTCAAAAATTACATTCCGGGATGGAGTGAGCGCCACCGTCAACAAGGAGAATGTAGAGTTGTCTACATGGTGACTGATTCCCCAACATCAATGGGGAAGTTAAGCTAGTCTTTCCTAGAGGGGATCCGTGGAGAATGTTTGATATCAGAGAGAACAAAGTAAATGCGGTAATTTATTATGGAGGCTTTTAAACCAATTGAAGTGAACATTCCAAGTTTCAAGACCCGAACTAGTGGAAGGCTAGATGTATCACATATATCAAGCCTTCCAAGATATACAATGTATTTCAACGAAAGAACAGCTTTCCAAGAAGTCTGTGGGTCAATCTGGAAGGCTAGATGTATCACATATATCAAGCCCACACGCAAACACAATTGATACTCGACATTATTTGACCATATTCTGCGGGTCTCTGTCCATATATTATATAACAGAAGGGATATTTCAATGTATAATAATAGAGGAATACAATCAGGAATTGCGTGCGTATGCATCAATGGTGGGATTAGGCCATCTATTTCACGTGTTCAATAATCGCAAGAACAGTTCTGAGATCTCGTCAATTTCGATGTATAGGTTCAACGGTAAGAAGTTTTGACTTGTTCGAATTTATAGGAAAACAGCAATTGAATTCCTGGAGAACACAATTCAATGATGGTAGGCAATGCGCCTACCCCCAAAAGTATTAGGGTTCAAATCTCCTCTCGTGGGAGGCGAGTCAGTAGTCGGATCTTTTAACATGGATTTGAGCAAGAATTCGATCATGTATCCGATCTTACTTAACATGGACGATGGTTTTGCTATTTTTAGTAATTGAAATAATGGTATACATGGAAACAAGCTCAAGATCAATTTTCTTTATCTTTGATGTATCAGCCCTTCCAATCGGATACTGCCTTTCAAAATGTCGAAGTCAGGATGTGGCTTTCTCAACTAAGAAGAGTATAAAGGTTTTCAGTCGAACTACCTCCTTTGTGATATCCTCAGGATGTGTTGTACCACATAATTAGTAAAACTCATGAACAATTATATGAAACTTCTAATGACTATTAGCAAGGAAAACTAGCGTGATAACTTGTTGGATTTGAGCTCAAGTGGCTCTGTTGACAATCTCGAAAAATGCTTAAGCTCAGTTTGGCAAGTACTACTCTCCACCACTTCTAACTCATTCTCACACTTAACTTGATTGATCAACCTCATGAGACTTCATTTATCTCAACCTCATCAAGTTAACTCATCACCTGGAATACTCTAATAATTCTAAAACTCTATTTCTATACAGAGAACATGCATCAAAAGTATCAAACAAAGATCAACCTATAGAGAAGATTGATATCTCCTCTCTGATGGGAGATCACATTATTGGATAACATTGTGTGAAGTCAATTGTATCCTTGATTTAATTTTTTAGATTAACAACTACATGTGATCTATTATTACTTGTCTTTAGATCATGATACCCAAATGGTCAAGTTCTGTACAATAATGAAGACAGAGGGGGTGGGAGGGGGCTTGGCACAGTCTCCAAATTAATCCTTTGTACATATTATAAAATGTAATTTATAAACAAAATAATTAACTATGAAAATTAATAGCATGTATACAATGCAGTCCATTTCCCATTTACAAATTCTGTAGATACAAATATATTCGTATCATACAATTTTTTTAGACCAGAAAAAGGGGAAAACACGCGTGGGTGTCCGCCCAATAGAATTGAAAATTATAAATAAGACAACCAGGATTCGAGGAGAGTCCGAGCATGGCAAACTATATTTTCAATATAAAACCTCCCTGAGAGGAAAATTACACCATTCCTGGTAAGCCATAATGCCCATAAGCCTTCAATCGGTACTAATTTCTCCCCATTTGGATGGAACCGAGAGTTGAGTAGGGACTCTCAGAAAGACGACATGTTGTTATGATCAATCCAAGCCACATCCAGCGCCCATCAGAGATCCTTCACCTTCTCAAAACCAAGAAATATGTGTTCGACGGATTCCAATATCACCATGCAAAGAACACATGTGTTATCCTTTGACCCAAAAATGTGATTCCACCTTTCTCTTGTGAGCAACCTCATATGTCTTAGATGCCACGTGAAAACTCAATGTATGCGGAACCTTTAACTCACAAATCATCCTTCAAACCATAACCAGATTCTTCTCAAGCAGTTTCGTTCTCCTGATCAATAGATTATAGGTCTTCTTGATAGTGAAATTACCTTCTCTCTACACCCAATGGTCAATGCCAAAAGTGGGGCCCTCAGTCTCAGATAAAGATTCCATCAAATATAGATAATCTTGTCTACGCCGTTCAGATAAACCGCTTGTGAAGGTGGGTATCCAAACACCATTAGCCCAAAGATCAACAACATGAGCATTTTTGTCCTCTGGCAAAGCAAATAAATGCGAGAAGCGGGCAACTAGAAGACCGTCTCTCATCCAATTGTTAGTCCAATATAAAAAATTATGACCGTCACCTAAACTGAGACGAAAGAGATGGGGAAAATTAGGAAGAATCGCACGAATACCCTTCCACAAAGTCGATTCAAACCGCACGGGATGAAAACCACTAACAGAGTGCGCATCGACTCCATAAACCTCATGTATGAGCCTACAACAAACGTCCTTGTTGTCACCCCAAATTCTCACAACCCACTTTAGCATAAGTGCACGGTTCATCAACTCCAATCTCAACACATTGAGTCCCCCATCCTCCTTGGGCAGAGTAACAGTTTTCCAATCTATAAGGTATATAGCCTGGCCATCCACACCCATCCTGCCCCAAGAATTTCCTTATAATCTTATGAACTCCCACAGGAAGAATTCTCGTTGACTTAAGGAAAATAAGGATTGCCGCAAAGACCGCCTTCACCAGAATCATACGGCCACTACGCGAAAGCAAGTAGCCCTTCCAACTTGACAGCTTCCTTTCCAGCTTCTCCACTACTGGAAGCCAACTCGAAAAAAGAAGGAGATCACAACCCAACAGTAGCCCTAGGTACCTAATCGGCCTCGGAATGCAAGAGCATCCCAACTCTATACTACACACTTCTATCTCTTCCACCGATAAACCAAAGGGGATCATGCCAGAATTTTCTCTGTTGAGTTTATGATCAGAGTGCTCTCCAAAGATCTCCAAAATCAATGACATTCCTCTCACCTCGTCAGTCCCATCTTTGAAAAAAGGATATTATCATCTGCATATTGGAGTGCTGGGAGGGAGATGTCTCCTAAAGAATAACCCGCTGTGAAGTCATGTGCCATCACCTGGTTCACCATACAGGGTAGGACATCCGCCACAAACAAGAAGAGAAGCGGTGCTAAAGGGACAACCATGGCGAACCCCCCCTTTCAGCTAGAAGAACCCACCCTTAGGACGATCGTTCACCAAAACTGAGTAAGCAGCAACAGTCACACACCTCTTCATCCAAGAGATCCACAGGTCCGAAAAACCCTTTTGACTAGGATAGACCACAAGAAACACCAATCAATACTATCGTAAGCCTTGAATTTAAGAAAAATTAAATGTTGCCTAACGGGGGCCAATTTGAAATTAAAATAGAGTTCTGGGATAAACCAGAATCCTAACTAAAAATCCATGGGGTAAACATGCAAAATACCCAAATATATTCAATTTAATAAGCCTAACAAGGTCTTAATTGCATTATTACAGAACTATAGGGGCATGATTGTAAATTTTCCAAAATTTTAATATTGGAACTTGAATTTCATGGGATAAAATAAAATACACAAAATTCAGGGGGCTTAGATGCAAAATGTCTAGTCCCCTCATGCACACGTGCACGTGAGCTGACGTGGACTGGACCTAAGTGCAAATATCAAAAGCTCAAGGTTCTGATTACAAATTTTACATAAAATACATAATTGCAGAATTAAGTTTTTGGATTAAAAATAGGGATTTTTACACCCATAAAACTGAGCAATTATGCAATTACAATCATAACCCTGCATAATCATGAATTACATCAAGAACCCTCAAAAGTCTTAACTCCGAGTTAACTTCCATCCAATATTCCGTTAGCAATGATGATATCCGTCAAACAATTTATATTTTCTACCCTTTAAGTTGTATTTTTTTTTCAAATTAAAACAGTCCCCCTCCTACCTCCTCCTCATCTCCTCCTCTTCCTCCTCCACAACCACCTCCTCCCCCTCCCCGTCGACCACCTCCTCCTATCCCCTCCTCCACGCCAACCTCCCAGCACCGCCGTCGACGTCCTCCTCCTCTCCTTCCTCTTCAAGACCTTCACCCACCTTCTAGCCCAGACCAGGCAGAGACTCCCCAAGCCCGACCCCCGCCTCCTCCTGGGCAGCCCAGGCAGGCCTCGACCCCCCCCCCCCCAAACCCAACCCAACCTCCTGACGCCCACCCGACCTCCCCCGCCCCTACCTCCGCCCACCCTCCAGCCAAGCCCAGGAAGACCCTCCAAGCCCGACCCCTGCCTACTCCTGTGCAACCTAGGCAGGCCCTGAGCTCCCCCGGCCAACCCTCCCATGTCGATCCCCCCCTCCGCCCCAACCCACCCTGACCTTCCTTGTCGAGCTCGAGACCTCTGCCCAGCCCAAGCAAACACCCAAAGGCCGACCCCCACCTCCTTCTGAGCAGCTCAGGAGGCCCTGACCCCGACCTCGACCTCCGCCAACCCCGCCGCACGATTGCGAGCCCCCCAACCCCGACCTCCGCCGACCCTGTGTCCACCCCTCTAGCGTAGCCCAGACATAGACCCCCAAGCCCGACTCCTGCCTCGTCCTAGGCAGGCCCTGACCTCCCCCCCTCCAACCCTCCCCGTTGAGCCTGCCTCCCCCCTTTTCCCCCGATCGAGCCCGCCTCCCCAATGCCCCGTCGAGCTGTTGGAAGTCGACCTCCAACGACCCGCTGCCCACCCGACCTCTGTGGAAGTCGACCTCCCCCACACGCGAGTGACTGCAAGCCTCACCCCTCCCTGCGAGCCACCACCATCTCCTGCCCGGAAGCCCTCACACCCCGCACTTGCGAGCCCCACCGCTTCTTGCCTGGAAGCGCCTCCGTGCGCCTGTAAGTCCCTCCTGTTTGGAAGCCCCGCAACCACCGCCCTAACTGAAAATGTCACTTTTAAATTTTTTTATTTTTTTAAAAGCAGGTGGATAGACCATGGGTTAAATTAACCCAATGATATGGTTAGGTTAACAGAAAAAATAATGGAGGGTTATGGGTGTAAGATGGAGTGACTATTTGGGGTTTGTTGTGTAATTCATGATTATGCATGGTTATGATTGTAATTGCAAAATTAATCATGGTTATGGGTGTAAAATTCCCTTAAAAAAGATAAAATATGCGTATATATGAGGCAAAATTACCCCCGCTAGGTGATCCGACGGAGTTAGTCCTTCACTTATCCACGTGGCGACCTCTTGTGGCACGATGCTGCTTTGTCGATGTGCGATGAAGATAAGACCTCAGGTAAGATCTACGGCTTTGATGTGGCACGATCACATGATAGCTGTAGACCTGGAGCATTCCTCCTAATCGGACGGTGGAGAGAAGGCTTGGAAGAACAGGGAAGAACCTTGGGTCCTCCGAGCTTCGATCGGGCGTAGATGCGTCCTCTAGTGATCTTCGATGCTGCAAATTGGCCACAAAGGTTCCTAGGAGCACCCCGAACCTACTGGCACACTCAGTTGGATTGGAAGGTCACTGAAGTGAGCTCCCAAGGTCGAGGAAGAAAGCGGGGTCCATGAGCTTCAACTTGGACAAAAATTGACCCAGTTTGGGTCTTTGACCACCTCAACTTGTAGGATTAGTCCATGTACTGAAAAAACGAGGTACAAGTCCTTATTTGTGTGAAATGAACGAATCGTTGGTCGAAAGGAGAGCCTCCAGCAAATGATGGAGTTGGAGGCTCCGATCTCTTATTCTGGTAAGGATCAAGGGGAGCATGGATTCGTGGGCGTAGTAGAAGCATCAGGTGAAGAAATGATGGAGAAAAAGGGGAGGAGCGCAGTCGGAATACAATGAGGAAGGTCACCGGATCTCAGCTCTGACGAACTTCGAATTTTTGATTTTACAAATTAAAAAGAGAAATCAAATCAAAATAATACCTAATCTACTCTACGATGAGCATGAAAATCGCCTTTTCATAATTTAAATTGTAGCATAGGAGACGAAATTCGGTCGATCAAAAATCACAATATTTGGATGTTGTGGAATATTTTTAACTTAGCAAGATACCAAGGTCGAACACAGGGAACAAACTACTTCTAGTTGCGTTGTTTTAAAATAATTTAATTAAGTAATTAATTGTAATGTTAATTTATATGTTAGGAAAAAAGACAATGCAATGAAATGAGATGCAATGCTAAGTGAACAAAATAAACATAAAGAAAGAGCACATGATCTGTGACTTTATTTGATTTAAATTCTCAATGAAATTGATCAATTAATCCTAAAAAATTATCACAGATCGAAAGAGATTCATGTGACAGGTTTCCAATCAAATTCAAGCTACACGCAAGGAGATTAATCAATAAGGAGATAAAAACTAATCCTCAAATAGAGATAATGATCTCGAAAATCCCTCTAATATTGATCCACAAGTAAATAGAGTTTAATCACATCAAAAATCAAGGGATTAAATTAACTTCTTCCCAATTGTGCCCCTACGAAGATTAGTTTTTCAAAGAAAAATAATCAATTATCAAAAGATAATTAATCAGATTAAATAGTCCCACACTTGAATCCCTGTATATCAGACAAAATTTCCTCGAATAAATCTTCAATTATAATAATGGCTAGGGAAATTAATCCTTAATTTTCTTCCTTGAAGCCCCTGCAGAAATTAATTTTTCAAATGGTATCATCAAGAATACAAGAGACAAGCATATTCAGTATCCACCATTACGTCCCTGCAAAATATATCGTCAGTTTTCTCAAAAAAATATGGCATAAAATGTTAGAAATCAGCCTCCATATATCAAGAGGTTCAACAAATAATTATCATAAATAAACGTCTTCTAATATGTCCACAAGACATGTAATATGATAGAGCGTTCAATAGGCTTCAAAATAACATATTGTGCGTTGAAATCAAAGTTCAATTACAAAAGATATGATGAATTTAAATAACAGGGATTAAAATGTAAATAAAATAAAGTTTTATGACATAATGGATGTTGGTAGGTACTTTTTTTTAAATAACTAAAATCAGAGGGACCTTCTTGTAAAATACCCCAAGCGGGGGGTATTTCTATAATTTTTTTGGAGGTCTGAGGGTCAAGGGCGCAAGTTTCCCCTAATGCATGTGCCTTGCACGTGCTTCTAGAGGCGGGGACTTCTGTGCAATTATGGAGACATGCGAGGGGCTCTCTGCAATTTCTCCTAGGGAGCACGTGTGCCGCACAAGCTTCACCTGGCTCAGATGAATGGGGTAGAGGCTCGAGCAAAGCCTCCACGTGACGATGGCAGGAGTCTCGGAAGGCTCGAGCCTCAAGGCTGGGGTTGAGGCTCAAGGCGCCTACAGGGCATGCAAGGAGCCGTAGGATCCAAGGGGATCAACGACTGTTGTTGGGTGAAGATGGAGGGCCTTGATCGCACATGTTCTTGATAGAACGAGAGCTTCTCCTCGACGTTTTTGTAGGCGTTGCGTGAGGGCGAAGTCAGTCCAGTGGCAAGGGTGCTGGAGGAGGCGAGAATGGTGGAATGCAGACGCGAGTCCCTTGCTCGTCGACACACGATGGAGCGAAGGAGGCAGCGGGTTTGTGATTTCAGTCTTAATTTGGATTGTGACTTTTATGTCTTTTGATAAAAAATTCATCAAAGAATACAAATGAAGAGAAATAAAATAAAATGGGTAATTATGTACATAAAAACTCAGGTCAAAAATCACAAAAAGATAAAATGTGCAAAAGAGGCCCAAACCCAACTTTCATATATTAGCTCTAATTTATATGAAATTGATCTTGTTTTGAAAGTATTTAAAAATGGAGTACTTTAAAAGTGAGTAGACCAAAATTGGATGTTGTATGAGGAAGATATTTGCGTTTTATTCCGTCTGATGTGAAATTAGATTTTGAGTTTATTTATCACTTATTTATGTTAGCAATTTTTTGTATTTTCCCCTTGTTCTTGATAGTAATATCTACACATGGAGGTGGTTTTAGGTCAATGGGATTAGGATGAATTAATTAAAAAAATGGAAAAGTAAGTTTCTTTTCAGGTCGATTTACACTGAGATTTTTAGTTCCTTATTTTAAGTAATTATGCGTGATGAAATGCGAATATTATTTACATATGTATGAATGCTAATGATGCTATATTAATGATTAGATGCAAACAAATTTTAGGAAACATAGCCTAATTGACCAATTTTATCATGTTGAATCAGAGATTCATCACTCTACTGATAATCCTAAGAATGGGAAAAATGTAAAAAAAGAAAAGCTCACATGCCTAGAGTAGCTGGGAGGGGAGATCAGGGAGGAGTCTAACGGAGCTTGGATCTACTCAGTTCAGCACCTTCCTTTCTCGTTGAACCCTCGGAGATAGGGATGAAAACGAATGTTAATATATTCGTATCCGATCTGTTATCATATTCGTTTTATACATATTTTAACATTCGTATTCGTATTCATTTTAAAATGGATGCAGATATGGATATCACTTTGACATTTGTTAATATTCACATTCATTTTCGTTTATTCGTTTTCGTACATAAGTATAGTAATATATTTATTTATAACTATGTGTGACAATATTTTATGATTGCATTCACCACTATTGATGTAATTGTTATGAAATTACTATATCTAGTATATTTATTTTATTTGTAAGCCATCCTAAACATGTATATTTTAGTTAATCTATTAAAAATTTCCGTTATTATTCGTATCTGATTCGTATTCGTTTTACATTCGTATTCATTTTTAAGGATATGGTAACACATTTTTCACATCAATCAATATTTGTATCTGCATTCGTATTCGTATTTTAAAAAGGATAAGGATATGATTATACCTATATTCGTATCTGTATCCGACCGTTTTAATCTCTACTCGGAGAGGTTCCTGCTGTCACCAAGAGTGTCAATCGTACTTAGGGTTAGGGTTTGAATGGATGAAGAGGGATCAAGGATCGAAGGAAGTCAGAGGTGATACTTTATACATGGACGACTTTGATCGAGAACGGAGCTCCCATTGATCGAGATGAAAAGCTTGCATGAAGGAGCTTTGATCGAGGTGCAATATCAAAGATAAATCGAGCTAAATGGGTGAAAGGGTCGGTCTACAAAACTGGGCAAAATGAGGTCGCCAACCTCTAACAATTGTAGGGCTACATCGATCATGGAGTTGACCCAGAGTCAACGAAGATTGCGCTTTTATTGGGCCACGTCCTCCACTAGAGGACAAAGCAGTAATGGAATTATAAATTTAATCAAAATAAAATAATAATGGGTTATTTAAATTTTGATTAAAATATAAAAAATATTTATTATTTTATGTAGTATTTTATGGTGATTTTTATTTATTTTTATATCTTAATTTATTATAGGTTACTTTTTACAAGTGTAAATATATGTCTATCTATATATAAATTATGTATTTTATTTTTATTTTGGATTCTAGATTTTATTATTTTGTGCATATAATTTATATATTTACAACTTAATTAAATCTAAATCAATATCTTATTATTTTATTTTTATGATATAATATGTATGCTTAATTAATTATAGCTATTTATTATATAGGTATACTTTAGTGTAATTCATCTATATGTTATAGCATATATATTTATTTTAAGATATTTTTAATGATTTTATTTATTTATATTTATGTACATATGTTATAGATATTATTACAAAGTTATAAAAATATAAAATCATGAAGAATATAAATAATAAATAAAATGATTATTTTCATCAGGTGTAATGTACAATAGGTGTCCACAATCTAACTTTTGCATCTTAACTCCAAAATAAATGAAACCACCTTCATTAAATAGGTAATAAAAAGTTATATATAATTAAAGATATTTTAATGAATTTTTAGTTCATATGGAGGAGATACAAGTTTGGGAAGTCTGGATTTTAGAATTTTATTTTGAATATAGCAAGCACAATATACATTATTTTTATGTGAAATAAATGTTATATTTTTCTATGTATTTTTATCTATAACTTTCATATACAAAGTTTCTCTATTTGACGTATAAATAATGAAGAATGAAATAGATCCCAAAACTCAATTGTTGGACAAAATAAATTAGGGTTTTATTGTATTATTAGCTCTTATCTCCCCCTACTTTATTCCTTGTCGACCAAGTCATTGTGATGCCAGGTCTTGGGGTTTAGGGTGATCTAATTACTTTGGTATTTCATTTTTTCCTTTCCTTTTCTTTATTCTTTTATTATAAATTTAAATATAATATTTCATACAATATTTATTCAACAAATAATGTATGTTATTTGATGCAAAATAATGTTATTTACATGCATTAAACTAGGTTTTAAAGTCCAAAATGAAAGAGTAAAGGTGATGAAATGAAGACTCATCAGTATTCTCTCTTGTTGTGGTGTAGAGGCAATGCCTCCGTCCTCCTTAATATATAGTAAATTTTTAACCCCATAGTCCTATTCAGATCAGGACTAGAAATAGAATAAAACTCAACTACTATTATGATTAAGAATCTCATACATCAGGACTACTAATCTTAATATGACCATAATCTTAACAATCTCCCCCTAGAGTTGAATTCCATCATGATCTCTTCATCATAATGAGTTTGCATTGTGTCGTCCTCATCATCTGCAGGTCTCATTAGCAGGATCTCATTGATTTCGGGTGATGCACCTGTCACTAGGTGCCTTCGATGTGCCCCTTCTCAAGCACACTTGCACAACTTAGCATTGTGCATCATGATGTTGCACCATAAATCTCTTGTGACTAAATATTGTACCGACATCCTCTAGCGAAGTGAATCTCACTCGCTTTTCCTTATTGCACACTTCTGCAGCAATGACATTGATAACCTGTCGCTCTCTCATTGTACTATTCATCCCAGAAATAACTAGATATCCATCACCTTTCACGGCCCTTGCCTCGAGCCTATATACCATGTTCGACATCATTGTCCCATGCATCATCGCACATGCTCCCTTGCTTGCTCTCAGAACTCCCCTTCAATGGTGGGATGTGCTCATGACTTTGATCGTTCTTAGTGAAATCATATTCTTCTAGGTTGTAGAAATGTGACTCATATATGTTAGAGTTTGTACTGCTCTATCAAACATGTAAAATTACACTGATCCAATTTCTTTGACATGGTTAAATTCTCCACCTCTCATCTAGACTGTGTCGTCATTTCATGCATGATATGTACTAAACTGCTCCTTAGATGAGATCACATAATTTGAACATGCCAAATCCAGAAGTCATCCTAAATCTACCTTAATCTCCCTAGAGAATCCTAACAAATCTCCCTTGCAGATTGCGTTGGAATCCTCTTGATCGGATTCAGAATCATCAACATTCTTCTTTCCTTTGTCCTTCTCACACCTCAGGAAATTGGTTATTTTGTGATCCTCCTAAGCACAATAGAAGCATCTGATTGGACCTCATAGCTTTGAACAACCTCTGAATCATGTCTCCTTTTATCTTAAACGTCTACCATCGTTTGCTAACACATGACCATTAATTGTTGCCTCATCCATTGACCTCCATCAAGATTCGTTCATATCAGTGAAGCAACTGTCTCATCTAGTATGGTGGTCTCCTTGTTATAGAGCAATATCATCACAATATGATCATAGGAAGATGGAAGGGAACTCAGTAAGATCGGTGCCTTATCCTCCTCCTTGAAGAGAAGTTCTCCTTCGGTATTCTTCTCCTCATGTGTGAGCATGTCTATTAGAATCTTGTTGAATTCATTCAAGCACTTCAAACTTTGTCCCATCGGTCATCTTTTGACCATAGAGCTTCTTCTTTGTCAATAATCGATTCGTCAAAGATTTGGACTTGTATCATCCCCCAAGCTTCATCCAAACTTCCGCTAGATCCTAGTGGCCGATCACTTCATGAAAAGTGCTGACTACTAAGAACAGTTGTATTGTAATGTTGGCAAGATCCATCATCTCCTTCCACTCTTCCTCTTTCATCTTATATGGCTTCTTTTCTTTATCCTATAGAGCTTTTACAAGTTCTCGTGTGAGTATAGTCCTCATACATTGTTTCCATAAGGTGAAGTCATTCTTCTCATTGAAGTGGTCCACGGAAAATGATGAACCCCTCGATGATAATTTTGTCACCCGTTTTGTAATTGTACATCCTTACACTATCTGAAAAATCAAAGTAGAATCCTCCCAATTCGAATAATATCCGACTTGTCCGGAGTGTGCAAAAACCCTTATCTGGACTCATGGACTCTACAAAAAATTGTCCTAAGGCAACGAATAATTTAATATTCGTTGCCATATCTTCCATAGTTAATATATAACAACGAATATGATTCTTTGCTTTCTTCTTTAAATTCGCATGGAATAATGGTATTCGTTGCTATATTTCTCGCAACAAATCATATAACAATGATTATTTGTTAAATTTTTATTCTAATCATTGCTAAATTTGACAACGATTAGTATCTATCTGACCTAATCATATATTTCTCTATCTGACCTAAGGCATTTAAGCACTTTTCCTGTTTGTGTCTCAGCCTCATTCTTAAATATAAGAAATTTCTCTATAGCTTCATCCTTAGTTTTTATTAGATATACATAATAGTATCTACTGCCATCATCTATAAATGTGATAAAGTATTTCTTATTGTCTCGGGTCGACACACCATTAAACTCACATATATCCGTGTACAGTAGATCCAAGATCTCACCGTCTCTAGAGACAGACTGAAAAGACTTCCTAGGTGTCTTAGCTTGCACACAGATTTTACATTTTTGAGTTTTATCAATAGTGTGCTTAGGGATCAACTCTAAATTCATCATTCTCTTAATTGAATTTAAGTTTACATGTCCCAATCTACCATGCCACAGATCACATGATTCTAAATTATTCACAACATGAGACATAGAATTAGAATATTCAGAATTTACAACATTCATTTCATTAATGTTTACTGAATCACATCTAATTCTAAATAACAAATCAAAATATGCCAAATAGCCTTCTCCATAAAAAGTATCATGTCTCAGAATGACAACTTTATTACATTTAAATTCTTTTTAAAACCATTTCTAAGTAAGATAGAGCTAGATAAAATATTCTTCTTGATATCAGGAACATGCAGCACCCTGTGCAACGTCCAGACACGTCTAGAGGAGAACCTCAAGTTGACTTGTCCCGATCCTAGCACCCTGGCTGCAGCATCGTTCTCCATCTTCACAGTCCCACTACTGCAGGCATGATAAGAAGAAAACAAAGTTCTGTCAGAACAAATATTTACATTGTCTCCCGTATCTACGAGCCACTCATTTGGATCATGATATGGTATAGTTCAGGTTTTACATAGATATACCCCTCGCTAGCCTCGAGTCCCATAGTGATCATATTTCATTGCGGACTCCCGTTTGGAGTCTTAGGTTGAGCCTTTAAGGACGACCAGTCCTTCTTCCAATGGCCAACCTGATTACAGTGTCAGTAAGGTTTATTCTTTGTCTTTTTCTGGATCTTGCCCTTTGATTTCATTTTATTGTTATTATCACTCTTTCCATTCTTATCTTTGCCCTTTGAGGTCATGTGATTGACCTTATCCTGAATATCGACAGGAAGCACATGCTTTTGTTTCATGTGTTCCTCCTCTATGGCAATTGCCACCATCAAGTCATCCATAGAAAATTTCCCTTTTCTGTGTTTCAGGGTCATACCGAAGTCTTCCCAAGACTTGGAGAATTTTTCTATGATGCACATGATCTAAAACTTCTCTGGAAGTTTCATTTCGACATCTTCTAAATCATGGAGCATGAGTAAAAACTCGTGTACATGTTCAGAACCGACTTCCCTTCGGCCATGGAAAACTTCAAAAACTTGGCCACAGAGTATTTCTCAATACCGAGGTCCTCGGTGTTATACTTCCGATCCAAATCTTTCCATAATCCATTCGCAGTCTGCGTGAACGAACAGTACACGTCAAACAACGTATTGGACAGAGCCAACAAGATGCAACCATGATATATACGATCACGTTCTTTCCACGCGGATTGCACCTTCTGGCTATCGGGTGTGGGGTTTTCCGTTTCCACCGTAGGACAATCGGTTTCAAGCATAGAGATTAATCCTATAGTGGTTAACCATATCTTCATGCCTTGTTGCAACACTTGAAATTCTGACCACCGAATTTTTCTGGCATACCCGTCATATCCACCCTCGATTTAAACATCATTTCCGACATGACTTTAAAATCAATTTCGGATATCCTATATAAGATTGTTGAAAACAGGATCGTTACCACATATAATAAACAGTAATTACACGGATCCAAATGGATTTAAAGAAAAGCATTATAGATTACCGATATTAATATCATGCAGTTCAAATCCATTATCCAGTTACAGAATGCAAAAAGAACCAATTAAACAAACGAAAACATAAATTAGGGCAAGATCCAGAAAAGGTAAAGTAATAAACGAATTGTGGCAAACAAAAAATAAGGAAGATTAGATTAGAAATCACCGAAGCATCCATGAAATGGACTGTCCTTAAAGAGAATATCGTCCCCACAATACCGGTGCGTAGGGTAATAGCGATCCGCTCCCAGGATACGACAGCACATGATCTTTGTCTACGCACACCGATGAGATCGTCCTCGAATGTACCTCAGAGAACTGCAACCAAGAGAAAGAGGAAGAACCAGAACGCAAACATAAAAGGTGTGAGATTTTCTTGCGAGTGAAGAAAACAACGTGCGGGAAGGGGTATATAATGATGGTTGCATGCCCTAGCGCGGTACCCTTCGATTTCTGAAAACACCCCTCAACGGGCATGTCATTTCAGATCCCGAAATCACAGCCAGAATCACGTCCATAACGACGAGTTGAATTCCCATTTTAGTTGACTTTCCAAATTAATCATGTGATTAATTTAATTGACTTACCAAATGAAACCCGCAGCAAAAGTATCTAGATCCAAATTGACTCTCACGAGACGGAGACGGAGCAGAGCGCGCACGCACGTGTGTCTCCATTCCTCCTCTCTATTATTGCTACAAGAGCTTGGGGTGTGAACTCATATATAAACCCATAAAAAGTTTAGAGCTCCCTAGACTTTCATCAAACTTTTCAATGTTTCAAATTTGGGAATTTTCAACTTTCCCTCCAAGCTATTTGGTTTCCCAATTCACTACAGGCGGGTGGGTCTAAGGGGACGGTCGTAGACCGTCCTTTTTGTCTCTAGAACCGTCCCCTCTGATCAACGGGGACGGTTCCTAAACCGTCCCTTTAGCCACCGTCTCATTTGACTATATGGGACGCTTCTGACAACCGTCTCATGTACTCAACCATTGGGGACGGTTGTAACCGTCCCTTACACGAAGGCTATTAGGGACGGTTGCGACCGTCCCTACAACCTATATTATTAGAGACGGTTACATCCGTCCCTAATGGTCTTCAACATTTTGAGACGGCCCCAGAAAACCTTTGGGGACGGTTACCCCCGTCGCATGCGTTACGCAGATGGGACGGTTGTAACCGTCCCCTTTACCTTACCGTATATAGAGACGCCAACATAAGTATATACGGGACGGTTTCAACCGTCGCGTCTGCCCAACTAGAGGGGACGGTTGTAACCGTCCCTAATAGTCTTCTGTTGGCGTCGCTATAGACTTTTCCAGGCTTCTGTTGGCGTCGCAAAAAGAACTTCAGAGTAGAAGGGACGGTTACAACCGTCGCATACATTTGCATTTAGGGACGGTTACAACCGTCCCATCTACACTTTAGGTCTTTTGCGACGCTAACAGAAGCCTGGAAAAGTCTATAGCGACGCCAACAGAAGACTATTAGGGACGGTTACAACCGTCCCCTCTAGTGTAGCATCTATAGCGACGCCAACAGAAGACTATTAGGGACGGTTCTAACCGTCCCAATTGCGCTTCCCTAATGGGGACGGTTCTAACCGTCCCCAATAGTCTCCGTGATTTGTTCTGGCTGAAGGGACGTTTCTGTAGCTCTAGAGGGGACGGTTACAACCGTCCCCAATAAACCATGACAGGAAAAAAAATTATATATTCCGATATGTTCCTTACATCATTCAATATTACACCTGACAACAATATGAACATAATAAACTCCATGCCACAACATCCAACAACTAACCATATCACAACATCCAACAACTAACTATATCACAACATCCAACAACATAATCATAAAACAACATTAATAAACGATAACAAGTATACATAATGTTAGACATTAATAAAAAATATTACAATTAAAGGATAAAAATTAACTAGGGTACTAACTCCATGCCACCTACTCTGATGCGCCACTCCCGTCACTCCCGTCACTCTCTTCGGTTTCCTCCTCACTCTCCTCGTCGTCGCCGAGATGTGCAGGTTGTACAGGGGGCGTGGCTTGACTTTGAAGACGGCTTACTAAGGACATGAAATTCGCCATGTCCATACGCATTTGTGCCATCTCCGCAGCTTGTGCATTCATCGTTGCCTTTACTTCGCGCAGCTCCCTCTCCATCTCTCTTTCTCTCTGGCTTCCCTGCGTGGAAGACTGCGACCCACCTGCACCACCCATTCCGTACCATGTACGGATCGTTTCGCCCCGTCCTCCGCAACGGATGCGTCCACTGTGTTCTGGACCAGTGGCTTGACGGAAGGCATCATCGACCGTCAACGGGGGATTGCTCGTCCCCGTGCTATCCAGCGAGGAGGTGGTAGAGAGCCTAATCATTTCTTCCTGCATATGAGAAATAGAAAATTAATTTAGTATATTATCATAACTAATCCTTTAAGTAAAAATTAATTTATACTTACATGTATTGGTGCGTAGGCATCATCAACCCACTGCACCTCTCCTCCTAAGTCTCTGCTCTTTGACCCAGCAAAAACCTCTATGCGGGTCATTTCTCGTTCATTTTCCCTCAACTATAAAAAGTTAAACAACTTCTTAAAATTGTTTAAGACTCAAAATTAATCGTTGTAAATATCTTTTAAATACTTACAAAGTCGTCCTTCAATTGGTTGGTGTTCTTCCTTCCCATCTTATGCGTCGACCTAAACCCTTTCGAACGATTCGTCGTATTCTTGGAAGAAATCGACTGAAATTTCACAATGTCAATATAAAAATAAAAGAAAAAACTAAGAAAACTATATACATACCGCAAAATCGTCACTGGACCAAAAATTAATCAGCTCCCTCCATTGCTCTGGTGTAACACCAGGAGGGATATTCTGCACAAGCTGCTCATATGAAATCTGGGGGTTGAAGTACTACAAATGGAGAAATAAATATAGTCAATATGTAAATATCTTGATATTAAATATTAATAAAAAAATCTTACCTTAGCTTTTATGCGTCCCTTGTATCGACGCAACATCTCAGCAGCATGGGATAAAATCTGAGAATCGACATGGGTACTGCGTTCCCATGTAAATACAGCCTGATACAACAAATATAATAACGATTACGTCATAAAATGCAAAAACTTTTTTAAGATTTTAGAATACCTCCAGATCAGCAAGTATGGCAGCCTTGACAACATAAGGAAGCTGTCGGAAGTCGTGAGTGGTGATGGGGACGCGCGCACGGGCAACCTGGCCAAGGTAGCTCTGGAACTCCGTGGAGTTCTCTCCTACCGCATCTCCGCCAACAATACGTACAGGTAACGTCTGCCCTGGTGCAAGACGGTCTAAGAATCTACACTGAGCCGGTCCACGCCGTCTCGGTGTAGATCCACTACCTGCATCAGAAGAACCGCCCTGTGGCTGCTGGGGAGGTTCAGGGACCTCCCGAATACGTCTAGGTCTAGGAGCCATGTCTGCATTTTTAAATAAGCATTTCAAATATATACATTTCGATAGATGACAACAATTTCAATTAATAGAAATTGAAAATAAAAAAAATTACCTGAAATTGCTAGTTCCAAGTTCCATTGTCGTTGTCTAATACCTCATTCAAAAAATCATTGGAGTTATTTTGATATGCTACATCATTGTCTAGTGCATCTGACTCTTCGTTTACGTCGAAGAAATCTCTCGGTGTTGTTCTAATTGGTATTATCCATCCACTAACTGAGTTATCTGGAACATAAAAGACCTGTTCGACCTGACTGGCAAGCGTATACGGTTCATTTGTTTGTAACCTACCTGTTTGCTTTACTATCTTCTTCTAAATTAACTCCTTCACCATGATATGTCCAATTCGTATAATGTAGCCAAAATCTATTTAATATCAAATGCTCGTAAACTATGGCTCGATTTTGGGTCAAAGTATTTTTACATCTTATGCAAGGACAATGTATCTTATCTCCTTCACCTCCTACAATATGATAGTGCGATTCATATCGAAAGGCCCAGTCTATGAATCCGATAACTCCTTTATTATACGTCCGATAGTCATCGAATCTTTTGTTCATCCAACTTTTATCCATTGCCTAAAGGTAAGATATAAAGTTAATTTCAAAAATATTTGTTACTGTTCATAACAACAACATGACATCATTATTAACTAGGGTAGTTAACAGGTTTTAAGTACAACCTAACTATTCTACTAAATATCATGTGGCACACTTGGCCTTCGATCCAGAGAGTCCGGTCTCGGTCTACCCCTCCTCCTCCCGACAAATCGGGTTCAGGAGCAGCGCTTGTCAGGGCAGGCTGCAGCACGTAGGATCGAATGAAAATGAATCGGCTAAACATAAATATTATATTTAATGAACAAATATTCTACTAAATATCATGTGGCACACTTGGCCTTCAATCCAGAGAGTCCGGTCTCGGTCTACCCCTCCTCCTCCCGACAAATCGGGTTCAGGAGCAGCGCTTGGCAGGGCAGGCTGTGGCACGTAGGATCGAATGAAATGAATCAGCTATACACAAATATTCTACTAAATATCATGTGGCACACTTGACCTTCAATCCAGAGAGTCCGGTCTCGGTCTACCCCTTCTCCTCCCGACAAATCGGGTTCAGGAGCAGCGCTTGGCAGGGCAGGCTGCGGCACGTAGGATCGAATAAGACTCAATTCATCTTCCTAAATTAATCATCTTCTATCACTTACATGTCTCTAATCAAATAAGACTCATGACATGTCTCTAATCAAACTAGGTTTTAAAATAAGACTTACAAGCATTTACCTAAATTAATCATCTTCTATCACTAATAGCATTTAATCATAATCAAGATTAATCTACTGATTTACGCATTTGACTAAACTAATTTACGGACTTAATCAAGAGTAATCACAATTAGGCATTTATCCACTATTTTATAATCTACTATCTTAAGCATTTGACTAAACTAATAAGTATATCAAAAAAATATTCAATCATAAGCATGAAGAATATATAAGAAATTAAAAACAAAACTTACAACCGAGTAATGCGGCGGGCAAGGCGGCGGACGGGCGATGGGCGGACGGGCACCAGTTGAGGCCGAGGAGGAGGGCGGCGGCGAGAGGGAGGAGGAGGTCGGCGGCGGCGAGAGGGAGGAGGAGGTCGGCGGCGGCGAGAGGGAGGAGGAGGAGGAGGGTGGAGGCGAGAGGGAGGAGGAGGAGTGAGGAGGCCGGCGGCGAGAGGGAGGAGGTCGGCGGCGGCGAGAGGGAGGAGGAGGACGGCGGCGGAGGGAGGGAGGAGGAGGAGCAGGACGCCGGCGGCGAGAGGGAGGAGGAGGAGGGTGGAGGCGGAGGCTTTGGAGAGGGAGGAGGGCGAGGCGTGAGAATGAGGAAGACTCGCATCGCGGGAGGGTATATGACCATCGGGGACGGTCACACAACCGTCCCCTATATGAATGATCGGGGACGGTTATGAGTGAACCGTCCCCTTTTATGGGACAGAGGGGACGGTTTTGCAACCGTCCCCTATAACTAACTATCGGGGACGGTTATAACCGTCCCCTAAAGTTCCCGGGATGATAAAAATCTAGCCTATTTAGGGATGGGTAAATAACCGTCCCTAAAGGTTTTTTGTATAGGCGACGGGCACAGTGGAGTAATGGGGACGGTTATAACCGTCCCCTACAGTTCCCGGGTTGACAAAAAACAAACAGGGGCTAGCTTTTTTAGGGACGGGTAAAGAACCGTCCCTAAAGGATACTTAAAGGCGACGGTCGATATTAACCGTCGCTATTACATTAGAAAAGCGATGGTTTGCTACTGACCGTCCCCGATATTGTTATTGGGGACGGTTACTTCTTGACCGTCCCCAATAAGCGTCCCCAAAGGACGTCCAGTTTGTAGTGATTGAAACCAAATTAACTTCAGTTATAATTATATAGATTTTCCAATTAAAATCTAATTACAATTCTTAATACAACAGATTCCACTAGAAGCAGAGGTAGGGAGAGCGGGTGGGGGCCATGATCCCTTCCAAATGAAAAAATACCGAAAGACTCTCCTTATGTTCCTTATTTTTTTCTTTCTAACCAACACTGAGGCCTACGATTCCAATTCTCTTTTCCATCATTTTGTAATTTTCTTTACAACGAATCATCTTCTACTCCCCACTTCCCCTCATTCGAACCAACCCATCAACTCCAATTATCATCCTTACGTTTTACGAACAGAAACTTGTTCTCATGACCTTGCTTGGAAAACCATTGGTCGGACACCGAGCACGGTTCCTCTACAGTACCACAGAGGCCGGCTGTAAAAGGGGATGTGGCATGTATCGCACGATCAAGATCGATCGTGTGAACCGCTCGATCTTGATTTAACGGTTCACACCACACCTACCTTTACAACCAGCCTCTACAGTACTGCAGAGGATCCGTGCTATGTACCATTAGTACTTTGCATGTAGTACATGATTCGAGCCGCACACAACACACCATTTATCAGCTAGTTGGCGACTTCTATTGAGCATAGTTCCAATGACCTCTCTATTCTTCTCTCGCAGGTCGCATGTTACTTGCAAATTGCAATTAACAATAAAACCAGGGAGCATCCATTATATATAAAAATGATCTGTTGTATTATTTTTATCTATTCGATATGTTTTTTTGACTTCGACATTTGTTTAGTCCATTGATATTTTTGCTGGTAAATTTATTGGTCAAAATGATAAAGTTTTCAATTTATTAATCAAGGGAACGCAAGTCTTTTTATATTTTCTTAGCACCAACGTATATTGAATCATAGTCCTTTTTCCACGTATATTGAATCATAGTCCTTTTTTCAAAATTTTATATTTGCAATTCACAAGATATGATGATAAAATTTTAGGCAACATTGTAAAATTCGAAGTCCAAAATATCATATTTGCAATTCACAAGATATGATGCTTTTGCATGCATAGATCAACCATATATCATTGTATACATGAACCACTAATCTTTAATACCTATTCAATCCACTAAATCAAATAAAAGGAATGTTTCGGATTTGGACTTATCAGTTTGTTTTTTTCTGTAGCAACATCTAAATACAAAAGCATAAGCTATTAAACCAACATATAAAAACAACGAGGACACTTTGTTATGTAATCCAAGTTAACTTAGAAAAGGATACCAAGTTTTCATTGATATCTGTTACTTGATAGTTGATATCTAATTTGACAACTTAATAACTTGTCTCAACATTGTTATTAATATCGAAAATATTTCATCATCTCGGCAATAACTTGACACGGTTTCATTGATCGGTAGTCGGTAGTAGACCCGTCGACGACTCAACAACACCAATATTCCATGGTCCATTCCATCATTCACATGACTACGTCTGCGTCAATGATTGACTTATTGGTACAAAATTTATTTATCATATATTGTATTTTTTATGTTACACAAATATCATAATATCTAGATCTAAATTCTACACTTTATGCATTTACCTTATATATATGACCAAATATCGACCCTACCTATAAAAATTCTATGGCTCTGCCTATATTTTCCTTCCATGATGATATGGTAGATAACGCTAGACTTTGTAAGGGATTGAGTATACACCCTTTGACCCCGGATAGATACCTTGAAGGACATGACTCCAACAAACGAGTTGGATGATGTGTTGCCTCTTTTCACTTAGTTATGTCCAGAGTTGCTCGACGGAGTTGGTTGGTGGCACGATTAGAGTTCTTAGCTTTGCGCTTATACACAATATTAATACTCAGAGTTTCATATTACAAGAAATTTATCGATTTACTGGCACCACCTTGCAACCACTAGTAGTCGTATTGTGATCTCAATAGGTAATGCAATCACTTACCTCAACTAGTGGCCGCATAGCTAAATATGCGCCTACAAGTTTGAGACGGGTGATTTGGCAGCTCAGTATGCGACCACAGTTGAGTCGCATATTGTAGTCACATATTCTGTTAAATAGAATGACAAAAGTAGTTCTCTTTCTCATTTCCACCTGACTCTTCTTGCCTTAACTCTTGCCCTCCCTCTCCGCCCGAACTCCTCCCTCCCCTCTCCTCCTCTCTCTTCCGTCTCATAATCTATTATAGTCACATCCGTTGCCCTAGTAAAGAAGAGGAGACGTTCCTTATGAAGAAGCTTTTCCTCTTTCATCTCTGACCATTGACATCATCTCACCCATCTCATCCTTCTGTTACTTAGGTATACCTCTTGTAATTTACATTTTCATGCCATAAATTAGTTTTCATTCTGATATGCAATGAGTATGTATGTTCATTTGAAATACACTGTAGATATTTGTTGAAATGCCTAAGAGATTTTGTATTATTGGATGAAATACCTAATAAAATTTACAATGTGTTTTTTCATGTAATATGTGATTTTGTTGTCATGTGTGAATTAAAAATGCGTACCCACTTAAATGGTTTGGTAGTAGCGTAATGTGTATATCATCCAAAATACCAGAGTTCAAATCCCTCCTTGTGCGGGTTGCGTTAGGTAGTTGACATCCAACGTAAACAATAGTCGAATCTTTCAACATAGATTTGAGCAAAAATCCATGTAGCCGACCCTACTTATATTGAGGAAAAGTCTTCGTCATTTTGTATGTGAATTAGAAATGCAATTTGTATGCGTTTGTGCGTTTTTGTATGCATGTGTATATGTGTTAGTGCTAGGGTAATATATTTTGAAGTATTAGGTATGGCTGCATCGAGATCAAGTAGTATTTCAATTGTTAACATCAAATGAGATGTACTGAGATGTGGATAATGCAATTGGAGATTTGAGATACATTTTTCTATTTAGGCATGAATAAAAGTACTTGGAGGTTTCACCCAAGAAGCACTATACTAATTGAATATCACAAATTGTATTCCATATCATTATGAACTTTTGTCAACATGTAGTGCTCATACTAACTTAATGCCATTATGATAGTGTTCATAAAAGGAGAACTAAATAAAATAAGAAAATAGCCAGTCACGTTACCCATGGAAAGTTCAAGTAGCATTGTGCCTTCTGATGCAGCACCACAAATCTCTGTGAGTAAAGATTGTACTGGCATCATCTAGTAAAGTGAATCGCACTCGCTTCTCCTTATTGCACATTTCTGCAGCAACGACGTCGATAACCTGCCACTCTCTCATCGTACTACTCATCTTGGGAATAACTAGATATCCATCACTTGTCATGACCCTTGCCTCGAGCCTATATACCATGTTCGACATCATCGTCCCACGCATCACCACACATGCTCCTTTGCTTTCTTTGAGAACTCCCCTTCAATGGTGACTCAATGTCTTTGTGACTTTGATTGTTCTTAATGAAATCACGTTCTTCTAGATTGTAGAAATGTGAATCACATCTGTTAGAGTTTGTACAGCTCTATCAAATATGTAAAATTGCACCGATCAAATTCCCTTGACACGGTGAACCTCTCCACCTCTCATCTTGACCATGCCATCATTTCATGCATGATATATACTAAACTGCTCCCAAGATGAGCTCACATAATTTGAACATACCGAGTCTAGAAGTCATCCTAAATCTACCTTAATACCCCTAGGGTTCGTTTGGTTGCAGGGTTGGGCAGGGTTGGGTTGGGTTGGGTACTATTCATAGGGGTACCCCTTCCTCACAGTTTACTATTCACCTAGCCCTGTGAATAGTAACCAACCATTCCCAACCCTGCAACCAAACGAACCCCTAGAGAATCCTAACAAATCTCCCTCGCAGACTGCATTGGAATCCTCTTGCTCGGATTCAGATCACCAATGTTCTTCTTTCATGTCTCCTTCTCATATCGGATTGGACCTCATGGCTTGGAATGATCTCTAAATCATGTCTCCTTTTATCTTGAATGTCTACCCTCATTTGCCAACACATGACCATCATTTGTTGCCTCATCCATTTACCTCCATCAAGATTCGTTCATAAGGAGTGAATCAACCATCTCATCCAATATTGTGATCTCCTTGCTATAGAGTCGCATTATCAAAATATGATCATAGGAAGATGGAAGGGAACTCAGTAAGATCAACGCCTTATCCTCCTCCTTGAAGAGAAATTCTCCTTCAGTATTCTTCTCCTCATGTGTGAGCATGTCTATTAGAATATTGTTGAATTCATCCAAGCACTTCAAGCTTTATCCCATCAATCATCTTTTGACCATAAAGCTTTTTCTTCGTCAATAGTCGGTTCGTCAAAGATTTGGACTTGTATTGTCCCTCGAACTTCATCCAAACTTCTGTTAGATCCTCTAGGTTAATCACTACATGAAGAGTGTTGTCTGCTAAGAACAATTGTATTGTAATGTTCGCAAGATTCAACAACTCCTTCTACTCTTCCTCTTTCATCTTATATGGCTTCTTTTCTTTATCCTAGAGATCTTTTACAAGTCCTTCTTGTGTGAGTATATTCTTTATCAATTTTTACCATTAGGTGAAGTCGTTCTTCTCGTTGAAGTATTCCACGAAGGATGATGAACCCCTCGATGATAATTTTGTCATCTGCTTTGTTATTGTACCCCCTTGCTCGATCTGAAAAACCGAAGCAGAATCCTCCCAAAGATAAATTGTCCAACTTGTCCAGAGTGCGCAAAAACCCTTATCTAGACTTGTGGACCACCTCAATCAAATTCTGGATGCTCACAATCTCAATGGTTCACCGTAACAGTTGGTTCTTCATAGCCTCTGAAGAAGGCACACCTGTTGCATCATGTCATCTCCTTGATATCGAACCTCTATCTGATCCGTTACGTTGTATCTCTTGGTGTCATCAAACCAAGATTTGATATTAATTGTTGGAATATGACCCATCGGTATCGCCTTTGCTCGGATACCGGATGAACCCCTACATAAAGATGTAGATACACAATCACCCACCTCCACAAAAGCACGTGAAGAAAAAAACTAGATATGATGATGGTCGGTCACCTCTCGTGACCATCGCAGAGGAAAATCACTAAGACGTAGTACAAGTTCAACTTTCACCATTCCCTCTCTCTCTTCTCTCTTCTCTCCCACTCTTTTTCTCTTGTGGTATTCATTCTTGTTGTTGTGTAGAGGCAATACCTTCATCACTCTCTATATATAGTCCAATTACAATCCCATAGTTCTATTTCTATCAGAACTAGAATAAAATATAACTCAATTACTATTAGAATTATAAGTCTTATTAATTAGGATTCTTAATTTTAATATGATCATAATCACAACAGTACTACTAGTTGATAGCATGCTACCAAATTTTGTTGATGAAATAAATTCCGGCCTTCTTTGAAAAAACTTATTCATTTCACAACCTTGGGATTCAGTTGATACTATGGGGATCGATGCACTCGAATTACTTTTTACACATTTTTTCTATGCGGTTTTGTTTGATATATTATAGAGATTTTTCCAAACTTGTATTGTCGTTGATTAAAATCTGGCTTGAGCTTTTAAGATGTAGGACTTGATAGGATTCGGTGCAAAAAGAATTTGGGGTCTGGATTGGAAAAAAACACAGACACTGACCTTCTGAAGTTGGGACTTTGCTTAATAACTATAATAAAACAAAAAGGCAAACAAAAAAGAGGGGCAACAACAGCAAAGTTTGACTCATCTACACGCCAACGGCAACCAAATCCACTGGTCGTCCATAATAAAGAACAAAGGAATTAGAAACAAAATGCCATCAAATCTATATAAACTCCATGCCAGCCTCAATTCCAGATCACACCACCTTCGAATTCAAGTAGAACCATCATCCCAACAGACGATGAAGACCATAACCGTCCTCTTCTTCTTCTTCTGTGCTTTCTTTTTCGTGTCGGCAGCCTCAGCTCCGCTCCTTGGTGGATGGGCCTCCATCCAAGATGTTACCAATCCTGCCATCCAAGACATCGCAAAGTTCGCGGTTGCGGAGCACAACAGCAAGAGCGGCAACAACCTCGTGTACGTGAGGGTCGTGAAGGGAGAACAACAAGTGGTAGGCGGGATGAAGTATCGCCTCCAGATCCTCGCTAGGAAAGGATACTACTCGAGATTGGGCCTCTACGAGGCGACGGTTTACGAGAGGGCATGGGAGAACTACAGGGAGCTCATGTCTTTTGTCCGAGTCAACTAGCCTAGTATTTCCAAATCCACATCATATGATATCAAGTCGATAATTATATTGCATGTTAGGGGTGGAGGAGAGCGCCTGATTACGATGATAGTACGAGAATAATTGATGTATCATTTCAATCGTCTACACACATACGTCCTCCAAAATATGAATAATCAGACATCTTGATTTCTAAATAATACTGGATTAAACTCCGAGTGCTTACTTGTTTGAGCATCACGTGTCGCTAGTTAATAATTGGCATGCCTTTTGTATCACATATATCAATTTTTTTAATAAAAGTTTCAATCTCATTCATCAGAAATAAGCAAAAAGCCACCCGCAGACAAGTCACCGATCACCATCCAGTTATATTCAGATAAAATAGTAGAGAGAAGCAGGGACCTTCACATATGCGGATTACAAAAGCAGCAACAAAAAATAAAGCCATGACGGTGAAGTCATTAACAGACATCAACCTTCAGAGATTCTTAGTTAGCCCAGAAATTTGCACTCAGAAGACCAGCAATAGAAAGAGGACGTAAATGTTGAAAGATTAAGCATCCAGACCCTCTTGACAATGTAGAAAACGGTCAGCATCCGCAACAAACTGCCTTTAAATTCAAATCCTATAAATTAAGATATGATCTCGAGATAATAGGAGGAATGCAGCAATGTGCACCGAGAATCCTATGAATTTCAATGAAAGGCCAGATTTCTTGAGAAGTCTGTGGGTCAATCCGGAAGGCTAGATGTATCACTTATATCAAGCCGACACGCAAACACAATTGATACTCGACATTATTTGATCATAGTCTGTGGGTCTCTTTCCATATATTATATAACAGAAGGGATATTTCAATGTATAATAATAGAGGAATACGATCAGGAGTTGCGTGCGTATGCATCAATGGTGGGATTAGGCCATCTATTTCACGTGTTCAATAATCGCAAGAACAGTTCTGAGATCTTGTCAATTTCGATGTATAGGTTCAACGGTAAGAAATTTTGACTTGTTCGAATTTATAGAAAAACATCAATTGAATTCCTGGTGAACACATTTCAATGGTGGTAGGCAATGCGCCTACCACCCAAAAGTATCATGGTTCAAATCTCCTCTTGTGGGAGTCAGGTCAGTAGCAAGGTCAGTAGCAAAGTCAGATTAAAAAATAGTTTGATCTTTCAACATGGATGTCTTCCCCTAAATCAACAAGTAATTGTATACCAATTTTAATATATAGAGAAAAAAGCAAATTATAAATTAGTACTACAAATAGCATTCAGGTTTTCCTCTCTCACGTGTCTTCTCTCCTAATTTAGACTAGCATTAACGTAGGGAAGAAATAACTAACAATAATTCTTGATTCTTCATCCAAAGGTTAGTTGATATTTATCTCAAACTTATAAACTTTGTGATTTAAATTGCTTCTGTTACATAAAATTAGATTTTGTTTTCTTCTTAAAAATATAGATTTTTTTTCTTAGATAAAAATGTGAATAATTGAAGTTAATAGTTTCCATTAGAATTTATCGAAATGCTCTCATATTATTCTAATTTTAATTTTTTCCTATGTTCCACATTAAAATAGGCTCCAACTATGAGCACTCTGATTTAATATTCGTAAAGTTGTATAAAATGTGGTAATATCTTGCTCTGTTTGATATTTCTCATAAAGAATCTTTACTTTTACGGGGACTGTCCATGATTTAGATTTCAAAATTGGTATTATAGCATGCCATCTTGTAATCCAAAACTTAAAAAATTAAAAAACTGTCAAGTTGAAAATAAAAAAGGCAATCAATGTGATCAAGAATGATGACTTGTAAAAGAGAATGAAAAAGGATGCCTTGCATTATGAGATTTGTTATTCTTTTTGTTTGATCTGGTTGAAGCAGACCACTTTCACGGTATTAATCCCTACATTTATTGAAGGTTTTTATATTGCTTATCATAAAGTCATCCTAACTTTGTAGACCCTTCTAAGAAAAAAATATATGATATTATTTTATCTTGATGATGCTACCTAATGATTTTTAGAGTCAAAACTATTGTTAAATTACTTAAGTCATTTTCTACTTGATTTTGAAAATAACGACAAATGACATATATTGTCATAAAAAATATATTTCTCTCAAAATCTTGTGAACCTCTATAAAGGGGTTGATCGAATATTGACCCTTAATTGTTAACAAGACAATTATACCATTGACAAAGGTATATATATTTCATAATATTTTTTAGATAAAAATGTAAAATAAATGAGTGTATTTGATACTATCAAAAAAATTAACAACTAATTAGTAAAAGTTTACTTGTAATTTTATTAAGGCTTTTTGTTCATTTTTTATAAATGATGTAATTTGTTCAAAAAATTTTGTAGCTACTCATAAAATGACATGATTTTTAGTTAAAATAATTCTTTTCATAATTTCAAGTAAAAAAATATTTATCTATAAAAAAACTTTTAAGTTTATTTAGTCCCCCCATGCCAAAATCCTAGCTTAATCCCTGACTTCATTTATCTCAACTTCATCAAGTTAACTCCTTACCTTGAATATTCTGGTAACTCAAGAACTCCCTTTCTATGCAGAGAACATGCATTGACAGTATCAATCGAACATCAGCCTATAGAGAAGAATGACATCTCCTCTCTGATGGGAGATCACATTATTGGATAACATTGTATGACATCAGTTGTGTCCTTGATTTATTTTTTAGATTAACAACCCAAAGTGGATACCCAAAGTGTCCAAGTTATCTGTCTTTAGATCATGATACCCAAAGTGGTCAAGTTATGTACAATTACAAAGACAACGGGGTGGGAGGGGTCTTGGTCCCCTATCTCCAAATTAATCTTTATATATATATATATATATATATATATATATTATAAAATGTGATTTATATTCGAAATAATAAAGTATAAAAATTAATAAGGTGTATAGAATGCCCCCTTTTCCCATTTGCAAGTTGTATAGATGCAAATATATCCGTATCAAACATATTTTGACATCCGTGTTCGAATACATTTTCAAATGGATAGGGATACAAATATCACTTTCATATCAACAAAACATCTATATATGAATCCGTGTATCCATTTATATATATATATATATAGTCGTACATTTATTTTTAACGTTAGATAACACAATTGTATACACTACAACAAAATTGAGCTATAGTGACGGGTTTTTCAAAATCCATCACTAAATCAGCCGTTGTTAAATATATAGTGAAGATATTATTCGTTGCGAAATGAGTTTTCGTACTCAAAACGACGAATAACATATTTGTCGTTATATCATTAGCAACGATCCATATAGCAACGTTTATCCATTGCTATTTTTCAAAATATCAACTAATCGTCGCTATTTTTTTTAGTTCAAAATTTAGCGATGATTAATTAGACGTTTGAAAAATAGCAACAGATAAGCGTCGCTATGTGGACCGTTGCTAATAATATGACGACATATACGATATTCGTCATTAGTTTCGAGTATGAAAAATCATTTCGCAACGAATAATATCGTCGTTATATATTTAATAATGGCTAATTTAGTGACGGAATTTGAAAAAATCATCATTATAGCTCATTTTTTGTAGTGATAGTTTACTTATTCATATTTAGTATAATTGTTATGATATAAACATATGTTGTATATTTATATCATATGTATCCCATCCAATACATGTATATGTAAGTTACTATATTGAGTATTTCTAATATTATTCATATGCGATCGGTATCTGTTTTATATCTGTATTCAACTTGTAACAGATATGCTAAAATATTTTTCATCTGTCAATATCTGTATATACATCCGCATTGTTATTTATAAATGGATAAGGATATGGGAAGGCATATATTCATATATGTATCTGTCTGTTCGCATCTCTAATCCCTCACATCTCTCAATATAAACTCAATAATATGACATGAATGAAATAGTCTAACTATCAACATTTGTATGTTTTATTTAACTACAAATATGACATATTTTATATATGAATTGAATGACTGTTATGATAAAAAACATTACATGTATCACTACAAAAAAAGACGGGATCGGTATGCACATGATGGCTCGTAATGTGTACGCCAAGTGCACGCCATGTGCACGCCTGACTGCTGGGCGAGCACATGTACTCGTTCAGGGTGTGCTCGCTTCTACGAGAGTCGCTCCGGCAGGTGGGCGAGCACATTGGGACGCTATGTGCTCGCCCGCTTGCTGGCGTGTACATATGTGATCGCCGTAATGATCGTCCCTATAAAATATGGTGATCATTCACGGAGCACCTGGCAAGCACATGTGCTCGTCCAAACTGATTTCCAGGAAAAAAAGTATACAGGCTCGGCGGGGTTTTGACGTCCCGTCGAACCTGTATAGCCTGTCAATAAACCACTGCATGTGCTTATCAAAGCTCGCTAAGCATATATATAGTATACCAATTCGTCAACTAAGCTAACTAGCACTGACAAGTCGAAGTCACGCAATATACATGAACTTAGAAACTAAACATTCAAATTTAACATCTAAATACTACAAATATATGTTCCAAGCAACGACAAGTAAAATTACAACAAATTATACTATCAAAGTTCATATAAATTAAAAGACTTGCTAAAAGTTTAACAACAATACAATTCAATACCAACAACAATTTACTTCTTCTTTGATCTAAAGAATTTAGACATTAAACCCTACTTTGATTTCTTTTTTTCCTTCTCCTTCTCTTTGAACCTAGCATACATGCGTGCCTCTTCTTCAGGGTCGTTCTCCTCCTCCTCCTCTTCGTCATCGGATTCGATCTCTTGAGGCTGAGATGTATGCCCTTGTGACCCATATTATATATGGAAGATATATACCTGTTATTTGCATTTTGTAGATATAGAAATATAAAATTAGTACTCATTCTAAGTAGAATACTTACATGTACACCGTGAAATCTTCTCGGAGCTTTGTCATTTGCTCCACCATCATCGCCATATGTGACTCCATTGGAATTGATGATTGAGATGAATGTGGTTGTGTGTACGATGGCTGGGAGTATGCAGAATAGGAATGACGATGTTCCTCCACATAGTATGGAGGAAGACCACCAAGCGTCTGCTTCATGTTCACCACAACGTCCCTCTCCTCCAACACCTTATAAGATTTTCATTATTTAATATGAAATTATATATAAGAAATGAGTATAGTAAGATAATATTTATCTATACCTGCTTCCAGATTGTTTTATCAAATGGTGGTTGCTCTAAAGTTGGATCACCGCTCCATTTTTCTGCAGATAGTGCCAAATAACGACCCTGAAATACACAATGAAATATAGAAAATGAGTTATAGTATATCTTTCAATTGCAAATAAATTCAAAGACTTACCAACAATTCTCCTGCTTAAGGAGTGGACCATTGCGACTCTCCTTCTTCCCCACTCATGCGGGACCTTGACCACCACTCCTGAAAAGAGGGTTCTCTTTCCAACCTGGCTGCCTGAAAAATAATTTTAAGATGTGATAATAACATTGCATTATATTAAAGTAGATTTCAAAAAAATAAATTTTATATTGTAATACCATCTCCGTTCTAATCTGATTGTGGCTTTTAGAGCCACTTGTCGATTTAATCCTTTGTTTTTGGCGGTTTGTCCTTCCCGTCGTAGATCTTCTTCCAAACTCCGCATCCGCAATGAATGCATCACAGAAACCCGCCCATATGCAAGGAATATGTTATGATTATTAATTACTTTAAAAAGTTTATTATAAATTATTTAAGAAATACAATACATATCCTCCTTACACCATGTTGACGGGAACCTCTTCATCTCCTCAAAATTCATCTTCTCATATCCTGTCTTCGCATGCGAGTCTCCCCTTGCCTTGAAAAATATATCGCTCATTCTCTTTTCCGCCAAACAAATAATGGCTCGACGATAAGCCTCCTTCCCCATACCAGAACCAAGGCGATACCTACTCTGAAAATTACAGCAAAATATTAGATACAAAAAACTTGATCAAAAATTTCTATATCACTTCTTAGAAATTTTTCTTACCAGAAACATGTCAAACAGTCTCTCATGTTTTGTAGTAGAGATGCGACACCATCTAAATTTCATGCAAGTCAAGTGTGTCTTGATTATGTTGGTTATCTCCTTTGCCACCTGTTGCTATTCAAAAAATCCCTACATTTGGTAAAATTTATAAATATGATACAATTTATAAATACTTGGAAAAATGTAAATGATAAAATTTATTAAAATCTTACCTCCCATCCGTCGTAACCTCCAACAAAGGGTGTGACATTGAAGTCTCTCCAACTATGGCAGGTAAAGGCACGGAGGTGATCGGACGTCTGGAAGAAGGAGAATCAGAACCCATCAATGTCCGTGCAGGTATGGGGACCGGGACCGGGAATCTAGTAGGAGCGGCTGAGGTAGATGGCTCTCCATAGCCGCCTACATAAAAGGGTAGAAGAGGATAACCAAGAGACTCGTAGTAGGCTATGACTCATCGGACCTCATCGAACTGTGAATCTAAAACAACATCTGGGGTGGGCTGCCTACTGGACGAAGGTGTGTCTGAGGAAGATGGACGATCGGATCGATGTGATCCATGAGCCCCGCCACGTCCAAAACCTGTCATAACTGTAATGATGATGTAATAGTTAATTACATAGTTATTACTAAAGATTTTAGCTAATTCGTTTATAATTGTATAATAAAACTTACAGCTAATCTTCATCATTTATTTTGGAGAGATTAAAGGACATTTCTTCATTTTCTGAGTTTCGAATCATCATTTCTGGAGTCAGTATCATCTTGTAGGCCAACACAAAAAACTTCATTATCAGCCAATCGAATCGATTCGATGATTAGGACTTCTTCTGTTAAGTCTATTCGTTCATGTGTCGGTGTGAATGCTTCATCTATGTCATCTTCATGATGAGTGTAATCATTAGAAATATAGCCTCGAGAATTTATCTTCACAACACTTAAAGTTCAACGCTCTTTCTCTTCTTTGATACTTGTGGGAGATAGCGTACTTGATCTTCTTGAGAAGCTAAGATGAATGGTTCAAATCTGCGTATAAATTTTCTTGGTACCACGTCGACAATGTTATTTCTCCTATCGAGTACTACACCTCCATTGGGTTCATACCAATCACACAAGAAGAGAACTACTTTATTCAAGCCTGGTATACCATATTCCACTTCTAGTATCTCCTTTAAAATTCCATAATAATTCATATGATCTTCCTCATAACAAGATCCAAGAACATCACTCCATGATTCTGAGTTGTTAAATATTTACTAGAATTAAAGGTATGAAAACGATAACCATTGCTGCAGCAAGAGTTGTAAGATCGGACCTTATAAACAGGTCTTTCTCCAAAATATTTTAAAATATTAGAATAAAAATCACCATCATCCAACTGTTTTGAGTGGTCTTTAAACCAAGCTAGAAATTGATTCCTATAGATGCTCAGAACTTCGTCATCTGAATACATAGGATTTTCCTCGATAATTCTTTCCCTAAATTCCCTAAAGTTAGTAAGAGAAACATCAGAATTACTTGAAATTGGATTTGCATATATACATAAAGCAATACAAATACTTACTGAACATATGATGTTATTTCCTTGCAATTTTCTAATACGTATAACTCTGCAGCATCCTTCTCCTGTTTCGATAAGAAACGTTCAGTTGCCTTTCCTATGAGCTGAGTAGATGGACGAAAGATACTGATACAAGGTTCTTCATCCGAGTAAATTGTCTCATTCCTCCTAAATCTGTTGTGGATTGTCTCCACATCTTCTGGAAGATACCTAGCGCAGAATGTTGCGACTTCCTCATATATATATATATATTGTGAACTTATTGATCCTTCAACTTTACTTTTGTTTCGGACCTTTCTTTTAAGAAAGAACATAAACCTATATGGAAATAGGTTAACATTTTATTCAAATAGTAAAGAATGCAAGAAGATTATAATATTTTATCGTCCAATGAAGAGCTACTTTCATGTTAAATGTTTGACTTTTATTAGAATCACATGTATCAACTCCATCGACCCTCATCTATAAGAGGACGTAAATAAACATCGATGTATTTTCCCGAATGTGTAGGTCATGGTACCAACAACGAAAGAAACATAATATGTCACTTATTACATAACCATGGGGGTAGATTGTATGGTGATGTCATTACTGGCCAACAAGAGTAATCTTTACTTCTTCCATTAGGATTAAATCCGTCTGTACATAAACTTATAACGCAATTCCTCTTTTCTTCGTAAAATGTAGGAAAAGCTGACATTAATACTTTCCAACAATCAGACTCAGATGGATGCTCCATGTACTCATCGACTTTATGTTCCGCGTGCCATGTCATGTACTTCGTCATTTCTTTGCAATAATATAGTCATTTCAATCTCGGAGTCAATGGGAAATAACGTAAAATCTTTCTCGAGTTTTTTGTCCCACTCTTACTAGCTTCCTGATATCTTGGCTCGTTACATTCAGGACAACGTTGTAAATGCTGGTGTTCACCGTAATATAAAATATGGTGATTTATGCGAGAGTCTATTTTAACTTCCGTTAAACCCATCTTCTGCATCATTTTTTTTATTTTGTAATAATTATCAGGTAATTCTGCATCTTCTGGTAACTTTTTCTTGATAATCTTAAGCATTGCATCAAAATTACGATCGGTCATATTATACTCCATCTTCATCGATAGAAGATCCAAAACCGCAGAGAGTTTTGAATATGTCTTGCAACCCAACCACAATGGCTCTTCCGCTTTTTTCAACAGCTCATAAAATTCTGCGGACTCTCCATATGGTTCCTCATCATCTAAAAAAGTACCATTAAAATTTGGACCCGCAACGTCTATAACCATATCTACAAAAGCATTACTATTGTCAACTTCTTCCGCATCATTCATCCTGTCCTCGTAATCCTCACCATGCCTCCACCAAATCTGATATCCTTCCATGAAACCCATTTTATAAAGATGTAACTGAGTTTCATCCTTTGATCTCTTACTCATTAAACGACATTTTTTACACGGACACAAGATAGTTCCATCTGAATCCACGACACGCAAACCTTGTGCGTAAGCAAATTGTATAAATTCATGAACTCCTCTTTGAAAGGTATCTGCTACACGTCCATCTACTACACAGTTGCACATCCACTCTCTATTAGTCATATTGATTAACCTGAATGAAATAATTTATAATGTCAAATCCAGGAAAATATGTGAGGAATGCCTAAATGTAACCCATTATTGAGATAAAAGATGAGAAGAGAAGTGTCTTAATTATGTTATCACTTGAGCCCGTCCATAAGGATTCATACTGACTAAAAGATGATCGTTGTCACAAGCTTGTTTATTTTTGATGAAAATTCGGCAGCATAACCCTGCACCTCTCCCGTATACCTCATAAATCAATCGCAATCAACTTTCAAAATAATCATATTAGTGATTATTTCGATAGTAAACTATGATTGATTTGGTATACCGAATAGGAAGGGGTGATGAGCGTGAAAATTCACCTCTTTAATAATCTAAAATTGTAGTATAGGAGGTGAATTTCGGTCGATCAAAATACCACAATCTTTGAATGTTGTTGAGTATTTATACTTGGCAAGTCTACCAAGGTCGAACGCAAGGACACAACTACCTAATTTATTTATCGAATTTTAGCTCATGAAGTACAAGTGTGAATTATTTTCAATTTCAGGTCTGCTATGCATTTTATAATGCAATAATATGATGCATGTAATTTTTAGTTGATTTTTATGCAATTTATAAAGTAATGAATGAACAATAATGCTAGGTTGAGTATATGCTACGAGAATGCAAACAATTATGCTGAAGAAAGATCACATAAATGAGCACAGAATTCGGGTTGAAATCAGAGTCGAATTGAACATAAGTATCAAAGCAGTCATCAAATCAAGGCATACATAAGGAGTACAGAATTTCATCTAACATAAAAATTCACTTTATTTAAAATGATGTCGGATGAGAAAATTAAAATTGTCATAAGGTAGATGAGGAAACAAGGATCAAAACGACACTGAAATCATGCAATTTGGACCTACGATGCTCAAGTTATGAAGAAAACAATGCAGGGGCATAATTGTAATAAAAATGCAAGAAATAAAAAGGATAACTATTACATTTAGGTCCCTGGAGGGACCAAAATGCAAATATAAAAAAATGCCTGGGCCCTGATGCAATTTTTCCTTTTACGCGGTGGCCTTTTTGCAAATTCCAGAAACCTTGAGGGCCTTCCTGTAAAATACCCAGGCACGTGCCTGGGGACCTGTATGTAATTCTTAATAACTCAAGGGTCCTTCGTGCAAATTACCCAAGTCCTCACGTGCACTGCACGTGAGGGGCCCAGGCTCGGGAGGCGTAGTCGGCTCGGGCCACGTGGCATCTATTGGAGGTTCGACGTGAGGTTCGGTAGACCCGAGCCTACTGGTTCGGACTTAAGGCTCATGCAGTCCATGTGTCACTATCTCTACCGTCCGATCGAGATGATCGGACGACACATGTTTCATTTGGATCCTCCGTAGGCCACCGGAGAAGGCGGGGCTCCATCGACCTGCAGGTTGTTCCGTCGTGCTCAGTAGGATGATCTGAAGGTCGAGGAAGAGAGCTGGAGGTCTGGTGGAGGTCCTTGAGCCAAGTAGAAACTCCGTGGTTGTCTGGAGGTGCTCGACAGAGCAAGGTTGTCGGAGGAAGAGCTCGAGATCGGCGGGGCGGCACGAGCTCCGATCATTGAGGAGAACTGACCTGCAGACGTTAGAATAGCCGAAGCATGCATCGTGTAGTGTGTGGGAGTGACGTGAATGAAATGGAGGCTGTGGGGAGCGACGGGAGTGGTGGCCTGCATCTTCTTCTCCGGCGAGGTGGAGTAGAAGGGGACGGATCTGAGGGAGGTTCTGGAGAAGGGAGGGGTGTCGGCGAGGGTGAAGGTGATGTGGCAGAGGCAATGGGGTAGTCAAATGGAGGTGAGGCTGACTGTAGGCGGAGGGATAAATGGAAGAAAACACAAGGAAAAGAAGGGGAAAAAGTACCTCATCGGAGAGGGGAATCCTGTGGAGGAGACGGCTTGGGCTGAGCAACAATCGCTGCTCCGATCGTTGCACGACGAAGGCAGCCAGACTTTGGTGCTCAACGACGCACGGGGCGGTCGCAGCATGGTCAGATGACCATGGATCACACCAGGGAATGGTCGTCCATCTTTGCCTGGACGAGACCACCCTCCACTGTCACTGGAGGGCGGATCCCCATGGATGGTGGATGTGGGTGACAGAGGCGGCCGGTGAGCTTTTATAGGGAGAGGAAGTCAGGTGGTTACGTGGTCGTCGGGGGTTTTTGAAGGGTATTTTAATGCTGGCGGAGTGATGATGAGTTGTCCTGGAGGTTACGCGAGGAAGAAGGAAGACGGGGCTACGAGGGAGAGGCATTAGGAGATCTAGAGGCGGTCGGGAGGAGATGCTAAAAATGGAAGGGGACGGCTGGCGCGCAAGGTGAAACAGCTGGGAAGGGAGTTACGGAGGTAGAGACGACCTCTCAGCCGTGGATCTTACGATCTGACACCTAAGTTGGAAGCGCGGCCGAAGGGTGGAGATCAGATCATGAGATCTGATCGGTCGGCTGGAAGCATAGCAAGAGTGAACGGTGGGGATTAGATCATAGGGCTGATCTGATGGTGGAGATGGAAGCATCTGCAGGAGGATCAGACGGCTGAGGTTAGAGCGCTGACGAGCCGTTAAGATGGAAGAGTGAGGAAGATCCAACGGCCTGGGTTTTAGGATGACGTGGATGCGTGATAGGCGTAGGATGCGGAGGGGATCGAGCGCTTTAGATTTAGGCGGATACGTGTGGTTAGGATTAAATCTGGCAGTCAGATCTAACAGTAGGGAGTGGAGCGGTGGTGAACAGTTCAGATGAAGGCATAAATGAGTAGATCCGATGATCTAGGAGGCCACCGGGTGGCGGAAGGAGGAGCGGCCACGTGGCGGCTCCGGAGAGCGCCACGTGGCCCAATAAAAAAATTCAGAAGAATAAATACAAAGAAAATACAAAAGAAATAGTTAGAGCTAAAATTAGGAAAAAGTCAAAACATGAAAGTTGCTTGTCTCGACGAGATCTACAAGTTTCATGTTTGACAAAAAGCCAAAATAAGTCATTTATACAAAAAGTTATTTTGGGGGTATTTTTAAAGGGCTAAAAATACCGACTTTTTGGTTTTGAGATATTTTTGTATTTTTTTTAGTCTATTTTATGATCAGTAATTTATGGACAATAATTCTATCTAATTTTTAGAGGTTTTTTATGATAAAATAAATATAAAAAAATAAAGGAATTTAAAAACAATAAGGTTATTTATACACAATATGATACAAGATAAAAATAAAGAATTAAAGGAGATTTTTATTGGTTTGATTAAGCTAGGGGTTTAATAGATGGATTTTAGCATGATGAATACGAGATTTATCAAGGGGTTTGAACCAAATTTCTATAAGAAATAAAGAGCTTGTGACAACAATCACCTTTTAGTAAGTTTGAATCCTTACGGACCTCCTTAGTCCGGGATCTTCGAACTAAGGAAAGCTAACATAAATGTAATACTTTAAGATCACTTTACGTCATACATTTGTACGTGCTACAAATGGGACTATAAAATAATCTTAAAATATTTATTCATTTATATTAGCCGGGCAATTACGTAAATTTAGTTGGTTAACGATGGGGATAGGGATAAGTGTGATCCTAATGTAGTGCATAATATAGTGGATTGGCTAAATAATGTTAGATGGTACCTGCAAAAAATCGAATTTTAAACCTGCAAACATCAAAATCCACGACCATTGGTCTGGGAACATCCCAAAGTGAGTCCAATAGTGCTGTAAAACAATAAAAAAATACAACATAGTTAGAGGTGATCAAACTCTCTAATGTGTTGCACACGCCTCCCATTGTGCAGAACCACACACCACCCAGTGTGGAGGGGCGCACTGTGTGTAAATGATTTTGTGCGATTTTATAATAATTAATGGTTAGGGTGTGTTTGGTTCGTGGGTTATCCAGGGGTGGATAACCCGATTTTGTGTTTGTGTGTTTGGTTGGTGGGTTAAGGGTTGGGAGGGTTTGTGTGATGTGATTGTATTGGAATTTGAAAAATTTTGTACTTATTATGGTATGATTGTATTGAAATTTGAAAAAGTGGGTGGTTGTTGTGATTTGATTGTATTGAAGTTCGGAATATTGAGTAGAAGTTGAGTATTTTATGATTTTTAGATGATATGATGGTATAATATATATTTTTTTGGTTGGAAAGAGAGTGGGCCCCACTAGTGGGTTGGGAATATGGGTTTTGGGGGGTAACCCACCCAAAGTGGGGGGTAACCCCCCAACCAAAGTGTTTTAGACTTATCATCAACCTAACTATAAGTTAATGTGATATACTTAATCACATTAACTAGAATTTAATGTGATAATAAATTATCACAGAAGAAATATTTCTGTCTATAGTTATTATCACGCACCAATGATTTTAACTTAAATAAATGTCTAATTTTACATCCATTATATAGTTCTTATTCTCAAAGACTTTGTATCTCTCATCACCTCTTTCATTTAATCTAGTATTATGAAACTAGTGTTATGGCACTTCTTTGTATCAACATTCCCTAATGTTATTAAACTAGTCTTATGGCACTTTTCAATGAACCTAATGTTATGAACCTAGTGTTATGAAACTAATGTATCTCTCATCCCATCTATATCAACATTCACATACATCACTATTGAAGCACTTTACTTGTTGTGTCATTTAATCAAACACTTGACATGCCTATAATATTTCATCTATATTAGACAAAAATTTACTCAAATTCAAATACAACTACATATTAAACACCTATATGAAGCATAAGCAACGAGATTAACAACTAGTGATATTAAATTTAAGAAGAAAACAATCAACAACATCAAAATCCTAAACCTCTAAAACAAGTATGAAATCGAATGAAATACGTAAAAAAGAGAGAAAGGATGATAAGATATACCTAAAGAGGGGTGTGTGTGTGTGATTGAAAGGTGATGAATATGTGATTCATCACTCTTAAAGTTGAAAATAGAGCTTTGTCCCCGGGTATTTAGCATCATATCTCCCTTTATCTGGCATCAATAGCATTCATGCATCAATCCACAAGATATGCATTTTAGCATTCATAATTGCATTTAAATAAGAAGCCAATCCATGTGTAAAATCCACTGTAAAATACCCAATTATTTATTTGTATTTTATCCCCTCCAAAATGAAATAACACCTTCCTTATAATATGAACACCATTAGTTAATAATATAGGGAAGAAGACCAGAGTGCCTATCTTGAAAATATCCAATAAATCCCCAAACCCCCTGTATCTTAGAATGACAATATCTCTCTCTTACAAACTCCGAATTACGTCTACTCACCTCCATATGAATACACGTCCAGAGATCTTTAAAATGAGACTAATTTCATTCAATTCAGAGCTCGTAGGCAAAAGTTGGGTTTTTGGGCCTCCTTGTATATTATACATATGTATATTTGTACTCTTGTATTTTTTGTAACACATTTGACCTCATCTCTATTTTTGATCAAATGCAACTTGTAGATCTCATCGAGATCTACAACTTTCGTATTTTGAGTTTTTCCAAATTCGGTCTCCTTCTCCCTCTAATCTTATTTCTCTTCTCAGCCACTCAGAGCTGGCCACGTGGCGCCCTCTGATTGCGCCACACGGCCCGCCCCCTTTGGCCGATCCGCCCGCATCCCTGACCGTTGGATCTCTTCTTGAATCCAACGGCTCAGCTTCCTCCATGTAACCGCTTCTTCTCAACCATCTGATCATCCCCAGATTTCATCACGGTCGCCCGTTCCCGCCTTGTCCTCCTGACGCCGTGTGGCAGCTTCAGCACCGCACGATCATCTTCGAGTTGTTCTATCACAACCTCTCCTTCTAGCCTCTCACCTCAGCCATTAGATCAAGCACGGATCACATCCAAGCCGTCTCTAAGCGTCGAGTTCTCCATGCACCACGTGACCGCATTTCCTCCGCCCGATCATCTTCGGGAGGTTTAATCTCAACCACCCACTTCCACTACATTTCTCCACCGTTCGATCGAACCCCTGAGTCCATCTCATCCGCCCGTTAGCGCTTCTCCCTGCATCCGCCACGTGGTGTGTTCGGAGCCCTTTGATTTTGTGCCCTAGATCTGATCCTAGGCGTCGACCCGCGCCTCCATCTTGGCCGTTGGATCGCCTGATCCAACGGCCAAGGGATCGTCGTCTACCTCTGCACACCCCGTGCCCACGTTCTCCACCGTGCGCAAGGGGGCTACCTCTTTCTATTTCGGGCACCACGCCGATCACCTTCTCCTCCACCTGACGCTACCACGATGCAGCCCACACGTCCCTCATCCTCGCCAGCCCCGTCAATCTCCATGACGACCCTCAACCTCACTCCACAACATCCACGAACTCCACCTCTTCACCATTCCTGCTGTCACCTTCATCCTATAAATAAGCCGCCTCCAGCCACTTTCACCCCCTTCCGCCACCACGGAGAGTATCTCCGAGATCCTACCTTCAGATTGGTGACAACAATTTGACCTGAGGTTGAGCGAAGACCGAGAAACCCTCCGACGAGATCCACGGCCCAACTCCACCGTGCCGCAGCTCCTTCAAGGCGTTGTACGAGCTCAGGTCCTCTACCGGCCTTCGAGTGACGACCTGGAAGCTTCCCCCAAGCTTCTGATCCCAGGTAGATCCCTCCATTTCTTCCCCGATCTTCTTCTTATTTTTCATTCTCTTTCTTCCATTTTATTCACCGTCCACGAGCATCATCTCGCTCCGCCAATCATTCTCCGAGCTATGCAAGGAAGCTCTGATCTTCACGCTACCCTTTGCTCCCTCAAACGACGTACTTCAATTATCACCGACACCAGCTCCATCACCTTGGCGGAGCTCGATCACCGGACACCCTCACTGCATCATAGGCATTGCATTTCATCTCCGACCACTCCACGAACATTTCGCGTGCTTCGGCTATCTTCTAACCCCCTATAGGTACTATCTCCTTGATTGGCCAGAAGCTTCACCGGCGCATCTTTGAGCTTCATCGCCAGTGGCTTCCAAGCCACCCCAGCCTCAGCCAACATCACCGGACGCTCCACCGGCCATCCATAAATCTTCTGAGCTACGCTAGATCGATCAGCACACTTCACCGACAATGGGAGGACGAGGCGGAGCTAGGTCAGCTTCACCGGAGCCCAGTCCTCTCCGCCACAGGAGGCGGAGGACCGTTGGGGTTGACAGCCAGCAACCGTTCGATCCTCTTGATCGAACGGTCAGGAGCCATCCATGTTGCTACGCCCCACAACCGTAGGATCAGGAGGATCCTACGCGTCCAGATCGCGCCACATCCTCGCCTCAGAAGCGACCCATCACCGTTGGATCGATCTTGATCAAACGGACCCGGACACGCCACGCGCTAGCAGTTCCTCACCGTTGGATCCTCCTTGATCCACGGTCCAGATCAGGCCACGTTGCTTGATCCGAGCCTCTTCCCCGACCACTAGGCTCGGATCTCTGAAGCTACTCTGAGCCAGATCCGAACCTCTAGAGCCACCCGAGCCTCGCTCCGAGCCTCCGAAGACCACCGAGCCAGAGACCCCCCACGTGATCTACACGTGTGTCCTGGGTTATTTGCATCGAGGCCCCTGAAGGTTTCCAGAATTGCATTTCAGTCCCTGCCAGGAGACCCCACGTGAGGAGCACGTGTTCTGTGGAGAAATTGCATCCACCCCCTCAGCATTATAGGTAATTGCATATTGGTCCTTTTCAGCACGTTTTATTTTTTTATCAATTTTAATTCATGTAATTGCATTTATACCCATGTCTTTGCACGCATATTTAGGCATTCACATTAATTCATTTTTCTATTTGGAAAATTGCATTGTGTAGATTACATTATCCTCTTCATTATGTGACACTTGGCATTTTTTTGTAATATTAGTGGATTTTCTATTAATTAATTGGTTTAATTTTCTACATTTTGCCCATTTATGCCTTTTAATTGATAGTAATTTCTCTGTAACTCCAAAAATTCCAAAAACATCACATTAGATTTAGGATAATTAGATCTACCTTACATAAAAATTTTATCTCAATTGTACGCATCTCGAGGCCTAAATAAATCATTTAGTGACTTCTTTAATTAATTTTTGATAGGTTTATCTCACATCAAAATTTAGGTTTAATAATTTTTCTGGATTCCTCACCTTCAGATCTATCTAGGATAATTTATATTTCCAAAATAATGTGATTTGATATTTATTAAAATTAATTTAGTCAAAATCACTCTGCATTCATGTTTAATTCACAGTAAATTCATTTAGTGTCAGAAAATTCCAAAAATATTAGAGGACCTTAATTTCATTGCATTTCATCATCTAGCCAAGATTCATAATTTTTGGACTTGATTTGATTACTTATCTGAATTAACTTGTAAACTAGCCTGATTGTGCATGTGTCTTGCATAAGAAACCGAAAAAGACCAAAAAATTATTCCCCGAAAATTAAACCTTGGACTTTGCTAAAAATTTACCTAAAGAGACAGCTGCCTCCCTGAGTTCGACCTTGGGCTTGCCCAAATAAAAAAAATTGCCGCTCGAGATTAACTTACTTTAATTAAAAGTGGTTTTTGATCTGCTCTCATTATCCGACTGCAATGAACATTATTAATTAATTTGACCATTAATTTGATCGAATTAACAAGGGTAGTGGGACGCGTTTCAAAATGACGCCATTGCCGGGGAGGTACGGCTTAGGTTAATTTGCTACAATTTCTGAATGCTTGATTTTCTATCCCCGGGTAGTCTGACCCCCGGTTTTCCTGTGAATATTTTCTGTCCTTTATTTTTTGTATTTTTTATGTCATTCTCTATCTGACCTCAAATTATTTCTGTGCGAGGAACGCGAGGAGTCGAAGACGCTTCGAGGAGCCTGCATTTTAATTTCTTGAGTGATTTGAGAGAATTTGTATTTTTATTTATTTCTTTATTTTTTCGCATCATTTCCAGTGATTCCCATTTGGGTTCTCGCATGTGTAAAGATAGTGGAACTGTGTCCCCGTGTGCTGTGTGGATTGAATTGTAAAATAGGCTTGTATTAGCGGCTCCCCGAGCCACTCTAGGAATTGCTTATGCTCGTAAATTTTTAGGACCACACAATACACTTAAAAGACGCACTTAGACCGCAGATCTAGTCAAAATAACCTGTGCTTCACTCGCTAAAAGAACTGCTTGTCTAGGAGCGGATTTTGTCGCCTGCGTTTGCATTTAGTGTAAAAAAAGATTTCAATTCTGTTTTGCATCCTGCATAAAAGAGAAGGGATCACTGTAAGTATTCTTCACTCAGCATACGCATCATTGTTTTCATGCATCTGCTTTTCTCGATTTCCCCTCTATTTTTCAAACTTAAATTTAAACGGAAATTGGGACTGGACGATAGGCGTACTGTGTGGTTGGACTAACAAGTGAGAACTTAACTTAAAACCAGGACTGCTAACATTATTGACCAAAAAAATAATAAAGTTGGAAAATCATTTTGCGGGAGACTAATCCCCGACCTTGTTTTCAGGCTAAGTGAGGGTACTTGAGTGTGCGTGAACACCTTAAGGCAGAGCCCAAATCCCCGCCTTCCATATCACGTTCCGACTAATCCTAACAAATATCACAAGTTGAATTTATTAAGGTTCACCGACTAGTACCAAGTAGCCTCCGCCTATCTCAGGTAGATAGGGGCAAAATTGTGGTACTTCACGACAAGTTGCCAGTAACCCCCCGGGGTGAAGTTCCGGCCTTGTCAGCCTCTACCTGCTTGCAAGTAGATAGGGGCAGGTCTTTCAATCCATCAACTTGAGATAGGAGAAAAGAAAGGAAGGACCTGCGGTATCTTAGGCGACAAGTTAAACAGGGAAGATGCATCCAGCTCTAAGCTGACTTCCCTATAGTCCGTGTAAATCCTTGCTATCTTGCTTGAAAAAAACACATTTAAAATTAACAAGATTAATTGGACTCGGTTTCAGGTCCTTCACTGTGTTGAGTGTGAACCCAGGGTCTTGGATTGAATTGTTTGCTTCAGGTAGGAGTCAAATCCTATCTTCACTTAGAACTCCCGAATCTTCTCGCCAAACCAAGATGAGTAACTGGGGGGATATCAACTCCTTATTCTCCAATCTCTCTTTGAGTCCCCCACGAAGCTATTCTTCGTCGGCTCAAGCGCAACTTGGACCACCCAAGACTCATGACCCTCTTGAGTTCTGGTTCCCTCACAACCAGGGTGGTTACTCTCAAACCAACCCTTTCCTCTCCTCTGAGCTTACCGAGGAAGACCATCGCCTCGGTAAGAATCCCTTCCTTGATCTGTCCTCTAACACAGACCATGTTTCATACCCAGGACTAGAGGACAAGATGCCACCTAAGCAACCACCACCGGATGAGGACCCATTGCGACAAATTCTTAATCGCCTCGCCATAGTCGAACAGCAAAATGCAGACCTTACAGCTAGAATGGGACAGATCATTGCAGCAGGAGGAATGAACCAACCAATGGTTGATGCCTACAACCCAGCGGAGAACGAGATGCACAGTTGGTTGGCACCTGCGGTTCCTCCAGAAGCATTCGATCTCAAGCCCCACTTCCTTAGCATGCTCCCGAAGTTCAACGGAAATGCCCATGAAGAACCATATGCCTTCCTTAGAGACTTCGAGCTGGTTTGCAACAACCTTAGTCATCCTAGGGTTGGGCAGGATTACATTCGACTGAAGGCCACCCATTTTGCCTTAGGAGACAAGGCAACACATTGACTGAAGAACCTTGGGGTGATATGTACAACCTGGATGCAGTTCAAGAACCTATTCCTGAAGAAGTTCTACCCTCTCAGTAGGACTAATCAAATGAGAACAAAGATCGCTAGTTTTTCCCAAGGACCTAGTGAACCATTCCATGAATCCTGGGATAGGTTTAATGACCTAATTCAGAAATGTCCCTGCCATGGAATTTCTAAGGCGATCTTAGTCCAGACCTTGTTCTGTGGCATGACCCCGGAGATGCAGGGGTTAGTCAGTGCCGCTTGTGGAGGAAGCTATCTGGACAAGAATGAGAATGTTGTATGGATGATACTAGAGCAGATGGCGGAAACAGGAAGGTCACAGGCCACCAGGGCCTATCAGTTGTCTCCCTCATTCCTATATAACGAGACAACTAGGAGGACTGTAGAGGATCTAACAGAGGACCTCATCCCCAGCATGGGGATGATAGCTGATAAGTTAACCATGGTCGAGCAGATCCACAAGAGGGTCACTGACCTTGAGTCTCTCTCACGTCTGCCGAAGAAAGTGTAGGAACTTACTGAGAAGGTGCCCCTTCTGCACCACCTGTACCTGCACACCGAGTCCATCTTGTACAGGAACAGGCACCAGGGCCTTAGAGTGGCTGGGTAGAGGAGCAAACTTACACCCAGCAGGACCAACATGCACCCCCACAAGCGAAAACCGGATACGAGGAACCTCCGCAGGTGTTCAAGATCAACGGGTTGTGGTACAACCGTGACCCCGTCGGTAGACAGTCGGGGATGGGGAATGGTTAGCCTCACTAACCTTCCCCAGCTTACCAAGAAACCAGCTCCGTCCCCGCACCGCGCTTTGTTCAGTCTAGGCTCGAATGAGGGTACCAGCCTCAGCAGCACCAACAACAACAACACACATTCCACTCGGGCCAACATGTCCTGGCACCGTCCCATCAACAGCAGCAGTATCGGCATGGCTAGCAGGGCCAGTACAGAACCCCATCCGCAAGTCAGCATCAGTCAGCCCAGCCCACCGAATTGGAGTCCCTCACCTTGGCGATCCAGATCCTGTCTGATAGGGTCCAACAGATCCAGAATGACTATCTGGATATGAGAACCGATCTTAATCGTGTTTCTCTTACCCAGGATTAACAAATGGCACCAAAGATCCCAATTCCTGCCCAGGTTCAGGCCAACCCGAACAACTTAACCCAAGGCCAGAACCGACCTTGTGATCAGGTATACTATTCAGATAATTCTTTATCTGAACATTAGATCCTTTTGTATGATAATGTGAACCATATGTCCCCCAGGAGCGGAAGGACCATGATCATACCTGATCGGGCACGGGCACTGGAGGAAGGAGCCGCCAAGCCTCTACCTGAGGAGAACTTGGAGGCAGAAGAGGAGCATCACCACCATCACCACCACCGACAGAAGAAGAGGACTTCTGGGTCCTCGAAGTAGCAGCAAACCCGTACCAGTAGAGAGTCCACGGAACCGACGAAGAGCCTGCACCTCCATCTGAGGAGGACCGTCCAGAAGTCGCGGAAGATGCATCACCGGTTTGGCCACATCATTTTCCTTTTAGTCAGAGTCAGAGTCCGAGTCTGTTTCAGAGTCCGAGTTGTGTACAGAACTCAGTTCCAGATTTCAATGAAAACATTTCAGTTTCAGAATCTGAGTTAGAGTCAATAATCCCTTTCCCTTGAGCTCTTAAGAGTGGAAAGAAGAAAATTAAAAAAATCCCAAAAGATGACCCTGAGATGGTAGAGTTTTGCAACAAGCATATCAAGGTCACAATCCCCTTTGACAAGTACGTGGAAATGACTCCTGCATTCTAGAAATACCTTAAGGTGAGATGTACACCTACTAGAGTTAGCAGGAAGACCAAAAGCCGTGTTAAGAAACACGTTCTTTCAGTAGCCACAACTTGTGCAATAAAGAACTCGTTTCCAAGGAAACGAAGAGACATGGGTGCACATTATGTGGTGAGTCAAGTCGATGACATTGCATTTGCACGCACTCTCCTAGACAACGGATCCTCAATTAACTTAATGCCTACAGCCCTCTATGAGCGGCTTAATCTCGGAACTCTTAGAAAATCTAGAGCCCTCCTGCAGTTCGCGGATAAATCAACCAAGAAGTCCCAAGGAGAATTGAGGAATGTTGTCATCAGAGTCAAGGGTCAAGAATACATGGTGGACTTTACTGTCCTAGATATGGAAACCCCTCGTAATTGGAGAGATTCCCATATCATCTTAGGCAGGCCCTTCCTTAGATTAGCGGGGGCCTTGTTTGATTACAAGATCGGGAAGATCAAGTTCCAAACTCCAGGCAGAGATGAAGAACTTGAGATGAAGCAAACTAGATGGCATAGACCGGATTCCGAATCCAGCACCGAATACTCTTCAACCGAAGCAGATTGCGACTATGTAGACATAGTTGGGCCATGGAGATAGAACCCAGCTAGCACCGATAAGTCCATCCCCTCCGGAGATGATCCCGTGCATGAGTCAGTTTGCGAGGTCCTCGGTCCCCGTTCTCTGCTGACTGAAAATCTGCCGACTTTCCAACCGTATCTGAATCAGAGTCATTAGACCTAGCTACTCTACTAAGTGCCTTCTCAACGAAGGGTCTCTTCCGCTCACAGCTCAACTAGAGACGCCGCATCGCCTTTTGCTTTTAACACATACTGACCGCAATCTAGAGCAAGACGTTATACAGCTTAGGCAGTTCCATCTTTTAGGAATACGAATGATGATGATCCGCGAGTATAGCTCAGAACCTGCATCTCCCTACATCTTCGATGACTTAGAGGCCCAGCTGGGCCTGTCAGTCCTTCCCTCTTTAGGAAAATCGGAAGATGAGGATGACGAGTCGGATGCGGCTTTTGCCGATTGCATGGAGACCTTTGACGATCCGACTCCTGAGCCGAATAACTTGGTGGCAGTAATTACAGAGAAAGATCCAGCCACTTCCAACAGCGAGCCAGATTTGATTGAGCCAGATTTCCTAGACGATCACACCTTACCTGAGCTCAAGCCTTTACCCACAACACTGAAATACACCTTCTTTGCAAGTCAAGAGAAGAAATATCCAGTCATCATCAGTTCGCGATTAACCGAGGAGCAGGAATCTCGCTTGCTAGAGATCCTAGAGAAAAACCGCAAGGCAATAGGCTGGAGCATTTCCGATCTTCACGGGATAAATCCCGCTCTATGTTCGCACCATATCTACTTGGATAATGAAGCCAAACCCTCTCGTGAATTCCAACATCGTTTGAATCCAAATTTACGAGAGGTAGTGAAGAAGGAGATAGAGAAATGGTGCAACGCGGGTTTCATTTATCCCATCTCTGACTCTAAATGGGTGGCCCTGATCCATGTTGTCTTGAAAAAGTCAGGAATTTAGATGACCGCCAACGAGGACGGAGAGGAGATCGTGACGCGAGTGCCCACGTCGTGGCACGTCTGTGTGGATTACAGACGCCTGAATGTCGCAACGAAGAAGGACCATTACCCCCTACCGTTCATTGATCAAATCCTAGAGAGACTAGCGGGGAAAGTGTTCTTCTGTTTCTTAGACGGGTTCTCGGGCTACAATCAAGTAGCCATAGCTTTGGAGGACTAGGAAAATACCACGTTCACATGCCCCTTTGGTACCTATGCTTTCAGGCGCATTCCCTTTGGGTTATGCAATGCTCCAGGTACTTTTCAAAGGTGCATGATTGCTGTATTCGCCGAAATGATCGGCGAATTCCTGGAAGTCTTCATAGACGACCTCTCGGTCCACGACGATTCTTTTGATTCCTGTCTTAGGAATCTGGATCGAGTCCTCAAACGATATTGTGAGGTCAATCTGGTGCTTTCCTGGATGAAAAGTCACTTCATGGTGACGTAGGGCATTGTGTTGGGGCACGTCATCTCCAAGAGAGGAATGGAGGTTGACCCTTTCAAGGTGGATGTGATCAGACGACTCCAGCCATCAACCAACGTCAAGCAGTTGCGGTCATTCCTCAGGCATGTCAGATTCTATCGGAGATTCATCAAGGATTTTTCTAAGATTGCCCGACCACTAACTGAGCTTTTAGGCAAAGACATGGAGTTTATTGTCGATCACAAATGTCTTGAAGCCTTTAAACTATTACAGGGAATGATCATGGATGCCCCAATCCTACAAGCCCTAGATTGGTCTCTACCTTTTGAGATCATGACGGATGCATCAGATTTTGCTGTTGGGATTGTGTTAGGACAGAGAAGGGATGGCGTCCTGTTTGCAATCCACTACGCGAGCAAAGTGCTTGATACCGCTCAACGTAACTATACAGTTATGAAAAAGGAGATGCTTGCGGTAGTGTTTGCCTTGGACAAGTTCAGATCTCACTTAATTGGATCCAAGGTAATTGTGTTCACTGACCACACGGTGCTATGGTACTTGACGGAGAAGAAGGACGTGAAGGCACGTCTTCTTAGGTGGATTTTGCTTATCCAGGATTTTGATTTGTACATTCATGATAAACCTAGAAAGAAGAACGTAGTGGCCGATCATCTCTCTCGTCTCGAAGATATCATTACTTCTGAGGATTCACCAATTTGAGACTCCTTCCCTGACGAGTCAATTTTTGTGGTCGACTCACTCCCATGGTATGCCAACATCGTGAACTATCTTGTCTCCAAGAAGGTTCCCAATGGTTTGCCCAAGAGCCACATCGACCGACTGAAGTCGGATGCTAGACACTACCACAAAGAGGATCCGATCCTTTTCTTTGAAGGACCGGATTGTATCTGGAGACGGTGTATTCCTCAAGAGGAATACTAGAGTGTCCTTTATTTATGCCACATCTTGGAGGCAGGAGGACACCACTCCGGGAAGAGGACCGCATGGAAGGTACTTCAGTGTGGCTTTTACTGGCCGACTCTATTTCGCGATGCCATCACCTTTGCGAAGTTGTGCCCAGTATGCCAGAGAATGGGAGGAACCGTTGGTTCCAAGGATGAGATGTCGATGCATCCTGTCATCATTTATGATGTCTTTAATGCCTGGGGAATCGATTTCATGGGCCCATTCCCTGTTAGACACGGATTCGAGTACATCCTCCTTGCGGTAGATTACCTATCCAGGTGGGTGGAGGCTATCCCGACCGAGCCGCAGACAACAAGACTGTCTGCAAATTCATCAGAGAGCATATCAACTCTAGGTTCGGGATGCCCAAAATGATGATATCAGATGGGGGTAGCCACTATGTAAATCGAGAGGTGAAGAAACTCTTGAAGGACTACGACATCGAACACCGTGTCGCTAGTCCTTACCACCCACAGACTAATGGTATGGCTGAGGTGTCAAATAGGGAGGTGAAGACTATATTGAAAAAGCTTGTCCGCCTAGACAGGAAGGACGGGTCTCACATCTTGGATCAGGTCCTATGGGCATATAGGACAACATACAAGACACCGTTAGGAACCTCCCCATTCTGAATGGTATTCGGAAAGCCGTGCCATTTGCCCGCATAGTTAGTGCATAAATCAGAATGGGCAATCAAGAAGGTCAATTGGAACACGCACCTTGGGCAGAAGCAGAGAGATATGGATCTGAATGAGCTTGTGGAAGTCAGAATCCGCACATATGACAACAGTTTAGTGTACAAGGACAAGGTTAAGTGTTGGCACGCTAGATATATCAGACGAAAGACCTTTGTTCCTGGACAGAAGGTATGGTTGTTTAATGCTAGGTTGAAGATCTTTCTAGGCAAGTTGAAGTCCAAGTGGACAGGCCCATTTTTCGTCTGTACGGTGCATGATAGTGGATGTGTCGAGATCTCATATCTCGTAGATGACGCACCGACATTCCTAGTGAATGGACAACTGTTGAAGCACTTCGTCGAATCCAATGAGCAGTTAGTCCATGTTGAGGAGATTGTATTCATGCGTGAGACAAATTCATCAGATACACCTCGAGCCATGCATGGAACCTTGCAGCAGTGAGCTCTAGCCATCAGCAGCATCTTGAAAAATTCAGACCGACTCACTTGTATATACCATCATTTCTGTACATTCTGACCTTTCTCCCCTGCGACTCTAGTAACTCATCCCACCTTTATTGATCACCATCTTGGACTATACTTAGGATGACCAGATCCTAAGTATAGGGGGGATGAGTCACCTGAGTCTGTTCTCTGTATATCCTCCAGATCACATTGGTCCTCCTACTCACTTTCATCCTATACTTAGGCTGACCTGAGCCTAAGTATAGGGGGGACCGATGCCCGCCTTGTATACTCATCCACTTCTCTTCTTGACCTCGTCCGCCCCATTTTTGTTCTTCTTCTACACTTAGGCTGCCAGAGCCTAAGTATAGGGGGGCAGGACGACTTCTATACATTTTTCGTTCTCTTTGGCTCTCTTACGCTTAGCACGAGCTATGTCTTTTTTTCTCGCTTTTCGTGCTCTGAGGACATAATACACGCTAAGTATAGGGGGCATGTTTATATTACATATATACTTTACCCTTAGCTCGTACTTTCACGTATTTATGTATATATTTCGCAATAATTACGGGCTAGGTAAAATTTGGAGAAACGTTTTGTAAAATACACTTGTATAACCTGTATAATACTCTTGTAAATTGTTGTCACATAGGAGGTATACCAAATAATTGAAAAAAATTGTGAAAAATTCAAAGGCTTCTTATTTACTCTTGCATATCATCTCTACATCAGAATAGAAAGAAAAAAAGTCTTGCGTTTCATAGCATGTCATCTGCATCTCAACCGCATATCTTGCATATGCAATGTGAAAAGCTAGTGGGTTCTGAACCAAGTTATTAGTAAATGTTGAGGATGGACCTGATTTGACCTTAATCCACCTAATTTAGAGGAACCTTATAGGAAATGGAGTTAAGATTTCTCAGGTCAAGTGACTTAATTCTTTGAGTCCGCAGGTCTATGTTCACATGTCATCTTGATTAGTCTACGTAGAATATCTCGTACATATGCATGATTCTTTTAGATAATGACCTAACTTGGACAAGCACAATGCACGTAGCTCTTCATTGATGAGGTGGTGAGGAGGTAGAATCCTTTAGCTTGGAGTAGCAAACGGGTGGTAACATCCGTCCACCTCTAGGGAGGGTAGTGCATCTCAACCTAGTCTGGTGGTGTTGACATCTAAGGACGGGATGTTGTGGGTTGCAATAATGCTTCAAAAGAGGGATAGTCTACTGGCTCAAGAGGAAAAACTATTGATGTACATGCTGCACCCTGTATATATAGCTCAAAAAAATACAAAAATTCCAAAAAAAATCAGACAGGTTCAAGTGAAAATAAAATACCTGTCGGATTATGTATATTAGCAAAGAAATGCAGCTGGATGACTTGGCTACACTGGTCAGGCATCCTAAGATAGGTAGCTACACTGGCTACCATCCATTCTTTTCTCTACCCCCTCCTCTTGAGTTGGTCGCACTTGAACTTAGAAGGGAATACCTATTCCCGCTCCTCGAGGAAAGAGTTACTGGACCGGGTTATTTGAGTTACCTTGTTAGAGTAGGATGGTTCTGAGCCATTTATGATGTGGAGAGTTACATTTCACTTACGCAGTACAAGTAAGAATCATAGTCATCAGAAATTTGCGTCTGAGGATTTGTTCTGATCTAACTATTGAGGAGTTTTGAATAGAAGACTTGTGGAACTTGAAGTCTGTTAGGTCTTAAGTTCAGATCCCAATGAGGTTCCATCACACAATTAATCCAAAGGTTGAGTCAATCTCCATTTTCAACTTTTGTTCATGACCTTGGTATGGAATCCAAAATCATTTCACTTTTGCATTTCATTTTAGTTGCTCGGGGACGAGCAAGGCTTAAGTATAGGGGGTTGATGAATATGTGATTCATCACTCTTAAAGTTGAAAATAGAGCTTTGTCCCCGGGTATTTAGCATCATATCTCCCTTTTATCTTGCATAAATAGCATTCATGCATCAATCCACAAGATATGCATTTTAGCATTCATAATTGCATTTAAATAAGAAGCCAATTCATGTGTAAAATCCACTGTAAAATATCCACCTATTTGTTTGTATTTTATCCCCTCCAAAATGAAATAACACCTTCCTTATAATGTGAACACCATTAGTTAATAATATAGGGAAGAAGACCAGAGTGCCTATCTTGTAAAATATCCAATAAAACCCCAAACCCCCTGGACCTTAGAATGCCAATATCTCTCTCCTACAAACTCCAAATTAGGTCTACTCACCTAAAGATGAATACACATTTGACCTCATCACCGGACTCCCTCACCGCATCACAGGCCTCACATTTCATCTCCGACCACTCCACGAACATTTCACGTGCTTCGGCTATCTTCTAACCCCCTGCAGGTACTATCTCCTTGATTGGCCAGAAGCTTCACCTGCGCATCTTCGAGCTTCATCACCAGTGGCTTCCAGGCCACCCCAGCCTCAGCCAACATCACCGGACGCTCCGCCGGCCATCCATAAATCTTCTGAGCTACGCCAGATCGATCAGCACACTTCACCGACGACGGGAGGACGAGGCGGAGCTAGGTCAGCTTCGTCGGAGCCCAGTCCTCTTCGCCGCAGGAGGCGAAGAACCGTTGGGGATGACAACCAGCAGTCGTTCGATCCTCTTGATCGAACGACCAGGAGACATCCACGTCGCTATGCCCCACAACCGTAGGATCAGGCGGATCCTACGCATCCAGATCGCGCCACATCCTCACCTCAGGAGCGACCCGTCACCGTTGGATCGATCCTGATCTAACGGATCCGGACATGCCACGTGCAAGCAGTTCCTCACCGTTGGATTCTCCTTGATCCACGGTCCAGATCAGGCCACATTGCTCGATCCGAGCCTCTTCCCCGACCACTTGGCTCGGATCCCTGAAGCTACTCCGAGCCAGATCCGAACCTCTAGAGCCACCCGAGCCTCGCTCCGAGCCTCCGAAGACCACCGAGCCAGAGACCCCCCCACGTGATCTACACGTGTGTCCTGGGTTATTTGCATCGAGGCCCCTGAAGGTTTCTAGAATTGCATTTCAGTCCCTGCCAGGAGACCCCACGTGAGGAGCACGTGTTCTGTGGAGAAATTGCATCCACCCCCTCAGCATTATAGGTAATTGCATATTGGTCCTTTTCAGCACGTTTTATTTTTTATCAATTTTAATTCATGTAATTGCATTTATACCCATGTCTTTGCATGCATATTTAGGCATTCACATTAATTCATTTTTCTCTTTGGAAAATTGCATTGTGTAGATTACATTGTCCTCTTCATTATGTGACACTTGGCATTTCTTTGTAATATTAGTGGATTTTTCTATTAATTAATTGGTTTAATTTTCTACATTTTGCCCATTTATGCCTTTTAATTGATAGTAATTTCTCTGTAACTCCAAAAATTCCAAAAAAATCACATTAGATTTAGGATAATTAGATCTACCTTACATAAAAATTTCATCTCAATTGTACTCATCTCGAGGCCTAAATAAATCATTTAGTGACTTCCTTAATTAATTTTTGATAGGTTTATCTCACATCAAAATTTAGGTTTAATAATTTTTCTGGATTCCTCACCTTCAGATCTATCTAGGATAATTTATATTTCCAAAAATATTGTGATTTGATATTTATTAAAATTAATTTAGTCAAAATCACTCTGCATTCATGTTTAATTCACAGTAAATTCATTTAGTGTCATAAAATTCCAAAAAAATTAGAGGACCTTAATTCATTGCATTTCATCATCTGGTCAAGTTTCATAATTTTTGGATTTGATTTGATCACTTATCTGAATTAACTTGTAAACTGTCCTGATTGTGCATGTGCCTTGCATAAGAAACCGAAAAAGACCAACAATTATTCCCCGAAAATTAAACCTTGGACTTTGCTAAAAATTTACCTAAGGAGATAGCTGCCTCCCTGAGTTCGACCTTGGGCTTTCTCAAGTAAAAAAAATTGCCGCTCGAGATTAACTTGCTTTAATTAAAAGTGGTTTTTGATCTGCTCTCATTATCCGACTATAAGGAACATTATTAATTAATTTGACCATTAATTTGATCGAATTAACAAGGGTAGTGGGACGCGTTTCTAAATGGCACCATTGCCGGGGAGGCACGGCTTAGGATAATTTGCAACAGATTCTGAGTTCTTGATTTTCTATCCCCAGGTAGTCTGACCCCCGGTTTTCTTGTGAATATTTTCTGTCCTTTAATTTTTGTATTTTTTGTGTCGTTCTCTATCTAACCTCAAATTATTTCTGTGCGAGGAACGCGAGGAGTCGAAGATGCTTCCAGGAGCCTACATTTTAATTTCTTGAGTGATTTGAGAGAATTTGTATTTTTATTTATTTCTTTATTTTTCGCACCATTTCCAGCTGTTCCCATTTGGGTTCTCACGCGTGTAAAGATAGTGGAACTGTGTCCCCGTGTGCTGTGTGGATTGAATTGTAAATTAGGCTTGTACTAGCAGCTCCCCGAGCCATTCTAGGAATTGCTTGTGCTCGTAAATTTTTAGGACCACACAATACACTTTAAAGACGCACTTAGACCGCAAATCTAGTGAAAATAACATGTGCTTCACTCTCTAATAGAACTGCTTATTTTATCGCCTGCATTTGCATTTAGTATAAAAAAAGTTTTCAATTCTGTTTTGCATCCTGCAAAGCGAAGGGATCACTGTAAGTAATCTTCACTCAGTATACGCATCATTATTTTTGTGCATCTACTTTTCTCGATTTCCCCTCTGTTTTTCAAACTTAAATTTAAACGGAAATTGGGACTAGACGATTGGCGTAATGTGTGGTTGGGCTAACAAGTGAGAAGTTAACTTAAAACCGGGACTACTAACATTATTGACCAAAAAATAATAAAATTGGGAAAATCAGTTTGCGGGAGACTAATCTCCGACCTTGTTTTCAGGCTGAGTGAGGTTACTTGAGTGTGTGTGGACACCCGAAGGCAGAGCACAAATCCCCGCCTTCCATATCACGGTATGACTAATCCTAGCAAATATCACAAGTTGAATTTATTAAGGTTCGCTGACTAGTACCAAGTAGCCTTCGTCTGTCTCAGGTAGATAGGGGCAAAATTACGGTACTTTGCGACAAATTGGCAGTAACCCCCCGGGGTGAAGTTCCGGCCTTGTCAGCCTCCGCCTGCTTGCGGGTAGATAGGGGCAGGTCTTTGAATCCATCAACTTGGGATAGGAGCGAAGAAAGGAAGGACCGGCAATATCTTAGGCGACAGGTTAAACAGGGAAGATGCATCCGGCTCTAAGCTGACTTCCCTATAGGCCGCGTAAATCCTTGCTATCGTGCTTGAAAAAAACACACTTAAAATTAACAAGATTAATTGGACTCGATTTCGGGTCCTTTACTGTGTTGAGTGTGAACCCAGGGTCTTGGATTGAATTGTTCGCTTCAGGTAGGTGTCAAATCCTATCTTCACTTAAACTCTCGAATCTTCTCGCCAAACCAAGACGAGTAACTAGGGGGATATCGACTCCTTATTCTCCTATCTCTCCTTGAGTCCCTACGAAACTCTTCTTCATCGGCCCAAGCGTAACTTGGACCACCCAAGACTCATGACCCTCTTGAGTTCTGCTTCCCTCACACCCAGGGTGGTTACTCTCAAACCAACCCTTTCCTCTCCTCTGAGCTTACCGAGGAAGACCATCGCCTCGGTAAGAATCCCTTCCTTGATTTGTCCTCTAACACAGACCATGTTTCATACCCAGGACTAGAAGACAAGATGCCACCTAAGAAACCACCACCGGATGAGGACCCATTGCGAAAAATTCTTAATCACCTCACCACAACCGAACAGCAAAATGCAGACCTCACAGCTAGAATGGGACAGATCATTGCAACAGGAGGAATCGACCGACCAATGGTTGATGCCTACAATCCAACGGAGAACAAGATGCACAGTTGGTTGGCACCAGCAGTTCCTCCAAAAGCATTCGAGCTCAAGCCCCACTTCCTTAACCTGTTCGCGAAGTTCAACGGAAATGCCCATGAAGAACCATATGCCTTCCTCAGAAACTTTGAGCTGGTTTGCAACAACCTTAGTCATCCTAGGGTTGGGAAGGATTACATTCGACTGAAGGCCACCCCTTTTGCATTAGGAGACAAGGCAACACATTGGCTGAAGAACCTTGGGGTGATATGTACAACCTGGATGCAGTTCAAGGACCTATTCCTGAAGAAGTTCTACCCTCTCAGTAGGACTAATCAAATGAGAACAAAGATCGCTAGTTTTTCCCAAGGACCCAGTGAAACATTTCATGAAGCCTGGGATAGGTTTAATGACCTAATTCATAAATGTCCCTACTATGGCATTTCTAAGGCGATCTTAGGCCAGACCTTATTCTGTGGCATGACCCCGGAGATGCAGGGGTTAGTCAGTGCTGCTTGTTGAGGAAGCTATCTGAACAAGAACGAGAATGTTGTATGGAAGATACTAGAGCAGATGGCGGAAACAGGCAGGTCACAGGCCACCAGGGCCTATCAGTTGTCTCCCTCATTCCTATCTAATGAAACAACTAGGAGGACTGTAGTGGATCTGACAGAGGACCTCATCCCCAGCATGGGGATGATAGCTGACAAGTTAACCATGGTCGAGCAGATCCACAAGAGGGTCACTGACCTTGAGTCTCTCTCACGTCTGCCGAAGCAAGTGGAGGAACTTACTGAGAAGGTAGCTAAGATGAAGCTACCTACCCCTTCTGCACCACCTGTACCTGTACACCGAGTCCATCTTGTACAGGAACAGGCACTGGGGCCTTAGAGTAGCTGGGTAGAGGAGCAGACTTACACCCAGCAGGACCAGCATGCACCCCCACAAGAGAAATCAGATACGAGGAGCCTCCTCATGTGTTCGAGATCAATGGGTTGTGGTACAACCGTGACCCCGTCGACAGACAATCGGGGATGGGGAATGGTCAGCCTCACCGACCTTCCCCAGCTTACCAGGAAACCAGCTCCGTCCCCGCACCGCGCTTTGTTCAGTCCAGGCCCGAACGAGGGTACCAGCCTCAGTAGCACCAATAGCAGCAACGCACATTCCACTCAAGCCAGCAGGGCCCGGCACCGTCCCATCAGCAGCACCAGTATCGGCATGGCCAGCAGGGCCAGTACAGAACCCCATCTACAAGTCAGCATCAGCCAGCCCAGCCCACCGAATTGGAGTCCCTCACCTTGGCGATCCAGACCCTGTCTGATAGGGTCCAACAGATCCATAATGACTATCTGGATATGAGAACCGATCTGAATCGTGTTTCTCGTACCCAGGATCAACAAATGGCACCAAAGACCCTAATTCCCGCCTAGGTTCAGGACAACCCGTGTTGGATATGCGAGCCCACGGCGAGCCATTATGCAATAAATGTTATTGCACGTATCATTCCCTGATCTGAAATGAAGAATAAATAATTTGCATAATAGGTCCCTCTGTACAATTAGGGTTATGTACCATGGCCATCTTAATGATCATACAGCTGTTGATTCATTAAATGAATCATAGAGGCTGGTGCTTGGATGAATATCTAATGGGTTAGATAGAGGACTCATCAAGCACCGTCAAATGATTATTAAGAGATGATCTCCAGCCTGAGTAGGAGATGGCAATCTTTTCTCACATAGGCTGATATCTGACCGACCTCTTGATGCAGGTCCTCTGCATGGGAATAGTGATTCGGAGGTGTCAGATTAGTTTAGTCAATGGGTTGACTTAGCGAGATCGAGATAACCTAAGTCCTATGTTGAATGCTGTCACAGCATAGGCACACATCCTCTGACCGGAGATAGATGTGTTACTATATGTCTGAGTATGTACATTTGGCAGACCAGTAGGTTGATGACCTAACCAAGGTCTATACACCGGCGAGCTGGTGTGCATATAAGGGCATATGAGTAATACGATCTCTCAAAGGAATCATACAGGTTCACTTATGAACCAGAAGACATGAGCTCACTCATGAGGTATTGGGGTCGATCAAATTCCATGCATGGTCGTCGTGCTTTGGAAGCATGACAAGAATTTGAAGGTATGACATATGCTTTGGGAAAGCATATGATCGATACCAAATCCCAAATGACCAAGATTGAGAAACTTGGTGATCAAACCCTGAAGAAGACAGTATAAAATAGATCTTCATCTTCAGGTTGATCATTGGTCTTCCAGTATGCAGGATGTGCAGGTATTGGGAATACCTGAGGGTGATGTGATCATAAACGATTGTATAACCATGACGCTTCCAGTCCGAGGGAGTGATGAAACAGGTGTGGATTTTAGTGACTCCTCTCAGTAGAGAAGTAACTTGATCTTAGTCCAAATGTTGGACATTGATCTGAATGTGATTCAGATGCAATGAGAAGATTAAGTATACAGACTTGATTTAATCAAGCATCTATGAGAGGTCTGTTAGATCTGGATTTGAGATGAGATCTCAACATCCAAGTCACTATACGTGGAATAATACAATCGCCCTGTCCTTATCTCCAAGTATCTACGGAGAAAGCCCATTATTCATGAAAAGGTTTCAAGAATAATTCTTTTGATGAAATATCCAAGCAAGGACTTGATGATTAAATGAGATTTAATTATCAAGCTTAAATATGAATATGATTCATATTGTGAAAATAATTATCTAAGATAATTAAATGGGATTTAATTATCGAGGATTAAGAGAATGTGGATATCACTATCCATGATATATGTGTGTTATAAATGTGATTTATAATATACATATATAAGAGAGAGAATTTATGTAAATAGCATTTGTTAATTAATAGTGTGGATTGGATTCACATTCATTAATTAATTGGAAATGCAATTTACTAATTACTTTAGGTTGTGAATATGATTCACATAATATTCAATGGCATGATTGAAATATTCGCAAATTAATTTGGAATTAATTTGGTGAATATTTTTTGTGATTAATTAAGAAATAATAAGATAAATAAAAGGGAGCCAAATAACCATCATGCATAGGTGGCGTCACCCATGAATTGTTCATGGGTGACGCCCCCTATTTTTGAGGGTGGTTGGTTGACTCAAATTTTATTTATCATAATGTCTCTTAATTAGTTAATGTTAAATTAAATTATGTTGATAATGTTGCAACATTTTTTAATTTAAAATTGATGTTGTTGGTTTTAACCAACAACAATCATAGCCATTGATTTAGCATGGACCAAGCATAGCCCTTGGATCCATGTGTCCCATGGATTGAGATCCATTGGATCCTAAACTAGTATAAAAGGAGGGCTAGGGTAGCCTTTCCAAGATAACAACATTCTTGAGTTGAAGAACTCTATTCTCTCTCCCTCTCATTCTCATGCTCTCTCTCTCTCTCCATAGGGTGGCCGACCACCATTGTTGAGAAAGGAGAGAAGTTCTCGCCTTCGCCTTCGACGACTCGAGGATCTCCTTCTTCTTCGTGGCTACTTGAAGTAGAGGAAGACGACGGATTTCGCTTGACGAAATCAGGGGATCTATTGCTTGGATCTTCATCGAGGATTGCGGGAGGGACGCGACTCATCATCGTGCCCGCAAGTGCGTTCTTCGTGGATCGGACTTAAGATAGGAGGATCTCTACTTTGGGATCTCGCGATCACAACCACGCTTCAAGAGGTATTCCTTGTACTTTGTGGTTTGATGAAACGATCCGAGAAGTGTTCTCGTGATCATGTGGTTTCGTCTTTAAAGTTAAAAATTTTTAAATTCCGCTGCACCTTGCGACTAGTACGACTAGTCGCCCCGATCGTATTTCGATGCGATCATCACGCTTCCGTGATGCGCTTGAGGATTCACAATATCCTTCAAGTGGTATCAGAGCCAGGTTGAATAAGGGTTTGGATATGATCCATGGACCTTAGACGATTTGGTTCTTGAAAGGGTTGCGAAATTTTTACTGCATTTCAATTTTCGCACCTCTGTCTAATTGAATTTTTCTGTACTGTTTAAAATGTTTAAACACGAAATTTTCAATTGGTTTTTGTTCCCCATTAAACAAGGAAATCATAGGACTTGAGTTTACTAAATTTGGACTTTATTTGCTCAAGATATGGCTTTTTGAATATGACTATATTCACTGTTGCGGGAACTGCGGATTTAAACGTGATTAATAAGATAATTGCGGTTTTAATCCGCCTCGAAATGCGTGAATTATTACTTGGGTTCTTCAATAAATCAAATAGGCAATCTTTGGAAACTGAGTTTGCATTTTTTGGATTTAAATTGATCAAGATAAGTTAATTTTAGTGATTGGGGGTCACTGCTGGAAATTAACATTTTTGATCTTGAACCTTGTGATATGTCATTCAATTATCATGATGAAAATTAATTGTTAATTTTCTGTAATAATTAGTGATAAATATTTGTGAAATGTTTAAAGAAATAATTATTTCATTGAATGACACTTGCCTAAACCATAATGATAAGATAGTTGATCTTGATCATTGGTTAACTTTGAAATCATCAACAAACATTGTTTTCATGCAAAATCCTAGGTCATCCTACAATAGTTGTAGGACAACTTTTTCATGCAAAACCCTAGGACATCCTACAATAGTTGTAGGACAACTTTTACATGAAAAACCTCTTGCTTGAATAGGATTGGGGATTTGTTTAGCAAATCTCCTTATAATATAATCAAAAATGTTTTGATCTATATTATATTCGGTTGAAAGACCGATGAGCATCTCAAAGTACATGATGATCTATCTGGCATTATCCTTTCCTGAGGTGGATATGGTGTCTAGTCGGAGATCGCTGGGGTAGCGGGTTGCAACGTATGTGGTCCGTCCCACTCTCGCTGGTACTGGCCATGACAACGGGTAGGGATTGGATAATGTCGGAGAAATCAAAGTGTATTTCTAATTATTAAAATTCGAAATAATACGTACTTTGAGATTATACCTACTATTCAAGTAAAATTCAAAGTTTGTTGATTGATAATAGGATTAATAATTGATTTAATGTGATTAAATTAATTATATCCTATGAAACACTCTATTATGAATAGATGTGTATTTCCCTTGGAAGAATTAATTATGTGAATATGATTCACGATAATTAATTACAAAATTTGAATACGAGGTGGAGGATCACATAAGTGACATCCATGGTCTCCCGTCAAGGCGAAGGGTTTCCGTCGCCAGGGATTGTATGTAGGAGACGCCTGTCCGAAGTGACAGCTCCTGTATGCAAGCGCATCTGGATCGGGCTCTTTGCTTCTCGAAAGAGTAAGGCCGTATGCGTAGTGACCCCAATATCGAGTCCTCATATTATTGGGGCGATATTGGATTGCGCATAGCGAGTTCTAATCCTGTTGACGGTTGGTTCAATTAGCAGCGGGTCAACATCACCTTAGGGGTGGTGGGCCCGTGTGTTAAAGACCGAATTGGGAAATGCAAGTGGGACTTGCAAGGCGGAATGTGTTCCCGCTTCTTTTTACCAGAGTCGCAGGTTCTCATATTATTGGGATGTGACAATGATAGGAAAGGAGATCCCAGATCTTGCTTGAGATATAGCGGTAAGTATATCTCTTACTTTTAAAGATGCTTAGGGAATAATCTTTCATAGTAGACATAGCAAGACAAATTTGATTTCAAATTCCTAAATCAAAGTAAAATATGTATATATAATATATATACCCTTATGCAAAATTTCTTATTTCAGATAATCCTTCATTAAACCCACTCAATGTTATACTCAATAATAACCAGTAAAATATCATGGATTGGACTCATGATCCAGATATTATGCTTGCAAATTGGACACATAATGTATGTGGTTGCAATGTGCAAGTTTCCTCAACATAATGAGGAGTGACAATTAAAAAGGACAATAAGACATCACTTTAGCATTTGTATGTCTCTATAGTCTTGATCTTTCATCGAGTGTACTTTGGAAGTGACATGTCGATGGTGATCGTAATTGTCGAATAATCCTTATAAAATCTAAGAAGATGTTCTGGCATACATATGTGCTCTAAACATTTAATCATGAATGACATGGTTCTCTGCACTATGCAGAATGGTGGCTCGAAAGAGATGATGTATTCGAAATATTTGAATGCCTACCTGAACCAATGTTTTAGGAGTCTGGATGGATGTAGACATGATGAGTGTCATCATTCTACTGTTTATACTCTAGTAATTCATGAAGCTTCATAGTATTCACATTGTATGAATTTAATGAAGCATGTATAAATGTTGAAATGCTCTTACATTGAATTCTTTTGAATTTAACATAAGGGATCCTTGGTCTTGAACAATGGTTGTTTATAGATGAAGAGAGCACAGTGGAAGCGTGGGTCGGACCCATGTGAGAAGGAAAGTCAAAGAGTTGATTGTACTTCAGTGTCTTCCATATGACATCCAAAGAGTTGGATGAATGCCTATACTGCAATAACTTGATGTGTTGATAATATGACTATCAAGTCTGTCTAGAATCCTTAGAGAAGGACTCAGATAGTGCATCATAATAATCTATATCTACATTTGATCATTGAAATTGACTTGCTTATTTGATAAGATAAAGTCTGATAATTGTATCTCAATCTTCTAACAACACTTGCAATGTGTTGCACATGTTTTAGAAGACTGAAAAAAATTTGATCTTAAGGTTTATAATTATCCACATAGACATTGATGCAATTGTTGCAATAATCTTTGTTGGATTGATATACTTCTTAATTTCAGTGGGAGAGCCTTAGTCTTAGAGAATGTCTCTATGACCTAGATATTAGAATAAACTCATTGTTTGTTTCTAAATGTTGGAAATAAACATGAATTCTGGAATAAACCTATCATAAAGAGTTATGATGGATATATTTCAGATAATAATCTAGCATCTGGTGGACTCTACTAAATTAGAAATTTAATGAATGGTTCATTAAGATTTCTAATACTGAAAGTTAAACCTTATAAGATCAATAGGAGGATAAAGATCATTTGACAATGATTTAGCATCAAGTTTTGGACGTATGTCTGCTGATGAGATCAATAGACTAATAAGATATGAAACTTTAGAATGTCTAAAATTTCAAATCTTACATACTTGTGAATATTGTATTCAAAGTAAAATGTCCAATACACCCTTTTGGGAAAGGTGTAAGATGTCAAGGTATTCGAGATCTCATACATATTGATGTATGTGAATCATCTATATCATAGTGAACATTGTGGATATGTGATATCTATTGATGATCATGTATGATATGAGATTTCTTCTCTTCACCTGAGAAACCTTTGAAATGTTCAAAGATTTCGTAATTTTGGTTTAGAACCAAAGTTTGAAGGAAGATTAAATGAATTTGATCTAACCAAGGTAGCAAGTACCTATTAGATAAATTCAAAGAATATCTTATGGAGATATGAATATCATTTCTATCTCAATCCTCCTGACACACCTAAACTCAATGGAGTTGTAAGAAGATATAATTAGATCATGTGTGACATGATTTGATCAATGATGAATTTTAGCATAATTATCCCTTAGTTTCTAGGTATATATATGTAGTAGAGACTACAATATATATATCCTTAATAAGGTTCCATGAATGTAAGCTGGAATCTAGCACTTGAGAGTGCTACTTCATTAGGAAAATAAAGGATGGTATTGGATACCTACTTTATGACCTTGAGATTCTTAAAATATCTCATCTTTGAGAATGTGATTCTTATAGGATGACTCTCTTGAGAATCAAGATGAAGTAAAGGAACTCATTAATCTTGAGAAGATAATGAGGCTCCAGAAATCGGAAACTAAAAGGGACGATTAAAGATGAAACACTAATACCTCTTCAAATGAGTTTGAGGATGTATTCCTTGTGTCAGTTAAGTCTGACAATGATCGGACTTCATGTGATGAAGCTCCTGAGGATCATAACTTGGAAAGATGGATATTAGCAACAAAGGTCTAAGGTAGACTTCATATACAAGTGTTGTATATGGACCCTTGAGGATCCACCTATAAGGGTTAGACCCATTAAGGTGTAAATGGATCTTCAATAGAAAGAGGGAAACTGATGAGAAGGTAGAGACCTTCAAAGCACGGTTCGTAGCCATGAGCTACACACTGAAGAGAAGACATCGATTGCGATGTGGCTTGCTTTTCAGTGATCATGCTTAAACCCATCAGAATATTGCTAACCCTAGCTACACAATTTGACATCTTCAAGATGTGAGTCAAGATTGAATTCCTCTATGAATACCTCTTTAAAGATATTCACATGAAGTAGCCCCAGGGCTTCATGGTTGAGGAATGCAAGATGTGCTGGCTAAAGAACTCCATCTTTGGACTCAAATAAGCTTCTTGTAGTTGGAACATAAGATTTGATGAAATTATAATTGTTATGATTTCAAATAGAATCTTGATGAACCATGTGAAGCTTAGTGGGAGTGCCATTGTGTTCATCATGCTAAATGTAGATAATATCCTAATCATTTGGAATGATATTAGGATGATTATAAGTGCTTTGTGATCTGGCTATTCCATACCTTGAGATATGATCTCAAAGATGCCTCTTAGATCTTAGTTCTGAAGGTGTTCAGAAGCAAAGAAAAGAGGGTATTGGGACTGTCACATTTGTAGTACACCTTGGACATGTTCCATTTTCTGGAAATTCCAAGAAAGGCTTTCTTACCTTTAAGATTTGGTACTGACCCATCTAAAGGGATAGCACCTCAAAGAGTTGAGGAAGTGAATGCTAAAACTGGTTGCCCTTTTGTGCATCAGTTATGAAAAGCTGAAAGTATACTAGATGTGTACAGAAGCCAGATATCTGCCATGCAGTGGGAATAGTAAACTGTTACTAATCCTACTATGGAGATAGAACACTTAATTGCAGTAATAACAATATCTTCAAAGATGATAAGGCTTTAGAGATAGTGATCTCTAAGTCTTATCTTCAAGAAATTAAGACTTTTAGATGGAGATCTAAAAGGTTTTAACTGCGAATACCTTAGGAGATGGAGATCTCCAGGGATAAGGGCATTCTGATAAGGATAATAGAAATTACATGCTGGTTATAAATATTTCTTTGAGTTGTAGTATCAAAGATACTATGACTGACAAGATTGAGTATTGGTTGCATTGGATACAACATTCGCATTAGATGCGAGCGCTGTTACTGGGGTTATGCAAGTGCCGTAAAAGGAGTTGGCGTAGTCTCGCGGGAACAGAGTGACTGGTCAGCTTACCTAGCTATTTTCTAAATAGCCTATGATTGTCACATGAGTGTAGGTTTAAAATGATTAGCCCATTAATGGCTCTTTGGGCTAGTGGGAGATTGTTGGATATGCGAGCCCACGGCGAGCCATTATGCAATAAATGTTATTGCACGTATCATTCCCTGATCTGAAATGAAGAGTAAATAATTTGCATAATAGGTCCCTCTGTACAATTAGGGTTATGTACCATGGCCATCTTAATGATCATACAGTTGTTGATTCATTAAATGAATCATAGAGGCTGGTGCTTGGATGAATATCTAATGGGTTAGATAGAGGACTCATCAAGCACCGTCAAATGATTATTAAGAGATGATCTCCAGCCTGAGTAGGAGATGGCAATCTTTTCTCACATAGGCTGATATCTGACCGACCTCTTGATGCAGGTCCTCTGCATGGGAATAGTGATTCGAAGGTGTCAGATTAGTTAAGTCAATGAGTTGACTTAGCGAGATCGAGATAACCTAAGTCCTATGTTGAATGCTGGTCACAGCATAGGCACACATCCTCTGACCGGAGATAGATGTGTTACTATATGTCTGAGTATGTACATTTGGCAGACCAGTAGGTTGATGACCTAACCAAGGTCTATACACCGGCGAGCTGGTGTGCATATAAGGGCATATGAGTAATACGATCTCTCAAAGGAATCATACAGGTTCACTTATGAACCAGAAGACATGAGCTCACTCATGAGGTATTGGGGTCGATCAAATTCCATGCATGGTCGTCGTGCTTTGGAAGCATGACAAGAATTTGAAGGTATGACATATGCTTTGGGAAAGCATATGATCGATACCAAATCCCAAATGACCAAGATTGAGAAGCTTGGTGATCAAACCCTGAAGAAGACAGTATAAAATAGATCTTCATCTTCAGGTTGATCATTGGTCTTCCAGTATGCAGGATGTGCAGGTATTGGGAATACATGAGGGTGATGTGATCATAAACGATTGTATAACCATGACGCTTTCAGTCCGAGGGAGTGATGAAACAGGTCTGGATTTTTGTGACTCCTCTCAGTAGAGAAGTAACTTGATCTTAGTCCAAATGTTGGACATTGATCTGAATGTGATTCAGATGCAATGAGAAGATTAAGTATACGGACTTGATTTAATCAAGCATCTATGAGAGGTCCGTTAGATCTGGATTTGAGATGAGATCTCAACATCAAAGTCACTATACGTGGAATAATACAATCGCCCTGTCCTTATCTCCAAGTATCTACGGAGAAAGCACATTATTCATGAAAAGGTTTCAAGAATAATTCTTTTGATGAAATATCCAAGCAAGGACTTGATGATTAAATGAGATTTAATTATCAAGCTTAAATATGAATATGATTCATATTGTGAAAATAATTATCTAAGATAATTAAATGGGATTTAATTATCGAGGATTAAGAGAATGTGGATATCACTATCCATGATATATGTGTGTTATAAATGTGATTTATAATATACATATATAAGAGAGAGAATTTATGTAAATAGCATTTGTTAATTAATAGTGTGGATTGGATTCACATTCATTAATTAATTGGAAATGCAATTTACTAATTAGTTTAGGTTGTGAATATGATTCATATAATATTCAATGGCATGATTGAAATATTCGCAAATTAATTTGGAATTAATTTGGTGAATATTTTTTGTGATTAATTAAGAAATAATAAGATAAATAAAAGGGAGCCAAATAACCATCATGCATAGGTGGCGTCACCCATGAATTGTTCATGGGTGACGCCCCCTATTTTTGAGGGTGGTTGGTTGACTCAAATTTTATTTATCATAATGTCTCTTAATTAGTTAATGTTAAATTAAATTATGTTGATAATGTTGCAACATTTTTTAATTTAAAATTGATGTTGTTGGTTTTAACCAACAACAATCATAGCCATTGATTTAGCATGGACCAAGCATAGCCCTTGGATCCATGTGTCCCATGGATTGAGATCCATTGAATCCTAAACTAGTATAAAAGGAGGGCTAGGGTAGCCTTTCCAAGACAACAACATTCTTGAGTTGAAGAACTCTATTCTCTCTCCCTCTCATTCTCGTTCTCTCTCTCTCTCTCTCCATAGGGTGGCCGACCACCATTGTTGAGAAAGGAGAGAAGTTCTCGCCTTCGCCTTCGACAACTCGAGGATCTCCTTCTTCTTCGTGGCTACTTGCTGTAGAGGAAGACGACGGATTTCGCTTGACGAAATCAGGGGATCTATTGCTTGGATCTTCATCGAGGATTGCGGGAGGGACGCGACTCATCATCGTGCCCGCAAGTGCATTCTTTCGTGGATCGGACTTAAGATAGGAGGATCTCTACTTTGGGATCTCGCGATCACAACCACGCTTCAAGAGGTATTCCTTGTACTTTGTGGTTTGATGAAACGATCCGAGTAGTGTTCTCGTGATCATGTGGTTTCGTCTTTAAAGTTAAAAATTTTTAAATTCCGCTGCACCTTGCGACTAGTACGACTAGTCGCCCCGATCGTATTTCGATGCGATCGTCACGCTTCCGTGATGCGCTTGAGGATTCACAATATCCTTCAACCCGAACAGCTTAACCCAAGGGCAGAACCGACCTCGTGATTAGGTATACTATTCAGATAATTCTTTATCTGAACATGAGATCCTTTTGTATGATAATGTGAACTATATATCCCTTAGGAGCGGAAGGACCATGATCATACCTGATCGGGCACAGGCACCAAGGAAGGAGCCTCCAAGCCTTTATCTGAGGAGAACTTGGAGGCAAAAGAGAAGCAGCACCACCATCACCACCACCGGTAGAAGAAGAGGACTTCTGGGTCCTCGAAGCAGCAGCAAACCCGCACTAGCAGAGAGTCCGACAAAACCGACGAAGAGCCCACACCTCCATCTGAGGAGGACCGTCCAGAAGTCGCGGAAGACGCATCACCAGTTTCGCCACATCATTTTCCTTTTAGTCTAAGTCAGAGTCCGAGTCTGTTTCAGAGTCCGAGTTGTGTACAGAACTCAGTTCCAGATTTCAATGAAAACATTTCAGTTTCAGAATCTGAGTTAGAGTCAATAATCCCTTTCCCTCGAGCTCTTAAGGGTGGAAAGAAGAAAATTAAAAAATTCCAAAAGGATGACCCTGAGATGGCAGAGTTTTGCAACAAGCATATCAAGGTCACAATCCCCTTTGACAAGTATGTGGAAATGACTCCTGCATTCCAGAAATACCTTAAGGTGAGATGCACACCTACTAGGGTTAGCAGGAAGACCAAAAGTCATGTTGAGAAACACGTTCTTTTAGTTGCCACAACTTGTGCAATAAAGAACTCGTTTCCAAGGAAATGAAGAGACATGGGTGCACATTATGTGGTGAGTCACGTCGATGACATTGCATTTGCACGCACTCTCCTAGACAACGGATCCTCAATTAACTTAATGCCTACAACCCTCTATGAGCATTTTAATCTCGGACCTCTTAGGAAATCTAGAGCCCACCTACAGATCGCTGATATATCAACCAAGAGGTCCCAAGGAGAATATGGTTATCATCAGAGTCGAGGGTCAATAATACATGGTGGACTTTACTGTCCTAGATATGGAAACCCCTCGTAATTGGAGAGATTCCCAGTTCATCTTAGGCAGACCCTTCCTCAAAACAGCGGGGGCCTTGTTTTGATTACAAGATCGGAAAGATCCAGTTCCAAACTCTAGGCGGAGATGAGGAACTTGAAATGAAGCAAATCAGATGGCAGAGACCGGATTCTGAATCCAGCATCGAGTACTCTTCAACCGAAGCAGACTGCGACTATGTAGACACAGTAGGGCCATGGAGACAGAACCCAGCCAACATCGATGAGTCTGATGAGCGGACCGAACAACCGAGGTAAAGTATCTCACTAAGGTCGTTGTGACCTCAGTCACTCGGGACTCAAAGCTCAACAAGAAAAATTATTCGGACCACCAAATAAAGATAAAACACGAGAAAGTCAACTAGCAGTCCTAGCTATGGGATTGACCTGGTATAGCTCCCAGGGTCGAACTCAAGGAGCACGGATTGGCCTTGCGGCCTACGAAGTAGTCGAAAACAACTAAAACTAAAAGCAAATTGTTTTTGATGGATTTTTTACTATTTTTTATTTTTTTGGAATTTTTAATTATAAAGAAAATAATAAAACAAGTGAAAACAACACTTTCAACAATTATTTAACTACTCTAAAAATGTCCAAAAAAATCAAACAAAAATATTTTTAGAATTTTTCATTTTTTTACTATTTTTTGATGATTTTTTATTATTTCCTGGTTTTTATAGAATTTTATAAAAATAAAAGAAGGCTGAAAAGCAAGAACACTGTCCAGCCAGGCTTCTAAGACCAAAAAAGAATATAAAATGGTCTCAACAGGGCCTGAAGGTAATTTTTCTTGGAAAATATATACAAGAAGGAAAATTCAGAAAGAGGAATTTTGATTTTTTGAATTTTCTATGATTTATTGGAGATTTTAAAGTTTTTCAAGGTTTTCAATTTTTTATCTTTTATAAATCCAAAATTGACCAAAATTGGTCAGAAAATCAAAAAACACAAAATTACATAAAACCTAATTTTTTTATAATTTTTAAAAGGGTTTTTGTAATTTTTTTGGATTTTATAAACTGGACAGAGAGAAAATTAGAGGTTTTTGAATTTTTAAAAATACTAAAAGGGTCAAAAATGTATCCAAAATTTTGTGAAAATTTTACACAATGGCAGGAGCCACGTGTCCAATTTTCACTCAATTTGGACTAAGTTTGATATTTTATTAAAATCAAAAGCCAACAACCAGTGCAAAGGGGACCTTATTGCAAGAAAAACATAGTCTTGGGGCCAATAGAACGACAGAAAATTTCAGACCCTTAATTGCAAATGTCCCAACGACACACACGCTAGGCACGTGGTCCAGGCTCAGAGGGGCATTTTTGTAATTCCAATTTATAAAAATGAAAACATCAACACGCCAGAACTACAAGGAAAATAATGCAAAAGCCCACAAAAAGCACATGTCGATGCACGTGGTCACCACAGGCAGGGACTAAATTGCAAATATCCAAAACTAGAAGGTACCTCTATGCAATATTTACAAAATAAAAACAACTACGAAAAATATTTACAGGACTAAAAATTAAATGTAGAAGAGAGAAGGGCCTACATGGTAATTTACCCTTTATTAGCAGATGGGCCGAGAGGAGACCACGTGGAAGATTAGAAGGTTGTGGACGAGGGTTTCTTCTTCGGTTGATGGATGCTTCAGGTCTCTCCACGTGTCGATTAGACGATGGCTGCTGGTGAAGAAACCCTGAGCTCGATCGGACGGTCCAGATCAAATCTGGCACGACGAAGGGAGAATGGACGGTCCGGGAGGATCCAGGAAGAACAGATGGCCGGTGAGGTTCATCGGCTCCGTGCGCGCGGGTGGAACCTCCTTCGCTGCGGCTGAGAGGTGCAAAGCCTTCGTCAAGGTGCTCCGCAGTATTCAGCCCCTCCGATGGCGCTGGGGAGCTCCGAGGAGCTCTGGCGACGTCGGTGGAGCCAAGCTCCTGTGCCTGAGCTGTCGACCTCCAGATGAGGCCCTCCTTACGTTCTGACCTGCACAGGAAGAAAGAGGGGTCGAGGGCAAACTGCCTCGACCCGTTAGCGCACATGGAGGATGAAAGATGCGTCGGGGCGAAGCTCCTCCAGCGAGCGGCGGATGAGGAGGACCGAAGTCCCTGCTCTGGGGCGAGTCAGGGTTGGGTGGCTGAAAGAAGAAGGTGTAGAGAAGTCTGGAGAAGGTGGTCGTCGGGTCGGGATGGCAAGTGGCTGGACGGAGATGACGGGCGAAGGCGGCGGAGAGTAAACTAAAACTCTATTCTACGCTAACCTACAGCCTAAAGAAACTACCTGGTGGAGGAATCCGACTGTGCTGGAGCTCGTGGGAGCTCCGGGGGTCATTGCCTGCAAGGGGGCGTCGAGTCCCGAGGCTGAGCGCGCTCGCGACGGCACACGGCGGTGAAAACCACAGGATCAGAGGTTTCCCCGGCTGCCCGAGCCTCACTTCCACTCCATATTGCACCGATGTCACTCAGGCGAGGTGGAGGAGTTCCTTGGAGTCGAGGGGAGGACCAGAGATGAAGGAACTGTGCGGCGGAGCAGATTTTATATATGTCTAGGGGTCCGGCTAGATGGGTGTCAGGCGAGGAAATCGGAGCGCGGATCCCCATAACCCACCCCGGGCATGGATCAGGGATGAACAAGGGTCAGGCGGAGCCCGGGGTTTAGGGTTTTGGTGATCGGATCAAGTGACGGAATAAATGGAGAAATCGGGTCGGGGCGCACATGATCCGCAGATTGTGGTCCAGGAGGGGGAGTTGACCGGTGGTCAACATTCCCCCGTGGACCAATAGGATGCGGCCACGTCATAAAGATTTAGAAATTAAATTTAAAATAGTAAATGGCCGAATTAGGAAAAAGTTAAAATATAAAAAATGTTTATTTATTTATAAATTATTTTTTTTATTTTTATTTATTTTTTTGAAATAAAAATTAGGTATTTACAATATAGTATTATATACATAGGTATAGACAATATTGTATTTTTTATTTTTTTATTTTTATATTTTTTTGTACATTTTTATTCCAATTTTATATTTTATTTATTTACTTAATAAAATTTGGAATAAAAGTATATTTTATTTTATTTTTATTATTTATTTACAAGGAGTAAATAAATAGGTTTATTTATATACATATATGGTATATATACAATGAAGGAAATTGATTTTATTTTTATTCCTTTTTATTTTATTTTATTTTTGTAATATATACAGATTTTTATGGAATTTTATTTATTTATTTATAAGGAGAAATAAATAGATAAAAGGTTTCTATATATTCCTTTTTAATTTTCTTTTATTTTTCTCATTTTTATTTTAATTTAATATTTACAAATATTTACAAATAAATACAACCCATTTTTATTTTTATTTAGAGGAAAATATTTATATTTATATACAGGTATATTTACACACATGAGCTTCCTTATCTCCCTCTACTTGGGTTTTTATGCGGTCAGGCCCATGCTGAGCCCTCCCTTGGGATTAGGTCGCTCAATATTTATTCTAAATATTTCCCTCTTTTCTTTGTTTCTTTATTCTTTTATTTTTGCACAAAACATACTAATTATTCATTTTTACACAATGCATGCAATTTGCTAATTATTAATATTAACATATATCTACATGTGTTTGGCAAAGGTTTTGTAGCTAAAATAAAAGAATAAAGAGTGATGAATGGGTATTCATCACCCCCATATACTTAACTTTGCTAGTCCCTTAGCAAACACTTATTTGAAAAAGAAGTGAAAAAAGAAAAAGAAAAAGAAAAAGAGGAGAGCATGCATGGATCAAGGTCGATTATTAAACTTTCCTTCATTAAATTGAAATATGGAGCTCGATCAGATCTTTGGATTATTAATGTGTCGGAACCTTATTTGGACTTAGGTTTAAAACTCAACAGCCTTTAAGTTCCACTAATCTATAACCAGGACTCCTCAACAATCCAGATCAGAACAAGTCTACATACACAAAACCCTGAAGACTATGAGTCTTTCCGTGTACTGTGAATGTGAAGTATAGCTCTCCACCTCAGAAGTAGCAACTTGACAACCCTCCCCAACAAGGTAACTCTATGACTCTAGTCTGGTCACTCTTTCCTCGAGGAGCGGGGTATTCCCTTCTAAGTTCAAGTTCAACCGGCTCAAGAAGAGGGGGAAGAAGAGAATGGACCATGTCCAGTGTAGCCATGTATCCTTGGGAGCTCAACCAGTGTAGCTAAGTCTCCCTGCTGCAAGCTACATAAGGTGAATCCATAAGTCTCAAGCTTTGCTTGTTTGCACTATATACATACTCCTGTGGGATTATCATTTTCTATCAGACCCACCAGTTTTTTGGAGTCATTTTCTTTTTCAATTTTTTTTTCAAGTGCATCTATACAACATATACATGTGCAACATATATACATAAGGTGTTTTTCCTCTTGAGCCAGTAGACTATCCCTCTTTTGAAGCATTATTGCATCCCACAACTCCTGTCGTTAGACCTCATGGCAACCGGACCAAGTTGAGACGCACTTCCTTCACTAAAAGAAGAAGAGAGGTTCGGCCTTGAAGTACTAGCCTCATATGCTACCCCAAGTCAAGGAAGACTGCCTCCTCACCACTTCATCCGTAGAGAGCTCGGTGTAAGTGCAGATCCAAGTAAAGCCATTTTCTATATGAGTCATGTGTGTGTTATTAAGTGCTCTACTTAGGCTCATTGAGATGACATGTGATCATAGCCTAGTGGACTCAAAGAATTAAGCCACCATGGACCTGAAAAGCCGTAACCCTAAGCCCTATAAGGTTCCTCTTGTAATTAGGTGGATTAAGATCTTAATCAAGCTCCATTTCCCAATTTAATTCCAGGCTAGTTTAAAGGTCAACTATAATCCAGGAAAAACTATATACATATATACAAGGATGCTATTTACACAATATTTACAAACATGCAAAATTTTTGAAAAATATTTTGAAATCATGAATGTATGCATGAATGCAAGTTTTGCAAAATATTTACACAAATTTACACAAGGTTTTTGCAAACTTTTGATTTTCAAAACATTTTGGAAAAAATTTGTACTATATACATAATTTTGATATACACATATTTACACAATCTTTACACAAAAAGTTTTTGAAAATAATTTTACAAAAATAATTTTGTACAATAGCTACGTATGTGCAAATAAAAGAATGACTATTTACAGGGAAAATTTTTTAATTTTTATGAATTTTTGGGTTTTTAGCCATTTTTATTTATTTACACACTCACACAAAGTACGAGTTATGGCTAAAGTATATATGAAATATATACACACCCCCTATACTTAGCTCGAACGATGTCCTCAGAGTCAAGAGCGATGAAGAAGACATAACTCGTACTTAGTATAGGGAAGTGAAAAGGAAGGCTATATACAAAGACAAATGAATGAATAGAAAATCAAGAAGATCTCGGCTTTTCCCCTTACACTTAGGATCAAATAATCCTAAGTATAGCAGGCTGTACACAAAGGGAAAACCGAGTGAAGAATGTACAGGGTCTACCCCCCCATACTTAGGGTAAAATAACCCAAAGTATAGGCAACAAAATAAGGGTAGCAAGACACGAAGAAGACTGGCAAATATATACAAGAAGGAGGGACATCACTCCCCCTATACTTAAGGTGAAGAACCTTAAGTATAGGCAACAACAGAAGTGATGAAACATAAGGAACGAACAACCCGGTGTTTTCACCCCCTATACTTAGGATGAGGAATATCCTAAGTATAGCAAAGATAATACTAAGCGAGACCTGGGTGAAAACAAGAATGAAAGAAAGAAAGATCAAACTAAGACGAAACACGTATATACAAAAGAGTACAATGTTGAGGTGCCTCTCAACAAGCGCTAGATTTTACGCCTGTAGCTGGGCGCAAAGGCAAGGATAAAGCAGTATCTAGGTTCAGGACGGCATCGGTAAGGCCAATGCCGTACTGTCGTTGCAGTCTCGGTATGAGAACAACGACGAAAAGGAAAGTGTAAAGAATGTCACCCAGGTATGCAATCAAGCAGGTGTCTGCTACTAGCCAGGGATATGAAAATAAGTGATCGGGATCCGGTAGCATAAATGAAATCGTCGGCTCTGGGTTAGACTGGAGTGGAAGTGTGGAGCCGAAGAAATCGAACGTGGAGAAGGATGGATCAGTCATAGAATCCTCCACATCAATCAATGTCTCAAAAAGGTGTGGATAGTCAAGATCAGGAGACTCTCTACGAAGACTGATATCCGATGCATGAAATAGAAGCAGATCAGGCAGATCATCGAATATCTCCAGGATGGGCTCATCCTCGTGAGGGTTGTCGAGGTGAGAAGACTCAGAATCAGAAGGATCTAAAGACTCGGTGTCATGCTCCGCCAGATCGGAAACACTCTCAGAAGATGAAACCGAGTACTCATCGAGTGCGGCATCCTCCCGCAGATAACCCTCGGGGAGAAATGCAAGATCAGAAGTGAGAAATAGAGGATCAGGATCTACATGAGCATCTGCAGTGCTGTCAAGTATCCACGCAGTGCACCATGCAGCATCATCATCGGAAGTGTAGCTGTTGGCAATCTGGAAGCAGGAGAAGGTATTAGTCAACACCGTGGAGGCTGGCAAAGTGTTTGCGGCTGATCCTCGCTCTGCGGCTATGCTGACTGCCAACTGGTCCTCAGCAAAGGTGTCTATCTTGTCAGAGTGGAGGACAAAAGGCTCGAATATGGAACTCTCTGTGTTTGTACTCTCAAAGTGGTGTACCATATCGAACTGTGACTGCTGGGTTGAGTCCTGCTGTCTGTCGGATTCCGAGAAGTATCTCTGCAGAAAGTAAGCTGACTCCTCCGGGACTGGAATCTGAAGTGGCTGGGGCAATGGCTGTAATAGCGGGGGCTCCCCCAGCTCCTGGAGTATCAGAAGATCTGATATCCAAGACTCGTCGACTGGAAACTCTAGGGCTACCTCAAACTCTAGCTGGAAAACCAACGGGAAGTCGAGTAGACTCTGGGTCCGAACCTCTGCTGTTGCAGTCATCTCCTCTTTTAGTGGTGCTGCAGCATCCAAGTCCTCTGGCTGGTGTGTAGAAGCTGTATCCTCGTGTAAAGTGACACACCGCACTGGTACTGCATCATCCGCATGTGTTTTCCCGACTAGGGCATCTCGTGAAGAAGATCTCTGCGAAAGTAAGCTCGAGATGGTATCCAATAGGGGAATGTCGGAACTGCGGTGTGGACCACCACATGTGGTAATCACCAGTGCTAGCTACTCTGCGGCCATCTCCGCATGGAGATCTCTATCAAGTCTGTCAGTGGAAGTCCGTGATTGGGAAATTTCCTCAAGAGGTCAAGAAACCTCGGCCATGCCTCCTGCAATGGCTCCTGGGGGTCTACTGAAAAGTCGGTGATCAAAGACCGCATCAACTCTATTCTACGTGGGGGGAAGTATCTCTGTAAGAATTCTCAGCGTAACTCTCCCCACGTATCGAATGTCCTCCCCAATCGTCGGTGCCATCTCATGGCTCTGTCCTGAAGTGTAAATGGGAAGGTCCTCCTCATCAGCTCCTCTGCAGTGATATCTAAATATCTCTGTGCTCTGCAAAACTCCTCGAATGCGGACATGTGAAGATAAGGCTCCTCGTGCGCCTCTCCTGAAAATGTCGGCAGTCTCTGAATGTAATCCAAATCCAAGACGAATGGACGTAATGTAGAAGCTGACTGAGCTCCCTGTCCTATTTGCTCCTCCATCAATCTGGGATAGGGATCTATCTGCTGATCTCCACTGCTCTCGCTGATCACGAACGGAGTGCACTCTCAACTCAGCAATGGCATCGTCCGGGTCTCGCATCTGCTCTATCTGGTATCCTCGGACGACTCGCGCAGCATGCCTAGAGTAGTGGAAGGGATAAGAGGGAGGGAATGGGAGGTTGGTCGGAGATTCGACCTCCCTAGAGGTTGGACTGGACTGATGGTCAAAGAATGGAGAATAGGCCGTAAGAGTCGGCCTGAAGTGAGGGGGATCCATCATCCAGGGGTGAATGGGAAGAAGAAGACTGAAGGGAGGGAGGGTTGAGAAAGGAGAAGAGAAAATGGGGAAAAGGCAGAAGGGATCTGGAAATCACACAAGATGAAAAAGCAACCCCCGATTCACCTACGCACACTAGCTGAAGACCGAAAGGGATCGGTCAATTATCTTATCGATTTTATTTTAGGTGATCATTCAGTCTTTCAGAGCGATTACGTGAGATAAATAGAAAATCCAAAAATTCCTCAACCGATTGTCCCGTACCAAAGAGTCGGTAATCAATCGAGAAAAATTCAGATGTGGCTCTATCTTAAGGTGCGGGTCACTCTCTCGCTCATCCAAACCAAACAAGGAGGGGGTTACTCTCCCAAGATAAATTTTTCAGTGTGGTGTCTTTTAGGTCAAGTGTGATTAGCAGTCCCGATTTTATTGTTTTTGTTTTTAGGTATTTTTAAATAAAACCAAAACGCCTAACGAATTTTTCGGTTCTCCTGGTTATTAAGTCCAAAATCAGGGGGGAGAAGTCGAAAAAGCTGATGCACGATGAAATCAATGATGCATGCAGAGTAAGAGATGCGTACCTGACTCCAGCAGTCTATATGCAAAATGATCCGCATAGAATTTAAAGACAGAAAATAAACTACCTAAATGGTACAAGCGGAAAATCGAGTCCCTAAGCAGCAGTTCTACTCGAAAGAACGTCTAGTCGACCACCAGCCTCCAATCCAAGAGTCCGGTCTCGGTCCATCCCTCCTCCTCTCGACAACTCGAGTTCAGGAGCAGCACTTGGCAGGGTGGGCTGCGGCACGTAGGCTCGAAGGTAGTGAAATCGACTATTTTATTAATCTTTTTATTATTAGTCCAATTACCGATCTATAGGTACAAGCAGATATATTAGGGTATTTGGATCCTAATTATTACGTCACACTCAAGCAGAAAGTCCTAAGGCTAGGGGCTCGTAAGACCGCGAGAAACAGAATAAGCAGAAAAGAAATCAAAACCGCGAAAAAGCCGCGTAAAAACCGCAGGGTCCCCCGAGCACACCCGGTGCTCGACGAAATAGACCCCGAGAGTCTCAAAAGCCCTGCTGAGTGTCCTGTCCCTGTATTATTACAATAATTATACAAATAATGCTGGAAATAAAACTAAACTAAAGCTACACTAATCCTGCACTCGGTTGTCTCCTCGCTCTCTCCTGCGGCTCCGTGCAGAAGGGAGCCGCCTCCGATCATCGTGGTTGCATCGGCTCCTCGAAAGTCACCGCCTCGGTCCTCGGGCCCTCGTAAGAAAACAACAAAGTGTGTCAGACCAGATAAAAATAAAGCAAATAAAGCAGGTAAAGTGAAACAGGGTATATATATGCAAAAATGCAAATAAAAATAAACAAGCAAAAACAATCAAAAACAAAAATAAAAGAAAAGAAAAGAAAATAAAATGAAATGAAAATAAAAGAAAAAGAAAAGGCCGCAAAAAGCCGCGGACTACGAAAAAGCCGCGGAAAGCCGTGGAAAGGAAACAAAATAAAAATAAAAATAAACGGACTACTAAGCCGTGCTCCCAGTCAACGACGCCATTCTGATGAGCGGACCGAACAACCGAGGTAAGGTATCTCACTAAGGTCATTGTGACCTCAGTCACTCGGGACTCAGAGCTCAACAAGAAAAATTATTCGGACCACCAGATAAAGATAAAACACGAGAAAGTCAACTAGCAGTCCTAGCTATGGGATTGACTTGTTATAGCTCCCAGGGTCGAACTCAAGGAGCACGGATTGGCCTTGCGGCCTACGAAGTAGTCGAAAACAACTAAAACTAAAAACAATTTTTTTTGGTGGATTTTTTTATTATTTTTATATTTTTTTGGAATTTTTAATTATAAAGAAAATAATAAAACAAGTGAAAACAAGCACTTTCAACAATTATTTAACTACTCTAAAAAGGTCTAAAAAATCAAACAATAATATTTTTAATTTTTTATATTTTTTACTGTTTTTGATGAATTTTTGATAATTTTCTGACTTTTATAGAATTTTATAAAAATAAAAGAAGGCTGAAATGCAAGAACACTATCCAGCCAGGCTTCTAAGACCAAAATAACATATAAAATGGTCTCAACAGGCCTGGAGGTAATTTTCTTGGAAAATATATACAATAAGGAAAATTCAGAAAAAGAAATTTTGATTTTTTTTAAATTTTCTATGATTTATTGGAATTTTTATAAAATTTTCAAGGTTTTTCAATTTTTATATTTTGTATAAATCCAAAAATGACCAAAATTGGTCAGAAAATCAAAAACACAAAATTACACAAAACCAATTTTTTTATAATTTTTAAAAGGGATTTTGCATTTTTTTTGGATTTTATAATCTGGATAGAGAGAAAATTGGAGGTTTTTGAATTTTTAAAAATACTAAGAAGGGTCAAAAATGTATCCAAAATTTTGTGAAAATTTTACATAGTGGCAGGAGCCACGTGTCCAATTTTCACTCAATTTGGACTAAGTTTGATATTTTATAAAAATAAAAAGCCAACAACCAGTGCACAGGGACCTTGTTGCAAGAAAAAACATAGTCCTGGGGCCAATAGATAACATGACAGAAAACTTCAGGCCCTTAGTTGCAAATTTCCCAACGACACACGCGCTAGGCACGTTGTCCAGGCTTAGAGGGGCATTTTTGTAATTCCAATTTATAAAAATGAAAACATCAACACGCTAGAACTACAAGGAAAATAATGCAAAAAGCCCACAAAAGCACGTGTCGATGCACATGGTCACCACAGGCAGGGACTAAATTGCAAATATACAAAACTAGAAGGTCCTCTATGCAATATTTACAAAATAAAAACAACTACAAAAAATATTTACAAGACTAAAAATTAAATGCAGAAGAGAGAAGGGCCTACAGGGTAATTTACCCTTCATTAGCAGATGGGCTGAGAGTAGGCCACGTGGAAGATCGGACGGTTGTGGACGGGGGCTTCTTCTTCGGCAGATGGATGCTTCAGATCTCTCCACGTGTCGATCAGACGATGGCTGCTGGTGAAGAAACCCTGAGCTCGATTGGACGGTCCAAATCAAATCTGGCACTGCGAAGGGAGAATAGACGGTCCGGGAGGATCCAGGAAGGACAGATGGTCGGCGAGGTTCATCGGCTCCGTACGCGCAAGTGGAACCTCCATCGCTGCGGTTGAGAGGTGCAAAAGCTTCGTCAAGGTGCTCTGCAGCTATTCAGCCTCCGATGGCGCTGGGGAGCTCCGAGGAGCTCTGGCGACGTCGGTGGAAGCCAAGCTCCTGTGCCTAAGCTGTCGACCTCCAGATGAGGCCCTCCTTACGTTCTGACCTGCACAGGAAGAAAGAATGGTCGAGGGCAAACTGCCTCGACCCGTTAGCGCACGTGGAGGATGAAAGATGCGTCGGGGCAAAGGTCCTCCAGCGAGCGGCAGATGAGGAGGACTGAAGTCCCTGCTCCGGGGAGAGTCAGGGTTGGGTGGCTGAATGAAGAAGGTGCAGGAGAAGTCTGGCGAAGGTGGTCGTCGGGTCGGGATGGCAAGTGGCTGGACAGAGACGACGGGTGAAGGCGGCAGAGCTACGGGAACAGTAAACTAAAAACTCTATTCTACGCTAACCTACAGCCTAAAGAAACTACCTGGTGGAGGCATCCGACTGTATTGGAGCTCGGGGAGCTCCGGGGTTCATTTCCTGCAAGGGAGCGTCGAGTCCGAGGCTGAGCACGCTCGTGGCGGTGCACGGCGGCGAAAACCACCGGATCAGAGGTTTGTCGGCTGCCCGAGCCTCACTTCCACTCCATAATCGCATCGTTGTCACTCAGGCGAGGTGGAGGAGTTCCTTAGCATCGAGGGGGAGGACCAGAGATGAAGGAACTGTGCGGCGGAGCAGATGCTATATATGTCTAGGGGTCCCGGCTAGATGGGTGCCGGGCGAGGAAATCGGAGCGTGGATCCCCATAACCCGCCCCCGGCATGGATCAGGGATGAACAAGGGTCAGGCGGAGCCCGGGGTTTAGGGTTTTTGTGATCGGATCAAGTGGAGAATAAATGGAGAAATCGGGTCAGGTGCACATGATCCGTGGATTGCGGTCCAGGGGGGAGTTGACCGGGGGTCAACATTCCCCCCATGGACCATTAGGATGCGGCCACGTCATAAGATTTGGAAATTAAATTTAAAATAGTAAATGGCCGAATTAGGAAAAAGTTAAAATATAAAAAATGTTTATTTATTTATAAATTATTTTTTTGTAATTTTCATTTATTTTTTTGAAATAAAAATTAGGTATTTACAATATAGTATTATATACATAGGTATAGACAATATTGTATTTTTTATTTTCTATTTTTATTTATTTATTTTTGTACATTTTTATTCCAATTTTATATTTTATTTATTTACTTAATAAAATTTGGAATAAAAGTATATTTTTATTTTATTTTTATTATTTATTTACAAGGAGTAAATAAATAGGTTTATTTATATACATATATGGTATATATACAATGAAGGAAATTGATTTTATTTTTTATTCCTTTTTATTTTATTTTTATTTTTGTAATGTATATAGATTTTTATGGAATTTTATTTATTTATTTATAAGGAGAAATAAATAGATAAAAGGTTTCTATATACATGGCTTATGTACAAGGATGATGGCATTTTTATTTCCTTTTTAATTTCCTTTTATTTTTCTCATTTTTATTTTAATTTAATATTTACAAATATTTACAAATAAATTACATCCCGTTTTTATTTTTCTTTAGAGGAAAATATTTATATTTATATACATGTATATTTACACACATGAGCTTCCTTATCTCCCTCTACTTGGGTTTTTATGCGGTCAGGCCCATGCTGAGCCCTCCGTTGGGATTAGGTCGCTCAATATTTATTCTAAATATTTCCCTCTTTTTCTTTTGTTTCTTTATTCTTTTATTTTTGCACAAAAACATGCTAATTATTCATTTTTACACAATGCATGCAATTTGCTAATTATTAATATTTACATATATCTACATGTGTTTGGCAAAGGTTTTGTAGCTAAAATAAAAGAATAAAGAGTGATGAATGGGTATTCATCACCCCCTATACTTAACTTTGCTAGTCCCTTAGCAAACACTTATTTGAAAAAGAAGTGAAAAAGAAAAAGAAAAAGAAAGAGGAGAACATGCATGGATCAAGGTCGATTATTCAACTTTCCTTCATTAAATTGAAATATGGAGCTCGATCAGATCTTTGGATTATTAATGTGTCGGAACCTTATTTGGACTTAGGTTTAAAACTCAACACCCTTTAAGTTTCACTAATCTATAATCAGGACTCCTCAACAATCCAGATCAGAACAAGTCTACATACACAAACCCTGAAGACTATGAGTCTTTCTTTGTACTGTGAATGTGAAGTATAGCTCTCCACCTCAGAAGTAGCAACATGACAACCCTCCCCAATAAGGTAACTCTATGACCCTAGTCTGGCCACTCTTTCCTCGAGGAGCGGGGTATTCCCTTCTAAGTTCAAGTTCAACCGGCTCAAGAAGAGGGGGAAGAAAGAGAATGGACCATGGCCAGTGTATCCATGTATCCTTGGGAGCTCAACCAGTGTAGCTAAGTCTCCCTGCTGCAAGCTACATAAGGTGAATCCATAAGTCTCAAGCTTTGCTTATTTGCACTATATACATACTCCGGTGGGATTATCATTTTCTATCAGACCCACCAGTTTTTTGGAGTTATTTTCTTTTTGCATTTTTTTCAAGTGCATCTATACAGCATATACATGTGCAGCATATATACATAAGGCGTTTTTCTTCTTGAGCCAGTAGACTATCCCTCTTTTGAAGCATTATTGCAACCCACAACTCCTGTCGTTAGACCTCATGGCAACCAGACCAAGTTGAGACGCACTTCCTTCACTAAAAGAAGAAGAGAGGTTCCGCCTAGAAGTACTAGCCTCATATGCTACCCCAAGTCAAGGAAGACTGCCCCCTCACCACCTCATCCGTAGAGAGCTCGGTGTAAGTGCGGGTCCAAGTAAAGCCATTGTCTATATGAGTCATGTGTGTGTTGTTAAGTGCTCTACATAGGCTCATTGAGATGACATGTGATCATAGCCTAGTGGACTCGAAGAAATAAGTCACAATGGACCTGAAAAGCCTTAACCCTAAGCCCTATATGGTTCCTCTTGTAATTATGTGGATTAAGATCTTAATCAAGCTCCATTTCCCAATTTAATTCCAGGCTAGTTTAAATGTCAACTATAATCCAGGAAAAACTATATACATATATACAAGGATGCTATTTACACAATATTTACAAGCATGCAAAAATTTTTGAAAAATATTTTGAAATCATGAATGTATGCATGAATGCAAGTTTTGCAAAAATATTTACACAAATTTACACAAGGTTTTTGCAAACTTTTGATTTTCAAAACATTTGGAAAAATTTTGTACTATATACATAATTTTGATATACACATATTTACACAATCTTTACATAAAAAGTTTTTGAAAATAATTTTACAAAAATAATTTTGTACAATAGCTATGTATGTGCAAATAAAAGAATGACGATTTACAGGGAAATTTTTTTAATTTTTATGAATTTTTGGGTTTTTAGCCATTTTTATTTATTTACACACTCACACAAAGTACGAGTTATGGCTAAAGTATATATGAAATATATACACACCCACCTATACTTAGCTCGAACGATGTCCTCAGAGTCAAAAGCGATGAAGAAGACATAACTCGTGCTTAGTATAGGGAAGTGAAAAGGAAGGCTATATACAAAGACGAATGAATGAATAGAAAACCAAGAAGATCTCGGCTTTTCCCCCTACACTTAGGATCAAATAATCCTAAGTATACCAGGTTGTACATAAAGGGAAAACCGAGTGAAGAATGTACAGGGTCTACCCCCCCCCCATACTTAGGGTAAAATAACCCTAAGTATAGGCAGCAAAACAAGGGTAGCAAGACACGAAGAAGACTGGCAAATATATACAAGAAGGAGGGACATCACTCCCCCTATACCTAAGGTGAAGAACCTTAAGTATAGACAACAACAGAAGTGATGAAACAGAACGAACGAACAACCCGGTGTTTTCACCCCCCTATACTTAGGATGAGGAATATCCTAAGTATAGCAAAGATAATCCTAAGCGAGACCTGGGGTGAAAACAAGAACGGAAGAAAGAAAGATCAAACTAAGACGAAACATGTATATACAAAAGAGTACAATGTTGAGGTGCCTCTCAACAAGCGCTAGATTTTACGCCCCTAGCTGGGCGCCAAGGCTAGGATAAAGCCGTATCCAGGTTCAGGACGACATCGGTAAGGCGAATGCCGTACTGTCGTCGCAGTCTCGGTATGAGAACAACGACGAAAAGGAAAGTGTAAAGAATGTCACCCAGGTATGCAATCAAGCGGGTGTCTGCTACCGGCCATGGATATGAAAGTAAGTGATCGGGATCCGGTAGCACAAAGGAAATCGTCAGCTCTGGGTTAGACTGGAGTGGAAGTGTAGAGCCTAAGAAATCGAACGTGGAGAAAGATAGATCAGTCATAGAATCCTCCACGTCAATCAATGTCTCAAAAAGGTGTGGATAGTCAAGATCAGGAGACTCTCTACGAAGACTGATATCCGATGCATGAAATAGACGCAGATCAGGCAGATCATCGAATATCTCCAGGATTGGCTCATCCTCGCGAGGGTCGTCGAGGTGAGAAGACTCAGAATCAGAAGGATCTAAAGACTCGGTGTCGTGCTCCGCCAGATCGGAAACACTCTCAGAAGGTGAAACCGAGGACTCATCGAGTGTGGCATCCTCCCGCAGATAACCCTCGGGGAGAAATGCAAGATCAGAAGTGAGAAATAGAGGATCAGGATCTAGATGGGCATCTGCAGTGCTGTCAAGTATCCACTCAGTGCACCATGCTGCATCATCATCGGAAGTGTAGCTGTCAGCAATCTGGAAGCAGGAGAAGGTATTGGTCAACACCGCAGAGGCTGGCAAAGTGTCTGCGGCTGATCCTCGCTCTGCGGCTATGCTGGCTGCCAACTGGTCCTCAGCAAAGGTGTCTATCTCGTTAGAGTGGAGGACAAAAGGCTCGAATACGGGACTCTCTATGTTTGTACTCTCAAAGTGGTGTCCCATATCGAACTGTGACTGCTGGATTGAGTCCTGCTGTCTGTCGGATTCCGAGAAGTATCTCTGCAGAAAGTAAGCTGACTCCTCCGGGATTGGAATCTGAAGTGGCTGGGGCAATGGCTGTAATAGCGGGGGCTCTTCCAGCTCCTGAAGTATCAGAAGATCTGATATCCAAGACTCGTCGACTGGAAACTCTAGGGATACCTCGAACTCTAGCTGGAAAACCAACGGGAAGTCGAGTAGACTCTGGGTCCGAACCTCTGCTGTCGCAGCCATCTCCTCTATTAGTGGTGTTGCAGCATCCAAGTCCTTTGGCTGGTGTGTAGAAGTTGTATCCTCGTGTAATGCGACACACCGCACTGGTACTGCATCATCCGCATGTGTTGTCCCAACTAGGGCATCTCGTGAAGAAGATCTCTGTGAAAGTAAGCTCGAGATGATATCCAGTAGGCGAATGTCGGAACTGCGGTGTGGACCGCTACATGTGGTAATCACCAGTGCTAGCTACTCTGCGGTCATCCCCCGCATGGAGATCTCTATCAATTCTGTCAGTGGAAGTCCGTGATTGGGAAATCTCCTCAAGAGGTCAAGAAACCTCAGCCATGCCTCCTGCAATGGCTCCTGGGGATCTACTGAAAAGTCGGTGATCAAAGACCGCATCAACTCTGTTCTACGCGGGGGAAGTATCTCTGTAAGAATTCTCGGCGTAACTCTCCCCACGTATCGAATGTCCTCCTTAATCGTCGGTGCCATCTCATGGCTCTGTCCTGAAGCGTAAATTGGAAGGTCCTCCTCATCAGCTCGTCTACAGTGATATCTAAATATCTCTGTGCTCTGCAAAACTCCTCGAATGCGGACAGGTGAAGATAAGGCTCCTCGTGCGCCTCTCCTGAAAATGTCGTCAGTCTCTGAATGTAATCCAAATCCAAGATGAATGGACGTAATGTTGAAGCTAACTGAGCTCCCTGTCCTATCTGCACCTCCATCAATCTGGGATAGGATCTATCTGCTGATCTCCACTGCTCTCGCTGATCACGAACAGAGTGCACTCTCAACTCAGCAATGGCGTCGTCCGGGTCTCGCATCTGCTCTATCTGGTATCCTCGGACGTCTCGCGCAGCATGCCCAGAGTAGTGGAAGGGATGAGAGGGAGGGAACGGGAGGTTGGTCGGAGATCCGACCTCCCTAGAGGGTGGACTGGACTGTTGGTCAGAGAATGGAGAAGAGACCGTAAGAGTCGGCCTGAAGTGAGGGGGATCCATCATCCAAGGGTGAAGGGGAAGAAGAAGACTGAAGGGAGGGAGGGTTGAGAAGGTGAAGAGAAAATGGGGGAAAGGCAGAAGGGATCTGGAAATCACACAAGATGAAAAAGCAAACCCCCGATTCACCTACGCACACTAGCTGAAGACCAAAAGGGATCGGTCAATTATCTTGTCAATTTTATTTTAGGGTATTCAGTCTTTCAGAGCGATTACGTGAGCTAAATAGGAATCCAAAAATTCCTCAACCGGTTGTCCTGTACCAAAGAGCCGGTAATCAGTCGAGAAAAATTCGGATGTGGCTCTATCCTAAGGTGCGGGTCACTCTCTCGCTCATCCAAACCAAACAAGGAGGGGGTTACTCTCCCCAAGATAAATTTTTCAGTGTGGTATCTTTTAGGTCAAGTGTGATTAGCAGTCCTGATTTTATTGTTTTTGTTTTTAGGTATTTTTAAATAAAAACAAATGCCTAACGAATTTTTCGGTTCTCTTGGTTATTAAGTCCAAAAATCAGGGGGGAGAAGTCGAAAAAGCCGATGCACGATGAAATCAATGATGCATGCAGAGTAAGAGATGTGTACCTGACTCCAGCAGTCTATATGCAAAATAATCCGCGCAGAATTTAAAGACAGAAAATAAACTACCTAAATGGTACAGGCGGAAAACCGAGTCCCTAAGCAGTAGTTCTACTCGAAAGAACGTCTAGTCGACCACCCGCCTCCAATCCAAGAGTCCGGTCTCGGTCCACCCCTCCTCCTCTCGACAACTCGAGTTCAGGAGCAGCGCTTGGCAGGGTGAGCTGCGGCACGTAGGCTCGAAGGTAGTGAATCGACTATTTTATTAATCTTTTTATTATTAGTCCAATTACCGATCTATAGGTACATGCAGATATATTAGGGTATTTGGATCCTAATTATTACGTCACAATCAAGCAGAAAGTCCTAAGGCTAGAGCCTCGAAAGACCGCGAGAAACCGAATAAGTAGAAATGAAATCAAAACTGTGAAAAAGCCGCGTAAAAACTGTGGGGTCCCCCGAAACAGACCCCGAGAGTCTCAAAAGTCCTGCTGAGTGTCATGTCCCTGTATTATTACAATAATTATTCAAATAATGCTGGAAATAAAACTAAACTAAAGCTACACTAATCCTGCACTCGGCTGTCTCCTCGCTCTCTCCTGCAGCTCCAGCAGAAGTGAGCTGCCTCCGATCATTGTGGTTGCACCGGCTCCTCGAAAGTCACCACCTCGGTCCTCAGGCCCTCGCAAGAAAACAACAATGTGTGTCAGACCAAATAAAAATAAAGCAAATAAAGCAAGTAAAGTGAAACAGGGTATATATATGCAAAAATGCAAATAAAAATAAACAAGCAAAAACAATCAAAAACAAAAATAAAAGAAAATAAAATAAAATGAAAATAAAAGAAAAAGAAAAAGCCGTGAAAAGCCGCGGACTACGAAAAAGCCGCGGAAAGCTGCGAAAAAGAAAACAAAATAAAAATAAAAATAAACGGACTACTAAGCCGTGCTCCCCGGCAACAGCGCCATTCTGATGAGCGGACCGAACAACCGAGGTAAAGTATCTCACTAAGGTCGTTGTGATCTCAGTCACTCAGGACTCAGAGCTCATCAAGAAAAATTATTCGGACCACCAAATAAAGATAAAACATGAGAAAGTCAACTAGCAGTCCTAGCTATGTGATTGACCTGGTATAGCTCCCAGGGTCGAACTCAAGGAGCATGGATTGGCCTTGCAACCTACGAAGTAGTCGAAAACAACTAAAACTAAAAACAAATTATTTTTTGGTGGATTTTTTTAATATTTTTATATTTTTTGGAATTTTTAATTATAAAGAAAATAATAAAACAAGTGAAAACAAGCACTTTCAACAATTATTTAACTACTCTAAAAAGGTCCAAAAAATCAAACATAAATATTTTTAGAATTTTTATTTTTTTACTGCTTTTGATGAATTTTTGATAATTTTCTGATTTTTAAAGAATTTTATAAAAATAAAAGAAGGCTGAAATGCAAGAACACTGTCCAGCCAGGTTTCTAAGACCAAAATAAAATATAAAATGGTCTCAACAGGGCCTGGAGGTAATTTTCTTGGAAATTATATACAAGAAGAAAAATTCAAAAAAAATTGATTTTTCGAATTTTCTATGATTTATTGGAATTTTTATAAGTTTTTCAAGGTTTTTCAATTTTTATATTTTTTATAAATCCAAAAATGACCAAAATTGGTCAGAAAATCAAAAACACAAAATTACACAAAACCTAATTTTTTTATAATTTTTAAAAGGGATTTTGTAATTTGTTTGGATTTTATAATCTGGATAGAGAGAAAATTGGAGGTTTTTGAATTTTTAAAAATACTAAAAAGGGTCAAAAATGTAACCAAATGTTTGTGAAAATTTTACACAGTGGCAGGAGCCATGTGTTCAATTTTCACTCAATTTGGACTAAGTTTGATATTTTATTAAAATAAAAAGCCAACAACCAGTGCACAGGGAACTTGTTGCAAGAAAAACATAGTCCTGAGGACAATAGATAACACGACAGAAATCTTCAGGCCCTTAGTTGCAAATTTCCCAACGACACATGCGCTAGGCACGTTGTCCAGGCTCAGAGGGGCATTTTTGTAATTCCAATTTATAAAAATGAAATCATCAACACGCCAGAACTACAAGGAAAATAATGCAAAACGCCCACAAAAGCATGTGTCGATGCACGTGGTCACCACAGGCAGGAACTAAATTGCAAATATCCAAAACTAGAAGGTCCTCTATGCAATATTTACAAAATAAAAACAACTACGAAAAATATTTACAAGACTAAAAATTAAATGCAGAAGAGAGAAGGGCCTACAGGGTAATTTACCCTTTATTAGCAGATGGGCCGAGAGGAGGCCATGTGGAAGATCGGACGGTTGTGGACGAGGGCTTCTTCTTTGGCTGATGGACGCTTCAGGTCTCTCCACGTATCGATCAGATGATGGCTGCTGGTGAAGAAACCCTGAGCTCGATCGGACGGTCCAGATCAAATCTGGCACGGCGAAGGGAGAATGGACGGTCCGGGAGGATCCAGGAAGAACAGATGGTTGGAGAGGTTCGCCGGCTCCGTGCGCGCGAGTGGAACCTCCTTCGTTGCGGTTGAGATGTGCAAAAGCTTTGTCAAGGTGCTCCGCAGCTATTCAGCCCCTCTGATGGCGCTGGGGAGCTCCGAGGAGCTCTGGCGACGTCGGTGGAGCCAAGCTCCTGTGCCTGAGCGGTCGACCTCCAGATGAGGCCCTCCTTATGTTCTGACCTGCACAGGAAGAAAGAGGGGTCGAGGGCAAACTGCCTCGACCCGTTAGCGCACATGAAGGATGAAAGATGCGTCGGGGAGAAGGTCCTCCGGCGAGCGGCGGATGCGGAGGACCGAAATCCCTGCTCCCGGGCGAGTCAGGGTTGGGTGGCTGAATGAAGAAGGTGCGGAGAAGTCTGGCGAAGGTGGTCGTCGGGTCGGGATGGCAAGTAGCTGGACAGAGACGACGGGCGAAGGCGGCGGAGCTACGGGAACAGTAAACTAAAAACTCTATTCTACGCTAACCTACAGCCTAAAGAATCCACCTGGTGGAGGAATCCGACCGTGCTGGAGCTCGGGGAGCTCCGGGGGTCATTGCCTGCAAGGGGGCATCGAGTCCCGAGGCTGAGCGTGCTCGCGGCGGCGCACGGCGGTGAAAACCACCGGATCAGAGGTTTCCCGACTGCCCGAGCCTCACTTCCACTCCATATCGCACCATTGTCACTCAAGCGAGGTGGAGGAGTTCCTTAGTTTTGAGGGGGAGGACCCGAGATGAAGGAACTGTGCGGCGGAGCAGATGTTATATATGTCTAGGGGTCCGGCTAGATGGGTGTCGGGCGAGGAAATCGGAGCGCGGATCCCCATAACCCACCCCGGGCGTGGATCAGGGGTGAACAAGGGTCAGGCGGAGCCCATGGTTTAGGGTTTTGGTGATCGGATCAAGTGGAGAATAAATGTAGAAATCGGGTCGGGCGCACATGATCTGCGGATTGTGGTCCAGGGGGGGAGTTGACCGGGGGTCAACATTCCCCCGTGGACCAATAGGATGCGGCCACGTCATAAAGATTTGGAAATTAAATTTAAAATAGTAAATGGCCGAATTAGGAAAAAGTTAAAATATAAAAAATGTTTATTTATTTATAAATTATTTTTTTGTGATTTTTATTTATTTTTTTTGAAATAAAAATTAGGTATTTACAATATAGTATTATATACATAGGTATAGACAATATTGTATTTTTTTATTTTTTTTATTTTTTATTATTTATTTTTGTATATTTTTTTCCAATTTTATATTTTTTTATTTACTTAATAAAATTTGGAATAAAAGTACATTTTTATTTAATTTTTATTATTTATTTACAAGGAGTAAATAAATAGGTTTATTTATATACATATATGGTATATATACAATGAAGGAAATTGATTTTATTTTTATTCCTTATTATTTTATTTTTATTTTTGTAATATATACAGATTTTTATGGAATTTTATTTATTTATTTATTAGGAGAAATAAATAGATAAAAGGTTTCTATATACATGGCTTATGTACAAGGATGAAGGCATTTTTATTTTCTTTTTAATTTTCTTTTATTTTTCTCATTTTTATTTTAATTTAATATTTACAAATATTTACAAATAAATACAACCCATTTTTATTTTTTTAGAGGAAAATATATATATTTATATACAGGTATATTTACACACATGAGCTTCCTTATCTCGCTCTACTTGGGTTTTTATACGGTCAGGCCCATGCTGAGCCCTCCCTTGGGATTAGGTCGCTCTATATTTATTCTAAATATTTCCCTCTTTTTCTTTTGTTTCTTTATTCTTTTATTTTTGCACAAAAACATGCTAATTATTCATTTTTACACAATGCATGCAATTTGCTAATTATTAATATTTACATATATCTACATGTGTTTGGCAAAGGTTTTGTAGCTAAAATAAAAGAATAAAGAGTGATGAATGGGGATTCATCAGAGTCCATCCCCTTCGGAGATGATCCTGTGCACGAGTCAGTTTGCGAGGTCCTCAGAGACGAGTATAGCTCAGAACCTGCATCTCCCTACATCTTCGATGACTTAAAGGCCCAGCTGGGCCTGTCAGTCCTTCCCTCTTTAGGACAATCGGAAGATGAGGATGACGAGTCGGACGCGGCTTTTGCCGATTGCATGGAGACCTTTGACGATCCGACTCCAGAGCCGAATAACTTGGTGGCAGTAATTACAGAGAAAGATCCAGCCACTTCCAACACCGGGCCAAATTCGATTGAGCCAAATATCCTAGATGATCACACCTTACCTGAGCTTAAGCCTTTACCCACAACACTGAAATATGCCTTCCTTGCGGGTCAAGAGAAGAAATATCCGATCATCATCAGTTCGTGATTGACCGAGGAGCAAGAATCTCCCTTGCTAGAGATCCTGGAGAAAAACCGCAAGGCAATTGGCTGGAGCATTTCCGATCTCCACGGGATAAATCCCGCTCTGTGTTCGCACCATATCTACTTGGAGAATGAAGCCAAACCCTCTCGTGAATTCCAACGTCGTTTGAATCCAAATTTACGAGAGGTAGTGAAGAAGGATATAGAGAAATGGTACAACACGGGTTTCATTTATCCCATCTCTGACTCTAAATGGGTGGCCCCGATCCATGTGGTCCCAAAAAAGTCGAGAATTCAGACGACCACCGATGAGGATGGAGAGGAGATCATAACGCGAGTGCCCACAACGTGGCGCGTCTGTGTGGATTACAGACGCCTGAATGCCGCAACGAAGAAGGATCATTTCCCCCTACCGTTCATTGATCAGATCCTAGAGAGACTAGCGGGGAAAGTGTTCTACTGTTTCTTAGACGGGTTCTCAGGCTACAATCAAGTAGCCATAGCTCCGGAGGACCAGGAAAAGACCACGTTCACATGCCCCTTTGGTACCTATGCTTTCAGGCGCATGCCCTTTGGGTTATGCAATGCTCCAGGTACTATTCAAAGGTGCATGATTGCTGTATTCGTCGAAATGGTCGGCGAATTCCTGGAAGTCTTCATAGACGACATCTCGGTCCACGGCGATTCCTTTGATTCATGTATTAGAAATCTGGACCGAGTCCTCAAACGCTGTTGTGAGGTCAATTTGGTGCTCTCCTGGGAGAAAAGTCAATTCATGGTGACGGAGGGCATTGTGTTGGGGCACATCATCTCCAAGAGAGGAATGGAGGTTGACCCTGCCAAGGTGGATGTGATCAGATGACTCCAGCCATCAACCAACGTCAAGCAGTTGCGGTCATTCCTCAGGCATGTCGGATTCTATCGGAGATTCATCAAGGATTATTCTAAGATTGCCCGACCGTTAACTGAGCTTTTAGGCAAAGACATGGAGTTTATTGTCGATCACAACTGTCTTCAGGCCTTTAAGCTATTATAGGGAATGATCATGGACGCCCCAATCCTACAAGCCCCAGATTGATCTCTACCTTTTAAGATCATGAGGGACGCATCAGATTTTGCTTTTGGGGATGTGTTAGGACAGAGAAGGGATGGCGTCCCGTATGCAATCCACTACGCGAGCAAAGTTCTTGATACCGCTCAACGTAACTATACAGTTACCGAAAAGGAGATGCTTGCGGTAGTGTTTGCCTTGGACAAGTTCAGATCTCACTTAATTGGATCCAAGGTAATTGTGTTCACTGACCATACGGCGCTATGGTACTTGATGGAGAAGAAGGACGTGAAGGTGCGTCTTCTTAGGTGGATTTTGCTTATCCAGGAGTTTGATTTAGACGTTCGTGATAAACCTGGAAAGAAGAACGTAGTGGCCGATCATCTCTCTCGTCTCGAAGATATCAATACTTCTGAGGATTCACCAATTCGAGACTCCTTCCCTGACGATTCGATTTTTGTTGTTGACTCACTCCCATGGTATGCCAACATCGTGAACTGTCTTGTTTCTAAGAAGGTTCCTGAAGGTTGGCCCAAGACCCACATCGACCGACTGAAGTCGGATGGTAGACATTACCACTAGGAGGATCCGGTCCTTTTCTTTGAAGGACCGGATTGTGTCTGGAGACGGTGTATTCCTCAGGAGGAATACCAGAGTGTCCTTTCTTTATGCCACAGCTTGGAGGCAGGAGGACACCACTCTGGGAAGAGGACCGCATGGAAGGTACTTCAGTGTGGCTTTTACTGGCCGACTCTATTTCACGATGCCATCACCTTTGCGAAGTCGTGCCCAATATGCCAGAGAATGGGAGGAATCGTTGGTTCCAAGGATGAGATGTCGATGCATCCTATCATCATTTGTGATGTCTTTGACGCCTGGGGCATCGATTTCGTGGGCCCATTCCCTGTTAGCCACGGATTCGAGTACATCCTCCTTGCGGTAGATTACCTATCTAGGTGGGTGGAGGCTATCCCGACCGAGCCGCAGACAGCAAGACTGTCTGCAAATTCATCAAAGAGCATATCATCTCTAGGTTCGGGATCCCCAAAATGATGATATCAGATGGGGATAGCCACTTTGTAAATCGAGAGGTAAAGAAACTCTTGAAGGACTACGACATCGAACACCGTATCCCTCGTCCTTACCACCCACAGACTAATGGTATGGCTGAGGTGTCAAATGGGGAGGTGAAGACTATATTGCAAAAGCTTGTCCGCCCAGACAGGAAGGACTGGTCTCAGATCTTAGATCAGGTCCTATGGGCGTATAGGATTGCTTACAAGACACCGTTAGGAACCTCCCCATTCTGAATGGTATTCAGCAAGTCGGGCCATTTTCCGCAGAGTTAGTGCATAAATCAGAATGGGCAATCAAGAAGGTCAATTGGAACATGTACCTTGGGCAGAAGCAGAGAGATATGGATCTGAATGAGCTTGTGGAAGTCAGAAACCACACATATGACAACAGTTTGGTGTACAAGGACAAGGTTAAGCGTTGGCATGATAGATATACCAGACGAAAGACCTTTGTTCCTGGACAGAAGGTATGGTTGTTTAATGCTAGGTTGAAGATCTTCCAAGGCAAGTTGAAGTCCAAGTGGACAGGCCCATTTGTCGTCTGTACGGTGCATGATAGTGTATGTGTCGAGATCTCAGATCTCGCAGATGACACACCGACATTCCTAGTGAATGGACAACTGTTGAAGTACTTCGTCGAATCCAATGAGCAGTTAGTCCATGTTGAGGAGATGGTATTCATGCGTGAGACAGATACAACAGATACACCTCGAGCCGTGCATGGGACCTTGCAGCAGTGAGCTCTAGCCATCAGCAACAACTTGAAAAATTCAGACCGATGATGAATCCATATTTCATCATCTTTATTCTATCATTTTGGCCTCAAAAACCCTTGCAAATGCCTGTAAATACTCTTAATTAGAGCATATTAGCACTCATGTATGTACATGTAAATAGTGTATAAAATACTGTAATTAAAGCCAAAATTATAGAATAAATAAAAGAAAAGAATAAGAATAAAAGAGTGTAAATATTTTATGACCCGAAACCCTGAGACCTAGGCATCTTGATGAATAGGTCGACAAGGAATAAAGTAGGGGGAGATAAGTGTCAAATACCTATACTTTTTAATTCATTCTTTATTCATTTTAAGACCTATTTTTGGTTCCAATTTTTATAAATCAAATAAAAAAACTTTGTACATGAAAGTTGTAGATAATTTTATACAGAAAAATACAAAATTAATTTTACACAAAAATAATGTACAGATAAAAAGTTATGCTCTGAATAAAATTCCAGAATCCCAACTTCCCAGACCCGTATCTCACAGATGAAAACTCCAAATACAGCAAACTCACCTTTAATTGTATATAGAATAAAATAAGCTATTTAATGGTGGTGGTTTCGCATTTGGCGGGGCTATGGTTGTTTGAAAGCTGAGTTATGGACCCACATTGTATACTTGTACAGATTAAAATATTGAATTTATTCTTTATTCATTATTTTTGTAATTTTATATTTTTATAATTTTGAAAATATTACTTATAATATATTTGTATATTAAAATCATAATAAAAACATAAAAGAAATACAAAATAAAATACCTGCATATATATAATACATAGGTATAAGAACTATACACATACCTACATATTTAATACTTTTATTTTATTTAAAATACAAAACACATTAGAAAAGTAAAAAAATATATTTGTGTGTATAAAAGTACTTTATGATTTTATAAAATACTAAATAAAAATAATAAAATTAAAAGACACAAAATAAAAATAAAAGAATAAAATACATAGATATTATACCTATAAAGGGTATAAAAGTAAACTTGTAAAAACATACCTCATAAAAAAATAAAAAATTAGAATAAAATACTACATAAAATAATAAATATTTTTTATTTAATAACCAAAATTTAATTCGAACATTTTCTATTTTTAATTGAATTAATAAATCTTTTTCCAAGGATTTTTCCTGATTAGTCCACGTGGACCAATCAGGGGACAGTCAAAGTTGACCTTGGTCAACTAGCTGTCCTAGCCCTGTTAACTTGTCAGAGCCTTGGTTTGACCCATTTTTGTCAATTTTTCCAGGCCGCTCCTTGCATTTTTTCTTGTCGCACTCTTCAAAACTTTTTCTCCTTGTAGAATGGGCATACTCGCCCGATGATTGTCTTGAGGAGAGGGCCGTCGATTCACCCGATAATCGTTGGTCTTTGGACCACCCCAGTCATAGAGTCAAACACTACAAAACCAAACCTCCGATTTTTGTTTGAAATTTGAACCCCATTATTTGGTCTTTCATCCCCATTTCAACCAGCCTTAGCTCCCTGGAGGTGACAGCTCCAGCTTGGCATCGTCAAGGGGGCGGCGCGATGAAGATCTGGGTGTTCCACCCCACCTCCGGTGACCTTCCCGTCGAGGTACCTTTAACCTCGGGCCCCTGGCCCTTGAGGTGTTCGTTTCCCCTTATTTTTCTTGCATTCATCTCGCCATAGCTTTAGGATCAAAAACCCTCTACAAATCTTCACGTTCATCGATCAAGTCGCATCTCAAATCCACCTCACCGGAGCGCATATCCGGCCACTCACCGTCGCACTACCCCGTGCCACCATTCATCCTGCACGGAGTACAGGCATTTTTCCCTGGACTCTATCATCTTTTTCCCGCAGGTTTTCGCGAACAAGGAAAAGCTGGAGGCTCATTTTGCGTGCTGCCGGAGATACCTGGAGCCACATTGCTCCTCCGCCTCCGCCAGCGTGCTCTGGTCCACGCCGGAGCTTTTGGGAGTCTCCAGCATCTAGGGGACCCTTGCGGGAAGTATCGAGACCATTTTGAAGCACATAGGACCACCAGAGAGGAGAGCCATCACCGGAGGAAGGTCGCCACGACGGACCTTCTTCCATGTTCGTCCACCACCCGCCTCTGCCGTCGGATCATCAAGGACCCCCAGGCGTAGCAGGAGCCGTCCGATCTGCGCAACCCACAGCCGTCCATCGTCGACAAGATCATCTAATCTCGGCCGTGGGATGACGATGGGGCATCGTGCGCCCTCAAGCCAACACGTGGATAGGTGGGAGTGATCCCACCGTCCATCAGCGCGCAAGGGAGGGTATTTTGCACCACGTCCCCTTTCGATTTTTGTATTTCGCATTTAATACCAAAACATTCATCTGCCGTGTTTTAATTTTTGTAATATTTGCGTAAAGAACGCCCAGGTGTTATCTATTTACAATTAGGTCCCTGCCAGGTCACGTGCGCTGCACACATGCCCCTAGCAATTTTGCAGGCATACCCTGGGCCTTTGTTTGTATTTAGTTTTAATACCACAACTTTCAGAGGTAGTTATTTGATTTCTGGGATTTTTGCATATCAGCCCCCAAGGCTTTGATAATTGCAGTTATACCCCTCCCAGGTTCACGTGCCTCGCGCACGTGACCTTAGTGATTTTGCAAGGGTACCCTTGCGGGTTGTGAGATTGTTATTTAGTCCATTAATTCACATAATTAGTGTAATATTTTGTGGAAATATTGCGCAAAGGCCCCTGGATGTTCTGATATTTACACATATACCGCTCCCAGGCCATGTATTTTTGCTTGCTTACTCTATTTATTTAAAGCATCATTTTAATTCGAAAAATTCCCAAAAATTTAACTTAAGCTCCTGTTAACTTGCACTTTCACACCATATTTTTATTTTTCATTTTATTTGCATGTTCATATTTATTAAAAATCAAAAACATGCATTTCAGCTACTATCTATCTTAGAAAATATCAAAAAATATTACAACACTCTGAAAAAATTCCAAAAAAATTACCTAAGGTCTATTTTATGATATTCTAGTGTCAGTCCAAAAATCACTAAAAAATTCAAAACCAAAAACTTAAAAATTAGAAGATATCCAAAAACTTCCAAAAAATCTAAAAAAAATAGAAAACTCTAAAAAATGAAAACTCGATTCATTTAGGCTCCTTAATTTATTCTCTTTATTTTAAAATTAATTTGGGAAAATTTTGACATTGTTATATATTTTTCCTTCCCATTTTAATTTGGGCAAGAATATTAATTCACTATTTTCCTTTATTTTGCCCTTTTAAAAATACCAAAAATATTTCGAAAAATTCCCAAAAATCATAAAAACAGTAAAAAATCTTAAAAAGATCAAAAACATTTTATTTTGTAATTCTTGACTTTTTTCCTTATTTTTATAAATAGCCTAGCACCTTATTTCTTATATTGTAGATATATTCCAATATTGAAAAAGAAAATTAAAAAATATATAAAATAGAAAAAGAAAATAAAAAATCAGAAAATTAAAAAATAAAAATACAAAATGAAAAATTTAAAAAATTTATTAAAAATTTAAAACCCATAAAAACATTTGCATTGCATTTTGTAGACAATCACATCACATTCACACACACACACACACACTTGTTGATCTATCATGTCTTGCTCCCTGTGTTCGAACTCTCTACGTACTTGCATCTATACATCTTTTATGTAGAGTTAAAAATAAATTTTAACTTCACATTTGTTTGTCATTTCTTGATATTTATATTGTGGGTTAATTGTTGACTAAATACGGATTTTTGGCGGTCACCGCAGCGACCTCTGTGTTCCCGCCTTGTGTGGATCACAAGACCGTTAGATTTTTGTATTTATCAAATGGCGCCGTTGCCGGGGAGAAACAGCGAGTAGATCACATTTTTGTCTGATTGTGTCCAGGTTTCTACATTATTGCTTGCTTGCTTGACCTCTCTAGTTTTGATATATCTCGTTGAATAATTCTATTTTCTTGTCTTCTTACGAGGGACCGCGGAGTGAGGTGTATCGCCTAGGGGATCTGGCGCAACCTTGGGAAGCGGAGTCGGCCTTTCTTAGCCTAGCCGACAGGAGAGAGCAGGAAGAGTGAGAGAGAGAGAGAGTGTTAGATAGTTTGCATTTTCTTTTGTGAGAGAGAGACTATTTGAACTTGTAACAGTACAGGTACAGGGACACTCAGACACTTCGGGCCCAATTTCTAGGTGTTTGTTCACCTGGGGGCTCACCGCGGATTTTATCGCATTTTTCGACTGTCATTTGCCGGTTTTGATTTCTTTTTCATTTCTTTTGTGGATTGAGCCCTTAGTTCTAGGCATTGCTTGATCGAGTAGATTAGGTCCAAACACCTTAACAACCATTGCATGTACCTATAGCTCGTATTTGGACTTAGTTTAATTAAACAGTTGATTCACTACTTTTCGATCCGTCGCGCCGCGAGCTCATCCTGCCAAACGCTTCTCATGAACTCGATGTGTTGAGAGGAGGAGGGGTGAGCCTAGACCGGACTTTAGGATTGGAGATTGGTGGTTGACTTGTGGTTCTTAACGTAGCAATTGCCTGCTTAGGACGATTTCCGCTTGCATATCGGCATATAGCTTAGGTTTAAAAATTTCTGCTTTGCATCCCGCATGGAGAGAGCTGGAGGCGCTGTAAGTCATTCTATCTTTGCATTCATCATATAGGCACAAAGGTGAGATTTCCATCTTGGTGCCGACTTGCACAGCTTTTCCGACTCTTTTCTCCCTCTGTTTTTGTACAAAGTAGGAATCAAAGAAAATACAAAATCGTTAGGCTCTTGTTTGAATCTACTCAAAAGAAGCGATAACACCAAAAAAAGTAAAAAAGGGATTGCTAAGAAAACTCTGATCTAAATAAAATTGGTAATTGGACTCATTGATTGGGGAGAGTAACACCCTCACTTGTCTTCAGGTTGCATGGGAAGATGTCCTTCCAAGTGAGTTGAGCGACTTCGTAAGGATTAGAGCCAAAAACCCAGCTTGTGGCTGCCTTGTGTATCGCCTGGATTTCCGAAGTATTGGCGCTACTATCGTACGTAGGCGAGTAGGGCTTGGTCATCAGTGGTGACTCACTATTGTGTGAGCATCGACCTTGTCCGAAGTACCGAGCATAGGCCACGCCTTCACGGGTGTGCCTGTCTCACCGTCTGCGTCCGAGTAGGATCTTGCACGCTCACGGGTGATTCCGTTGCGAGCGAGATCTGAAGTATCGGTTTCGCCTATCGGCTTCCTCCCTCTTCTTCTTTGGCTGAGTAGGGATCCAGGAAGGGTTACAAGGACCTTAAAAAGCACAAGCTACAGGTTACACAGGAGGAGGACAAGTACGGGAATACTTTTCCGGCAGTACTCTCTCCTTTAGGCGTAGCGCTCTAAGGACTCGTTAAAAGATAAATTCCTGAATTGAAGATAAAAATTACAGAGATAAAAGCCGAACCTTCACGGCTCCACGTGTTGAGTTGGTGAATCTCCTTGATTTGTGTTTGACTGCTAGTTATATTTAGGTCAAGATCAAAAACACTGCACGCTTGTGCGCAATTTTGCTTCTCCCTTCTTCATTTTGCAACCTTGCTCTTCTCGAATAATCAAGATGATGGGACGGAGGTCTCTTAGGCCGACTTTGTTGGCACCGCTATCCAGCACTCCTCCCTATTCATCTTGGGAAACCTTGGAGAGTCCAGACCCGCTCTCCGAGCCTGAGTTCACATCCACCATGTTCCCCCTCGACCGCCCTTCTCCTTCCATCAGTCCAAGAATTTCAGAATTTAGTGCATCACAGAGCTTCGAGCACTTGACGGCACCTGAGATGGGTTCTTTTGCTTTTTCAGAGAACCCAGACATGGCTGACAGAGGAGAGCATCCATATGAGCATGAGCACCCGCCATTCTTATTTGATCAAGCCGCCATCAACAATTCCTTGCTAGCATCCCTGGAGACAACGTAGAGACAGATCCGAGACCAGGGAGTCTTTATGGGTGACCTCATGAGAGAGATCGCGCAGATGCGAGAGAACCGACCTGGGGGCGGTGGCAGTGGCGGTGGAGGAGATATACCAGTTGTACAGAATGAGGGAGGAGAACCCAACCAGGAGAGGCCGCCGCAGACCATCATGCGAGAATTGCACAATCCAGCAGCATCCCTTACTCATCGGTGGATCTGACTCCCTGTCATCCTTGGAGACTTCGAGCTTCGCCCGCACACCATTCAACTACTTCCTAAATTTCACGGATGGCGACCGAAGAGCCACACCTCCACTTACAAGAATTTGAAATGATCTGCGGCACAATCCACGACAGGCTGGTGACCGAGGACACTATCAAGATGATCACCTTCCCCTTCTCCTTGGTTGATAGAGCCGCATATTGGCTCAAACATTTGGGCGGATTCGTCGACACTTGGGCAGATCTCCGGACCGCATACTTGAAGAAGTATTATCCTCTCGGCCGGACGAATGCAGCACGAGCAATGATCAGCAATTTCGTAATGATCCTTAATGAACAATTCCATGAAGCTTGGGATCGATTCCGAGAGCTCATTGACCGGTGTCCACACCATGACATATCTAAGCCCAATCTAGTTCAAAGTTTCTTCTGTGGGCTGACACCGGAGCTGCAGGGGCTTGTTAACGCCTCTTGTGGTGGGTCATAATTTACCAAGGGTGAATACGATGTTTGGGCCATCTATGAAGGTATGGCAGAGAACTCAACCGTCATGGCCCAAGCCCGTGTCTACACACAACAGAAGCCCCCGCAAGGAGCGGGATCATTTCAAAGGATCGCCCGCATCGATGTCGGTACGCACACTTCGTCGGCAGCCGCAGCCCAAGTAGAATCAGCCGCAGCCGACATGGGCATCATCAGTGAGAAGTTGGACCGTCTCGAGATCCTCGAGAAAAAGAAAATGCAAGGAATGGTCCAGATGGACCAGATTGCAAAGACCATGAGTGACCTGAAGACATATTGCGTCCAGGAGGCACAGACATCTTCCTAGCAGCCTTCCAGGTAACGAGCTGATGCCAGCAGTAGCAGCTCATCCCAACCCTTTGCCTCGTACCGCCAGGTCAACCACATTCAGGCAGAGCCGGTTCTATTGCTACAGTACTACCCAGTGCAGCTGCCATCTCAGGACACTCAGATGGTGGTCTATCAGCCGGAGCAGCCACTGGCAGTTCTACCTCCACCATCCTCCGAGCAGGAGCCATTGATGGAAGTTAATGGGATTTGGTACGACCGGTACCCACAGCCCAGGATTCGGCGCGATCATCCCGGATTCCGTTGGGGCAACGGTGGCACTTCATCCCAGCAGCAGCCTCCAGCTCAGGGACAGCAGAACGGCCAGCCACAACAGCAGCAGCCCCAGTATGCCCAGCAGCAGCAATACCAGCAAGGTCCTTGTCCTGCCTATCAGGAACAGCAGTGGAGGCAGTGTCAGCAGCCTCATCAGTCTTATTCCCATCCACCCAGTACCAGCAGTAGCAGCAGCCTCATTTCCCGCAAGGGAACCCGTCCGATTCTCAGGCCCCCGCTTTTGAGAACCCAGCTCTCGATGACCTGGCCTGCTTGCTCTCTGAACAGTGAGCATCCTTCCGACAGGAAATGGATGGGTTCCGGTAGGAGATGAGGGACATCATCAAGGGTAAGGCCGCCATACCAGCTCAGATTGAACCAAACCCGAACAATCTAAAAAGGAAGTCTGAGCAAGTAGAGTTTACAGAGGATACCTCTCCTAGTGATTATTTGAATGACATGTCTTCTTCTTTGTATGATGCTGATTTTGTGACTACTAGGAGCGGTAGGATGCCAGCCGGCGGCGCCTCATCTGAGCGACAACCACAAGCAGAATTAGGAGCGCCAGATGAGCAGAGTAGCGGTGCTAATGCCGCTGATGATGTTGAAGACGGTGATGTTGATAAACCAATGATGGGATTCCAGACGACGGTACTGAGGCCGTCGTGATACCAGATGAAGACGGTGGTGCTGATGCCACCATTTTGGATGAAGAGCCAGAGCGCAGTGCTGATGCCGCGAAGACAGGTGCCGGTGGTGGTACTAAGGCCACCACGTCTACTTTTGTTGAGCTTCCTTCTGTGGTGTTACCACCTTTTGTATCTATGGACTGTGGTAACAACAAAAAGAACAAAAATATGAATAAAGTAAAGGTTTCTGTTCAAATTTCAGATCCATATGTGTTGAATGATGATCATGGTATGGACTCTATTCCTTCCCATGCACAGGAACATCTTCCTAGCCCTCCATCTGAGGAGGCCCCCACTATCCCCTTCCCTGAAGCACTCCGCCGGGCGAAGGGGAATAAAAGAGAAAATCCTAAAAAGGACCAACAGGTAGAGTTCAGCAACAAGATGATTGATAGATTCCATATTCAGCTGACTCTACAGGAAGCACTTGAGCACATCCCCCTCTTCAAAAAGAATTTGAAAGAGAAGACTACAGTCCGCATAAAGAGGAGGAACCACAGAGATCAGATCCATGTGCTCACTCATTCCACTTGCTGCACCATTCAGAACAAACTGCCAGCCAAACGACCAGATGCAGGAGCTCCCTATGTCAGATGCGAGATTCAGGAGCAGCAGTTTGATCGTACTCTATTAGACAACGTCTCCTCGATTAACCTTCTTCCGGCAGCCTTACTTGACCGATTCGAGTTTGGTCCTCTTCTTAGGAGCAGGACGGTCCTTCAGTTTGCTGATAGGTCGACTAAGAGGCCGAAGGGGTTGTTGAAAGATGTGGTCGTTACCATTCATGGTCTAAAATTCCCCATGGACTTCGTTGTGTTGGACATGGAGATCCCTGAGTCGGTAACCGATGCCCCCATCATACTTAGACGCCCATTCTTGGCCTCAGCCAAGGCGATGACCGATCATGATAGCGGGAAGGTATGTTTTCGCGTTGAGGGCAAAACCATACAAATAGAGACGATCGAGGAAACAAGAGCCAGAGAACTAGAGTGCTTGGAGCAGTCCAGCGAAGCTGCGCAGATGACAGAGGACGAGCTAGACTTCTACCAGGAGTGTGATTTTGTGATGACAGATGATGAATCCAACTGGACAGATCTTGTAGCACAGACCCTCGCCTTGCCTACAGATTCACTATATCTAAAACTCATGGCAGTCGAGAGCCTGGAAAGCACACCCCTGGACGAGGATAATTCTGTGGCTGACAGTGTTGGGACGAGTGGTGCTGGTGATTTTCAGTCATGTTCTTCTACTTCAGATCCCTCGGATTCAGACATTGATTAGGATGACTTTGATGATTATTTGCAGTGTCTGATTCCTTCTGAGCCGACAGCTAGGACAGAGTGCGAGCCAGTACATATTATTGATGATTCAACAGGGCTCCCTTCGTCGGGTATTCATGCAGAGCGAGAGTTCTCACATGCAGACCTGGTCGTCTTCACACAGACGTATCAGAAGCCAGATCTGCCACCTCCCTGTTGTCCAGAACTAAAGCCTCTACCGCAGTCGCTGAAGTATAGATTCCTTGCGGGTGAGGCAGATATGCACCCAGTCATTATCTCAGCAGGTTTGACTGGAGAACAAGAATCTCGTCTGATGGAGGTTCTTGAAAGAAACCGCAAGGCGATAGGTTGGAGTATAGCTAATCTTCAGGGGATTAGTCCGCCTCTGTGCTCCCACCACATCTATCTTGAGGATAACGCTAGGCCGTCACGTGAGTTCCAACGACGGATGAACCCGAATCTTCGAGATGTGGTCATGAAAGAGATATCGAAGTGGTGGAGCGCCGATTTTATCTACCCCATCTCCGACTCCAAGTGGGTCAGTCCATTACATGTGGTACCCAAGAAGGCGGGTATCACTACAGTTGTGAATGAGTCTGGAGAGGAGATCGTTGCCCGAGTACCCACTTCTTGGAGGGTCTGTGTGGACTACAGACGATTGAATGAGGCCACCAAGAAGGATCAATTCCCGCTGCCATTCATTGATCAGATTATCGAGAGGCTAGCTGGGAAGAGTCATTATTGTTTCCTTGACAGGTATCCGGATATAATCAAGTGGCCATTGCGCCCGAAGACCAAGAGAAAACGACATTCACCTGTCCGTTTGGGACGTATGCTTTTAGACGGATGCCCTTTGGTCTATGTAATGCTCCAGCGACATTCCAAAGGTGCATGTTGTCCATATTCTCGGACATGGTGGGTGATTGTTTAGAGGTCTTCATGGATGACTTCTCGGTCTATGGTGATGGGTTCGATGCTTGTCTTGACTGCCTAGACCGTGTGCTTCAGCGCTGTATTGAGGTCAATCTTGTCTTGTCTTGGGAGAAGAGTCACTTCATGGTGACTCAAGGGACGGTCTTGGTCATATGATCTCCAACAGGGGCATGGAGGTCGATCCGACCAAGGTGGATATCATTAGAAAACTCAATCCACCATCCAATTTGCGTCAATTGCGGTCTTTTCTGGGGCATGTCGGTTTCTACCGACGATTCATTCAGGACTTCAGTCGCATTGCCCGACCGCTTACTGATCTACTGACGAAAGACACCGAGTTCATTATTGATGATAAGTGTCTTGCATCTTTTGAGACTCTCAAAGGTATGGTTGTTTCGGCTCTTGTCCTTCAGCCACACGATTGGTCTCTCCCATTCGAGATCATGACGGACGCTTCTGATTTTGCCGTTGGGGCTATGCTTGGACAGAGGAGGGATGGATTGCCGTTTGCCATTCACTACACCAGCCGGACTTTGGATGCCGCTCAGCGGAATTATACTGTAACAGAGAAAGAGATGCTGGCTGTAGTCTTTGCTTTGGATAAGTACAGATCTTATATTCTCGGATCTAGAATGACTATCTACACAGATCACACCGCCATCCGGTACTTAATGTCTAAGAAGGATGCCAAAGCACGCCTTACCATATGGATCCTTCTACTCCAGGAGTTTGATATTGAGATTAAGGATAAGCCTGGAGTTAAGAATGTGGTGGCGGATCATCTTTCCCGATTGGAGAACCTTGAGGAATCTGAGTGCAGCGCACCTATCACAGAGACGTTTCCAGATGAGGCGATCTTGGCGATCACCTCGCTCCCGTGGTATGCTGACATTGTGAACTATCTTGTTGCCAAGACGGTCCCACAAGGTTGGCCCAGGCAGAAGCTCGAGACCTTCCTGGTGAAGGCCAAGCTGTACCATTGCGAGGATCCTGTCCTTTATCATGAAGGAGGGGACAACATCTGGAGGAGGTGCATTCCTCAAGAAGAGCAGCATAGCGTCCTCACATACTGCTACAAGCTTGAGGCAGGAGGACATCATTCTGGGAAAAGGACAGCACAGAAGGTGCTTCAATTCGTCCTTTGGTGGCCTACTCTCTTCAAGGATTCAGATGAGTTCGTGAAGAGATGTACTAACTGTCAAAAGATGGGAACCTGCGGACAGAGAGACATGATGCACATGCAACCCATTCACTTTTGTGAGGTTTTTGATGCATGGGGGATTGATTTCATGGGCCCATTTCCTAAGAGTCAGGGGTTTGAGCATATTTGGCTCGCTGTAGATTATGTCAGCTGATAGGTTGAGGCCATCCCCACCCGAGCCGCAGATGCTGAAATTGTATGTAAATTTTTGAGGAAAAATATCATTTCACGGTTCGGGGTACCTAGAGTCTTGATTTCATACGAGGGGTCTCACTTCATCAATGACAAGGTTAGGGCCCTTGCAGACGAGTTCGACATTGCCCATCGGGTTGCCACACCATATCACCCTCAGACTAATGGTCTTGCCGAAGTATCGAACCGGGAGATAAAGACTATCTTACAGAAGGTTGTCTGCCCAGACCGAAAGGATTGGTCACAACTTTTGGACTCGGTTTTGTGGGCCTATCGGACTTCCTTCAAGAATCCATTGGGGACATCTCCCTTTCATCTTGTCTATGGCAAGCCGTGCCATTTGCTAGTGGAAATAAAGCACAAGTCACTTTGGGCAGTAATTGAGCTATTATTGGATCCTGAGAGTATAGGAGACCAGAGGAGAGCAGAGTTGGCAGCTCTGGAGGAACTGAGAGATACAGCCTTTTCTAGCAGCCTACAGCACAAGGAGAAAGTTAAGACATGGCACGATTCTCATATCAGCCATAAACAGTTTGAACCAGATCAGCGCGTATGGTTTTTTGATTCCAGGCTGAAATTATTCCCAGGGAAACTACAGAGCAAGTGGAAAGGTCCATATGTGGTCGGGAAGGTACATGATAATGGCAGTATTGACATATCCGAACCGTCATCTTCCTCTACCTTCTGTGTCAACGGTCAGCGCCTGAAACTATATCTAGATCATGATCCGCCGACCCTTGACGTTGCCCCCATTCTTCTGGTATGAGATGTGTTCTTTGACTCATATCATCTGCATCTCGTACATGGTGATCACTTCCATCTTCCGCTGTATAGATCATTCTGTCTATATCACTCTTTCATCTGTTGATTTCTTTTCTTCTTTTCTTCTTTTCTTCTTTTCCTTTTCTATTTTCTTTATCTATCAAAAAGGTGCCTCCCTTGTAGATAGTTTTCCATACTTAGGACGTATTTTGTCCTAAGTATAGAGGGTGTGCACCCCGAGTCTTTTCTATTCATTTCGATCCTCTCCGCTGTCTCCTCTTCTTGTCTATACTTAGGGATATTTTATCCTAAGTATAGGGGGAGACAATCTGAGTATGATCTGTTCATTCCCACCCTTGACCCTCCCTGTGTTGTGTACAGTCTGCTATACTTAGGATTATTTGATCCTAAGGGTCCGTTTGGTTGCAGGGTTGGACAGGGTTGGGTTGGGTAGGGGTACCCCTGTGAATAGTAAACTGTGAGGCGGAGAACCCTTTTGGTTGCAGGGCCAACTCGGGTTGGACCAAGCCAACCCTGCCCAACCCTGCAACCAAACGAGCCCTAAGTATAGGGGGGACGGTCAATTTCTCATTGGTTTATTTATTCAATTCTTTAGACTTGCCTATACTTAGTACGAGTTATGTCTTCTCTTTTCTCTCCGATCTATGAGGACATAGCTCAAGCTAAGTATAAGGGGGTCGTACATACTATGTATATACTTTATCCATAACTCGTACTTTCGTATTTTCCTAATAAAATATGGCTAACAATTCTTTAAAATTCATTAAAAACCGTAATAAAAAGATGTTACCATTCCTCAAATTCTTTTTGTATATACTAAATCAGGTGAAAATGTTTTTTGCAAAATGTTTGAAAAATAGTTTGAAAATCTTTATGAACATTTATTGAAAACTATTTTGAAAATATTTTGTTACATGTTTTCAACCTTTGTAAAAATATGTGGTTTGTAAAAATTCATTTTCTTTATGTGAAATAAAATGTTTGAAAAATGATTTGCAAATGGTTTGAAAAATGGTTGCAAAAATATTTTGAAAATCTATATATACTATCTGAAAAACCTTTGCAAAATGATTTTCAAATGTGTGTACATGTTTGTAAAATTGTTTGTAAAAATTATTTTGACTATATTTTTCAAAAATTGTTTGAAAAACTTGTGTCAAATAAGTTTGAAAAAATATACACATCTCACCAAAATCCATTATTTATACATGCATAAAATTGATCACTTACCCTGTACATTCTTAAAATCCACTTCTTGTCTATATAAGAAGCACTCCCGTGTACATAGTTTTCACCTAGTGTTCAGCCAAAATCTTTTTGTTTTCAAAAATCCCAAAAACATTTACAAAAGTAAAATCCAAAAACATTTGAAAAATCTCTTTGAAAAATATAAAAAAATGCATCTGCATATGCATCATCATCATCTTTTCAAAAATCCATAAAAAGTTCAAAATCTTTGAAAAGTGCATCACAAAAAAATATTTGTTGCATTGCATGGCATGAGCATTTTTTGGATTGAGTTTGATAGTTGAACAAGTCTAAGTAAAATCCGGAGATTGGATCTTGATTGGACCTTAAAATCTACCTAATAACAGGAACCTTATAGGAACTGGGTTTGAGGTACTTCAGGTCTAGTTGACTTAATTCTTTGAGGATCACGAGACTTGGTTCAATGGATTCTTGACTGCCTAAGTAGAGTATTTCGGACACGCACGACTCTTGTTGATAATGACCTAACTTGGACACCTGCACCTTTCGCATGGCTCAACTCAGTTGGAGTGGTGAGGGGATTGGATTTGCCGGTATGAGACGCACACAAGTGGAAACATTTGTCCTCCTCTAGGGAGGGAAGTGCACCCCAACCCGTCCAGTGATGAGGAAGTCTAAAGATAGGAGAGTGTGGGTTGTAATAAAGCTTCAAAACAGGGATAGTCTACTGGCTCAAGAGGAAAAACTCCTTATGTAAATGCTGATGTATATAGTATTCAAAAAAATGGTCAGGCCTGTAAAAAAATAAAATGCCTGCAAAGTATGTACAAATGTTGTAAAGCCAATAAGGAAGCTTGAGTTTCAAAGTCAAATATGTGAGCCTACAGCTGGATGACTTGACTACACTGGTCTTGCATCCTAGGATAGGTAGCTACACTTGCTACCATCCACTCTTCTCTTCACCCCCTCCTCTTGAGCCGGTTGCCACTTGAACATAGAAGGGAATACCCCGCTCCTCGAGGATGGAGTTATTGGATTGGGGAATCAGTGGCTTGTCGTACTGGAGAAGTCAGTTTCTTTGCCATTCTAGTTGGGGAGAGCCACCATCACTTACACTGTACGAGTCAAACTCATAGTCGTAAGAGTTTGCGTATGAGCTGAGATACTTTTGATCTGGCTATTGAGGAGACTTGGACAGAGTTTTGGGAATCTCAGGGACTGTTGGATTTCAAATTCGGTTTTCATTAAGGTTCCGCCCGCACTAAAATTCCAAAGGTCCGACTTAAGCTCCAAACTTTGATTTTGTGAAGACAAGTTTGATAATCAAAATTAATCCACTTTCTTCTTTTTCTTTTCTTTCTTTTTCTCTTTGCACTTATTGCATAAGTGTTTGCTAGGGACTAGCAAAGGTAAAGTATAGGGGGATGATAAATCCACATTTCATCATCTTTATTCTATCATTTTGGCCTCAAAAACCCTTGAAAATGCCTGTAAATACTCTTAATTAGAGCATATTAGCACTCATGCATGTGCATGTAAATAGTGTATAAAATACTGTAATTAAAGACAAAATTATAGAATAAATAAAAGAAAAGAAAAATAATAAAATAGTGTAAATATTTTATGAACCGAAACCCCGAGACCTAGGCATCTTAATGAATAGGTCGACAAGGAACAAAGTAGGGGGAGATAAGGGTCAAATACATATACTTTTTAATTCATTCTTTATTCATTATGGGACCTATTTTTGGTTCCACTTTTTATACATCAAATAAAGAAACTTTTACGTGAAAGTTGTAGATAATTTTATACAGAAAAATATAAATTTAATTTCACACAAAAATAATGTACAGATAAAAAGTTATGGTCTGAATAAAATTCCAGAATCCCAACTTCCCAGACCCGTATCTCACAGATGAAAACACCAAATACAACAAACTCACCTTTATTGTATATAGAATAAAATAAGCTATTTAATGGCGGTAGTTTCGCATTTGGCGGAGCTACGGTTTGAAAGTTGAGTTTTGGACCCACATTGTATACTTGTACAGATTAAAATATTGAATTTATTCTTTATTCATTATTTTTGTAATTTTATATTTTTATAATTTTGTAAATATTACTTATAATATATTTTTATATTAAAATCAGAATAAAAATATAAAATAAATACAAAATAAAATACATGCATATATATAATACATAGGTATAAGAACTATACACATACCTACATATTTAATACTTTTATTTTATTTAACATACAAAACACATCAGAAAAGTAAAACAAAAATATATTTGTCTGTATAAAAGTACTTTATGATTTTATAAAATACTAAATAAAAATAATAGAATTAAAAGACACAAAATAGAAATAAAAGAATAAAATACATAGATATTATACCTATAAAGGGTATAAAAGTAAACTTGTAAAACTATACCTCATAAAAATAATTAAAAATCAGAATAAAATACTAATGAAAATAATAAATATTTTTTATTTAATAACCTGAATTTAATTCGACCATTTTCTATTTTTAATTGAATTAATAAATCTTTTTCCAGGGATTTTTCCTGATTGGTCCACGTGAACCAATCAGGGGACAGTCAAAGTTGACCTTGGTCAACTAGCTGTCCTAGCCCTGTTAACTTGTCAGAGCCTTGGTTTTGACCCATTTTTGTCGATTTTTCCAGGTCGCTCCTTGCATTTTTTTCGTGTTGCACTCTTCACAACTTTTTCTCCTTGTAGAATGGGCATACTCGCCCGATGATTGTCTTGAGGAGAGGGCCGTCGATTCACCCGATAATCCTTGGTCTTTGGACCACCCCAGTCATAGAGTTAAACACTACAAAACCAAACCTCCGATTTTCATTTGAAATTTGAATCCCATTCTTTGGTCTTTCGTCCCCATTTCAACCAGCCTTAGCTCCCTGGAGGTGACAGCTCCAGCTTGGCATCGTCAAGGCGGCGGCGCGACGAAGATCTGGGTGTTCCACCCCACCTCCGGTGACCTTCCCGTAGAGGTACCTTTAACCTCGGGCCCCTGGCCCTTGAGGTGTTTGTTTCCCCTTATTTTTCTTGCATTCATCTCGCCATAGCTTTAGGATCAAAAACCCTCTACAAATCTTCATGTGCATCGATCAAATTGCATCTCAAATCCACCTCGCCGGAGCGCATCTCCGGCCACTCACCGTCGCACTACCCCTTGCCGCCATTCATCCTCCACGGAGTCCAGGCATTTTGCCCTAGACTCTATCATCTTTTACCTGCAGGTTTTCGCGAACAAGGAAGAGCTGGAGGCTCATTTTACGTGCTGCCGGATATACCTGGAGCCACATTGCTCCTCCGCCTCCACCAGTGTGCTTTGGTCCATGCCGGAGATTTTGGGAGCCACCAGCATCTAGAGGACCCTTGCAGGAAGCATCGGGACCATTTTGAAGCACATAGGACCGCCGGAGAGGAGAGCCATCACCGGAGGAAGGTCGCTACGGCGGACCTTCTTCCCTGTTCGTCCACCACCCGCCTCTGTCGTCGGATCATCAAGGACCCCCATGCATAGCAGGAGCCGTCCGATCTGCGCAACCCACAGCCGTCCATCATCGACAAGATCATCTAATCTCGGTCGTGGGATGACAAAGGGGCATCGTGCGCCCTGAAGCCGACACATAGATAAGTGGGAATGATCTCACCGTCCATCAGCGCGCAAGGGAGGGTATTTTGCACCACGACCCCTTCCGATTTTGTATTTCGCATTTAATACCAAAACATCCATATGCCGTGTTTTAATTTTTGTAATATTTGCGTAAAGAACCCCCAGGTTTTATCTATTTAGAATTAGGTCCCTGCTAGGTCACGTGTGCTGCGCACGTGCCCCTGGCAATTTTGCAGGCATACCCTGGGCCTTTGTTTGTATTTAGTTTTAATACCACAACTTTCAGAGGTAGTTATTTGATTTCTGGATTTTTGCATATCAGCCCCCAAGGTTTTGATAATTGCAGTTATACCCCTCCCAGGTTCACGTGCTCCGCGCGCGTGACCTTGGTGATTTTACAAGGGTACCCTTGCGGGTTGTGAGATTGTTATTTAGTCCATTAATTCGCATAATTAGTGTAATATTTTGTGGAAATATTGTGCAGAGGCCCCTGGATGTTCTGATATTTACACATATACCCCTGCTAGGTCACGTATTTTTGCTTGCTTGCTCTATTTATTTAAGGTATCATTTTAATTCGAAAAATTCCCAAAAACTTAACTTAAGCTCCTATTAACTTGCACTTTCACGCCATATTTTTATTTTTCATTTTTGTTGCATTTTCATATTTATTAAAAATCAAAAACATGCATTTCATCTACTGTCTATCTTAGAAAATACCAAAAAAATATTAAAACACTCTGAAAAATTCCAAAAAAAAATTACCTAAGGTCTATTTTATGATATTCTAGTGTCTTTCCAAAAATCACTAAAAAATTCAAAACCAAAACCTTAAAAATTAGAAAATATCCAAAAACTTCCAAAAAATCTAAAAAATTATAGAAAACTCCAAAAAATGAAACTCAGTTCCCGTAGGTTCCTTATTTTATTCTCTTTATTTTAAAATTAATTTGGGAAAATTTTGACACTGTTTGATATTTTTCCTTCCCATTTTAATTTCGGCCAGAATATTAATTCACTGTTTTCCTTTATTTTGCCATTTTAAAAATACCAAAAATATTTAGAAAAAGTCCCAAAAATCACAAAAACAGTAAAAAATCTTAAAAAGATCAAAAACATTTTATTTTGTAGTTATTGATTATTTTTCCTTATTTTTATAAATAGCCTATCACCTTATTTCTTATATTGTAGATATATTCCAATATTGAAAAAGAAAATTAAAAAAATATATAAAATAGAAAAAGAAAATAAAAAATCAGAAAATTAGAAAATCAAAATACAAAATTAAAAATTTAAAAAAAATATTAAAAATTTAAAACCCACAAAAACATTTGCATTGCATTTTGTAGACAATCACAACACATTCACACACACACACACACACACACACACACACACACACTTGTTGATCTATCCTGCCTTGCTCCCTGTGTTCGAACTCTCTACATACTTGCATCTATACATCTTTTATGTAGAGTTAAAAATAAATTTTAACTTCACATTTGTTTGTCATTTCTTGATATTTATATTGTGGGTTAATTGTTGACTAAATACGGATTTTTAGCGGTCACCGCAGCGACCTCTATGTTCCTGCCTTGTGTGGATCACAAGACCGTTAGATTTTCGTGTTTATCAACCGACTCACTTGTATATACCATCATTCCTGTACATTCTGACCTTTCTCCCATGCGACTCTAGTAACTCATCCCACCTTCATTGATCACCATCTTGGACTATACTTAGGATGACCATATCCTAAGTATAGGGGGGATGAGTCACCTGAGTCTGTTCTCTGTATATCCTCCAGATCACATTGGTCCTCATACTCACTTTCGTCCTTTACTTAGGCTGACCTGAGCCTAAGTATAGGGGGGACCGATGCCCGCCTTGTATATTCATCCACTTCTCTTCTTGACCTCGTCCGCCCCATTTTTGTTCTTCTTCTACACTTAGGTTGCCAGAGCCTAAGTATAGGGGGGCAGGATGACTTCTATACATTTTTCGTTTTCTTTGGGTCTCTTATGCTTAGCACGAGCTATATCTTTTTATCTCGCTTTTCGTGCCCTGAGTACATAGCACACACTAAGTATAGGGGATGTGTTTATATTACATATATACTTTACCCTTAGCTTGTACTTTCACGTATTTACGTATATATTTCGCAATAATTACGGGCTAGGTAAAATTTGGAGAAACTTTTTGTAAAATACACTTGTATAACCTGTATAATACTCTTGTAAATTGTTGTAACATAGGAGGTATACCAAATAATTGAAAAAAATTGTGAAAAATTCAAAGGCTTCTTATTTACTCTTGCATATCATCTCTACATCAGAAAAGAAAGAAAAAAAAGTCTTGCATTTCATAGCATGTCATCTGCATCTCATCCGCATATCTTGCATATGCAAGGTGAAAAGCTAGTGGGTTCTGAACCAAGTTATGAGTAGATGTTGAGGATGGACCTGATTTGACCTTAATCCACCTAATTTCAGAGGAACCTTATAGGAACTGAAGTTAAGATTTCTCAGGTCAAGTAACTTAATTCTTTGAGTCCGCAAGTCTATGTTCACATGTCATCTTGATTAGTCTAAGTAGAATATATCGTGCACATGCATGATTCTTTTAGAAAATGACCTAACTTGGACAAGCACAATGCACGTAGCTCTTCATTGATGAGGTGGTGAGGAGGTAGAATCCTTTATCTTGGAATAGCAAACAGGTGGAAACATCCGTCCTCCTCTAGGGAGGGTAGTGCATCTCAACCTAGTCTGGTGGTGTTGACATTCTAAGGACGGGATGCTGTGGGTTGCAATAATGCTTCAAAAGAGGGATAGTCTACTGGCTCAAGAGGAAAAACTACTGATGTACATGCTGCACCCTGTATATATAGTTCAAAAAAATGCAAAAACTCCAAAAAAATCTGACAGGTTCAAGTGAAAATAAAATACCTGTCGGAGTATGTATATTAGCAAAGAAATGCAGCTGGATGACTTGGCTATACTGGTCAGGCATCCCAGGATAGATAGCTACACTGGCTACCATCCATTCTTTTCTCTACCCCCTCCTCTTGAGTTGGTCGCACTTGAACTTAGAAGGGAATACCCTGCTCCTCGAGGAAAGAGTTACTGGACCGGGTTATTTGAGTTACCTTGTTAGAGGAGGTTGGTTTTGAGACATTTCTGATGTGAAGAGTTACAATTCACTTACACAGTACAAGTAAGAATCATAGTCATCAGAAATTTGCGTCTGAGGATTTGTTCACCTGACTATTGAGGAGTCTTGAATAGAAGACTTGTGGAACTTGAAGTCTGTTAGGTCTTAAGTTCAGATCCCAATGAGGTTCCGTCACACAATTAATCCAAAGGTTGAGTCAAACTCTATTTTCAACTTTTGTTCATGGCCTCCTTGTATACTATACATATGTATATTTGTACTCTTGTATTTTTTGTATCACATTTGACCTCATCTCCATTTTTGGTCAACGTCAAACTTGTAGATCTCATTGAGATCTACAACTTTCATGTTTTGAATTTTTCCAAATTCAATATCCTTCTCCCTCTAATCTTATTTCTCTTCTCAGCCACTCAGAGCTGGCCACGTGGCGCCCTCTGATTACGCCACACGGCCCGCCCCCTTTGACCAGTGCGCCCGCATCCCTGACCGTTGGATCTCTTGAATCCAACAGCTCAGCTTCCTCCACGCAACCGCTTCTTCTCAACTGTCTGATCATCCCCAGATTTCATCATGGCCACCCGTTCCTGCCTTGCCCTCCTGACGCCACGTGGCAGCTTCAGCACCGCGCGATCATCTCTGAGTTATTCTATCACAGCCGCTCCTTCTAGCCTCGCACCTCAGCCATTAGATCAAGCCTGGATCACATCCAAGCTGTCTCTAAGCGCGGAGTCCTCCATGCACCACGTGGCCACATTTCCTCCGCCCTATCATCTTCGGAAGGTTTAATCTCCACCACCCATTTCCACTACGTTTCTCCACCGTTCGATCGAACCCTTGAGTCCATCTTATCCGCCCGTTAGCGCTTCACCATGCATCTGCCACGTGGTGTGTTCAGAGCCCTTCGATTTCGTGCCCTAGATCCGATCCCAGGCGTCGACCCGCGCCTCCATCTGAGCCCTTGGATCGCCTGATCCAACGGCCAAGGGATCGTCGTCTACCTCCACACACCATGCGCCCACGTTCTCCACCGTGCGCAAGGGGGCCTCCCACTTTCTATTTTGGGCACCATGCCGATCACCTTCTCCGCCACCTGATGCTACCACGATGCAGCCCACACGTCCATCATCCTCGCCAGCCCCCTCAATCTTCATGACAACCCTCAACCTCACTCCACAATATCCACGAACTCCACCTCTTCGCCATTCCTGTCGTCACCTTCATCCTATAAATAAGCCGCCTCTGGCCACTTTCACCCCCATCCACCACCACGAAGAGTATCTCCAAGCTCCCACCTTCAGATTGGTGATTGCAATTTGACCTGAGGTTGAGCGAAGACCGAGAACCCCTCCGGCGAGATCCACGGCCCAACTCCGTCGTGCCACAACTCCTCCAAGGCACTGCATGAGCTCAGATCCTCTACCGGCCTTCGAGCGACGACCTGTAAGCTTCCCCCGAGATTCTGATCCCAGGTAGATCCCTCCATTTCTTCCCCGATCTTCTTCTTAGTTTTCCTTCTCTTTCTTCCATTTTATTCACCGTCCACGAGCATCATCTCGCTCCGCCAATCATTCTCCGAGCTTCGCAAGGGAGCTCCGATCTGTGCGCTACCCTTCGCTCCCTCAGGCGGCATACTTCACTTATCACCGACGCCAGCTCGGCCACCTTGGCAGAGCTCGATCACCGAACACCCTCACCGCATTACATGCCTCGTATTTCATCTCCGACCACTCCACGAACATTTCGCATGCTTCGGCTATCTTCTAACCCCCTACAGGTACTATCTCCTTGATTGGCCTGAAGCTTCACCTGTGCATCTTCGAGCTTCATCGCCAGTGGCTTTCAGGCCACCCCAGCCTTAGCCAACATCACTGGACGCTCTGCCGTCCATCCACGAATCTTCTGAGCTATGCCAGATCGATCAGCACACTTCACCGACGACGGGAGGACGAGGCAGAGCTAGGTCAGCTTCGTCGGAGCCCAGTCCTCTCCGCCGCAGGAGGCGGAGGACCGTTGGGAACGACAGCCAGCAGTCGTTCGATCCTCTTGATCAAACAACCAGGAGCCATCCACGTCGCCATGCCCCGCAGTTGTTGGATCAGGCGAATCCTACGCATCTAGATCGCGCCACATCCTCGCCTCAGGAGTGACCCATCATCGTTGGATCGATCCTGATCTAACAGACCCAAACACGACACGTGCCAGCAGTTCCTCACCGTTGGATCCTCCTTGATCCACGGTCCAGATCAGGCCACGTCGTCCAATCCGAGCCTCTTCCCCGACCACTAGGCTCGGATCCCCGAAGCTACTCCGAGCCAGATCTGAACCTCCAGAGCCACCCGAGCCTCGCTCCGAGCCTCTAAAGACCACCGAGCCTGGGACCCCCATGTGATCCGCACGTGTGTCTTAAGTTATTTGCATCGAGGCCCCTGAAGGTTTCCAGAATTGCATTTCAGTCCCTGCCAAGAGACCCCACGTGAGGAGCACGTGTTCTGTGGGGAAATTACATCCACCCCCTCAGCATTATAGGTAATTGCATATTGGTCCCTATCAGCACGTTTTATTTTTATCAATTTTAATTCCTGTAATTGCATTTATACCCTTGTCTTTGCATGCATATTTAGGCATTCACAGTAATTCTTTTTTCAGTTTGGAAAATTACATTGTGAAGCTTACATTGTCCTCTTCATTATGTGACACTTGGCATATTTTTGTAATATCAATGGATTTTTTATTAATTAATTGGTTCAATTTTGCTACATTTTACCCATTTATGCCTTTTAATTGATAGTAATTTCTCTGTAACTCCAAAAAATACCAAAAAATCACATTAGATCTAGGATAATTAGCTCTACCTTACATAAAACTTTCATTTCAATTGCACGCATCTCGAGGCCTAAATAAATCATTTACTGATTTCCTTAATTAATTTTTGATAGGTTCAAAATTTAGGTTTAATAATTTTCCTGGATTCCTCACCTTCAGATCTATCTAGGATAATTTATATTTCCCAAAATATTGTAATTTGATATTTATTAAAATTAATTTAGTCAAAATCACTCTGCATTCATGTTTTATTCACAGTAAATTCATTTAGTGTCAGAAAATTCCAAAAAAAATAGAGAATAATTTCATTGCATTTCATCATCTAGCCAAGTTTCATAATTTTTGGACTTGATTTGATCACTTATCTGAATTAACTTGTAAACTGGCCTGATTGTGCATGTGTCTTGTATAAAAATCGAAAAAGATCAAAACATTATTCCTCGAAATTTAAACCTTGGACTTTGCTAAAAATTTACCTAAGTAGACAGCTGCCTCCCTGAGTTTGACCTTGGACTTGCCCAAGTAAAAAAAAATGCCGCTCGAGATTAACTTGCTTTAATTAAAAGTGGTTTTTGATCTGCTCTCATTATCCGACTGTAACGAACATTATTAATTAATTTGACCATTAATTTGATCGAATTAACAAGGGTAGTGGGATGCATTTCAAATGGTCAAACGGAACTCCCTCGACGTGGTAATGGCAGAGCTCTTATCGCTAGAGGGGATGAAAGAAAGGGGGAGTCGCGCATGAATGAGGAAAGGGGGCGCCCGGTGTTCTGTTTACGGGCGCAGGAGAGCACACTTATGTGCTCGCCCCATCCTCTTTAGGTGCTCGCCCCGAAAATTGGCACGCGCGTGTTCCACCGCGCCTTGAATTTCAACTTGGCGAGCACAAAGGGGCAAGTAAAAGTGCTCGAACATTTACGAAAAACATAAGCGTACCTCCATATTCAAAAGGGTGATCAGGCTGGTGAGCACATGTGCAACCTAGTGCTCGTTATGCTCTGAGTGAGCACATGTGCTCGCCCAGTGCACGCCATAGTGTGCACGCCAATCGCGTTTTTTGCAGTGTATTTATTTAATAAAAAATATAAAATATTTTGAAAAAGGTAAAAAAAATTATTATTTGTAACTAAAAATAAATCTATAGCCATATATTAAAACAAATATATAAATACAAACCTAAATACATGTGGACACAAAGTACATTGTATATTTTTTTGAGAAGCAAGAGGGTGAAGTCCCAAGGTGGGACCCACCACAAAAAGTAGCTATATTAATAACAGATAAAATAAAGTGCATTGTATATGAATATATTCGATAGAGGTGGAGCGAATATGGATATGGAAATAGGCATATCCGATTGGTATCCAATGTAAATACATTTAATAATTACAATGGAAAATTGTAACACATATAAATTTCAAATATAGTCTCAATGATCTCACTACAACAGAAATTGGTTTATGCGACAGTTTTTATACGACAGAATTTAATGTGACAGAAATCTGCCACCTTATCCGTCGCCAAAATGCCTCTTAAATAACAACATTCCCACGTGATCCGGCCCACACTCGTCGTCCCTTTTTCTTTAAAAAACCCTAACCCTATATATATATGAGATGAAATCTCCGGCCGCCATTTTCCTTGCCTCTCACAAATCTCTCTTTTCACTCAACCTCTCTCGACACTTCATGGCAAGGGTGACGGCGGGACTTGGAGGCACTGCCGATGGTGCTGGCGGTAGCGCTGGTGGTGATACTAGCGGTGGTATTGGGGGTGGAGCTGGAGGCGGTGCTGGCGGTTCCATTGGCAGAGGTCGAGGGAAATGGCGGATGATGTCTGATGATGGTGGTGATCGAAGATGGATATATCATTGAACTGATCGGCAATGGGTAGAGCGTGACGACGGCGTGAGTGGAGGTCAGTGGCCAAGGTTGGGGATGATGGATGGAGGGAGATGGCTGCGGGTGGTGGGTGGACGATGAGTGATGGCAGGGCGGAACACGATGATACTAGGTAAGAAGATTGAGGTTCATTTCCTTTTTGTTCCTGGCTGCACGTGAATTATCTGTGCACACATCTTCTGGTAAGTAATTATATTCTCTCAGTCTCCAGTCCACTTGTCTTAAATTCACTAGTTCATCAGGAAATTCATGTTCATTGCACATGCAGACTTCCTGAACATCGATTGCGGGAAGCCAGAGGATTATACTTACACAGACACCGTAGGAGACCTGAGATTGACCTATATATCGGACTTTGGGTATATCGATACCGATAAAATCCGTAAGGTGACCTTGGAGTATCGCTCTTTAGACTATCCCAGAAACTCGCATGATCTGAGTAGTTTCCCCAATGGAACCAGAAACTGCTACACCTTGAAATCGGTCAAACGAGGTGCCAAATATCTCATCAGAACCTTGTTCTTGTACGGAACTATGATGGGGACAGTTTGATATCTAATGGGTGAGTCAATATTTTGGACTTAATCTCCTTTGATATGGCATCCGACTACATTAAAAGTGAGATCCTGGCCGTTGCTACCTCTGAGGTATCTTGCGGAGTTCTACATAATGGAGAGTAGAGGTTATCCTAAAATCAAAGGCATCTTTTCAGAAGATGACTTACGGTATATTATAAAAAAGTTTCTTGCAATTTTTTTACAAATTTCTTTACACCAAGTATGAAAAGTGAATCTTGCACACCCTGCATAAAGTGATAATAGTCAAGATGCATCTGATATTCACTTTTGTACTTCTATATTATTTGAAAATGGTAAAGCAATGTATTACTTGCAATATTGTCTACGTTTCCTCATCTTTTCAAAGCTAAATGTATATAGATCTTTTACAAGGCTTTGAACTGCGGATATGCAATGAGCAATCTGATTGCAATTTGCGATAAACAGGCTATCCAGAGATGCAAGCATGCCAATTTAGTGAGAGCTCTGCACACTCTCGCTTGATGTTTGATCAACATATTGTAAATGATTGCAACTTTCGACCTGCAAGTATTATGTTTGGGCTGGTAGCGAATACGTTCTAGCATTTCACAATACATCAAACTTAGACATTCCAGAGATCCAAGAGTAGGCAACTTCCACAGTTCATCGTAATCACATTCACAGATACATAGACTTTCAAGGGATGGAGAACATGATAGATCGATCATCTTTTCACAGCCCTCAATTTTCAGTGACATCAGGGAAATTATAGGTATGCTGCCCAAATTCTCACACTTGAAAAACTCAAGCTCTTCAAGACCTGAATTATCACCATTTTCGAAACTATGCAATTCATTCCATTTGATTGTTGCCTTGCACGACCCAAGAATGAGTTTATGTATGTAGGCCCTTTGGCGCATGTAGGTTATCCAACTTATCAACTCCTCTTATGTGCATATTCTGCAAACTTGACAAGGAGGGGATATGGCCGTTATCCCCTCACAGTTCAGTACTTTTAATGTTTCTAAACAGGGAAAGCAGGAAGTTCAACTATTTTGCTGCAGTTCTTCATTTTTATTACTCGCAAAGATGGCAAGAGAGGTACTTCAATAACACTGCCACAAGTTTCCACCTTCAATGTCTTCAGGAAACTAATTAGAGGTACTCCCATCAAATGAGGGTAGCTCAATAATTCAATTAACTCGAGTTCGGGGAAGGACTTTGCATCGACAAACCATTCTTTCCATTCGTACATTTGGAGGTATGAGCATCCACCAATTTATTATATTTTTTAAATGATTAGTTAAAGAAATATTTCCTGACTAATGTAATTCTTAGGGACACCAAATCTTCTTCAACTGATATCCACTTTTCTAATTCTTCGATTGCTAACTATATGTTCCTAAATTCTCATCATCATTGTTTCTATTAGTATACAGTTCTCTCCCTCTTGGCTTGTTTATCTTCTCTATTCATATTTTCTTTAATTATGATAATATTTCACTACATTAGACGTCAGGATATTTTTGATTTGATTTGAAAAGATGAAGAGAGTTCAATCTGTAAGCTCCTCCTACTTAGGGTTCATGAAAGGGTTGGATCCCTCAGGTGATGGATCTATTGTATGCAGCCTTACCTTATGGGTTCATTATATGCAGCCTTACCTTATTGGTCTATTGTATGTAGTGGATTGCTGGTGCAATACATGTTCTACATCAGGCTGCAGTATACATCGATGACGTTCACACACGATTTTCTCAATTTTATGTCGTTACCACCTTCTTGGCCGCAGCATCCCTATGGTACACTACCCTATCCATCTATTGTCTATGCATTTGATTGATGTTTTCATTAGAAAAAGTTGATTATTTTAGAAAGGTCGAGGGGAGAGCACTTCCTTATGACAATGTTTAAGTCTTATTTTAAATAATTTTCAGAAGAAACTTGCATATTGCAGGCTTGCAACAAGAACTTATATTATAGAAAAATATAATCATGAGGTTTTTTTATTAGAGTGAATAGTCAGTTGTTCTTTTACATGCTACAGAATTATGTACCCATAAATCCCCAAGGTGTAGAGACTGCCAATAGGAATAGTTGTATCAAAGTTTACTTCTATCGGACTTCTATCTTCAGAGGGGCAATCCAACGGAGGAATGACTAAAATGCTTATAAAAGACAACAACTATTCTTCTTCTTTTGAATGTTTGTCGGAAGAAGACGATTATGCATGGAAGTTCTGGATATATGGAATAGGATAGTGTCAAAAGCATACGCATATTAATCTGAATTTTTAAGTTTATTCTAAATAACATTGGTTCTCCTTCCATCTCTTAGTATTGATATTAACTACATTTGTTGTATGTTCTTTATTGGTTCTTTTTTCTTATAACGAACATATGTCTGGGTTTTGTGGGTTTTGAAACGTTGATGGATTTGAATCCCCAACACTGATTTCATTCATTGGTTCCTTATTGCAAATGTCTCCAAGGGCATTGATGCATACGGATGTGGTGTCGACACAACTTTCACCAATCGAACTGATCTAACAAGCTCCTCTGAAGCTACCAGCATTGGAGGTGTTGATATAGCTAGTTACAGTAATGATGCAACAATTGTCGCCATTGACTATCAGAAGTCTATTTTATTGCAGTGAAAGCTGAGTATTAGAATATCAGATGCTAGGAGATCAAGAGAGGTCCCCCATTGAGTTGTATGGAATGGTGTCAACTTTCAGACACTTACCTTGAGAAGGCATCACTTCTCTCTATAAATATCATGAAGACAAGAATGCTGTTTTTCTTTCTGATACTAAGTTTATAAATATCAGAAAGAAACAAATGAAGCACTTTTCTTCTCTTGAATACAAGTTTGAACAAATAAAAGATCTCCTTGTTTTCTCAAATGGAGAAATTATATGGGAGAGGGAGTAGGGCTTTTCCTGAAATCATGTTAGTATATCTTCAATATTTAAAGATTGGTTTGGATGAAGATTATGTTATTCCAGTTTTTATTGTCTAGACTGATTCCTTGTCTAAGAAGAAAGGAAGTGCACACATCAATATTATGTGTGCACTAAAGATAAAGTGCCTTATCAACTAAAACCTTCAATAAGCTTGCACTGCATTATGTTAACTTGATATTAATTTGCAGTAGGGATTTATTGAAAAGCTATCCTTTGAGCTCTTCTTTGAAGATAAATGCACGAGTTGGGGACCTAATGAAGAAAATTGTCATTGAGGTTTTCTAAAACACAAAGGAGTACAAAGGAATGGTGTTCTATCAAGAAGCACTACTAGAAAACATATCAAATGCAATGGTTATAAAGCCATTGCAAAAATACATTTGCAACCGTTTTTTCATATTTGGAACGTTTCTTGACTGTTGCGACAATCGTTGCATCTGCTGCCGTTGCAATTGACTAATGCAACGAATTTTTGCAAACATTGCCATTGTATACCATTTGCAACGTTTGCATAACCGTTGTCAAATTAGCATCGTTTTGTCAAATGTTGCCTTTTATAAAATTTGCAACATTTTGATAACTGTTGCAAAACTTTTAGCAACGTTTTTTATTCATTGCATATATTTAGCAATGGTTTTTAAAACTATTACATATAAAATAGCAACATGCAAAAAACGTTGCCTGTGTCTTTATAATTATTACAACATATTATGTAATGCGACATAAATTTACCGTTGCAACTCTAAACACAACACTTCTTAAACATTGCAAAACAACACATGCAATATTTTTTTAATCCTTACAAGAGACTAAATTTCAGAAAAATCATTGATAATCATCAATTAATCGATCATGACAATGATATAATACATGTTTATAACAATACTCATACCAATTATAAACCATCATAAAAGTAATACTCTATGATTTTACAATAACAACAACCTTTGCAAAAATGTAAAATATCGATAGTAACTTTCAAATATCCAAAAGCGCATGTTCAACAAAAATATTCATGGTCAATGTGAAAGAGTTTTCTAATAGAGAAATAAAAACATTGTAAACTACATTACATATCCTCAACATTCAACATTGCATTGTCATCTGAGTAGTATTCATCGTCATCATTGTATTCGCTATCCTCGGAATCGCTGCCTCTATCATGATTGCCGATAATGCCACCGCTCTCATGTGAAGATGACTCTTTTCCTTTTCCTACCATTGATATGAGGCGTTCCATATCTTGACGGTGCATCTCCATCATATTCGTTAGTTTATCTTCCATAGTACAAAGTTTCTCTTGTAGAGTTTCTACAGTACTACGAAGTTTGATGACCTCATGATTTGAAGCATTCCCTCTGCTGCCAAATAATATAGATGGGGTTATGCCACGACCAGCACAACGTACGCGACCCGAATGCTCAGGCCCTTTAACCATAGCAAAGGCCTCATCTGCTGAAAGTGCTACTACGGGTTCACCATCGACACTTTCATTAGTTGATGGTGTCGTAAGTCGTACCATTTCATCCTACAAAAAAATTCTACAAATATAAAAAATCTTTACATTATATATATAAAGGTTTCTAAAATTATTAACTTACATATTCTTTTTGTTGCTCTATCGAATGCCATACTCTCGCATTATAAACTTCTCATCTTTGTGAGCATCAAAAGTTTCGACTCCTTTATACCATAAAAACTCTAACTCATCAATTAATGGCTGCATGTATGTATCTATTGCATTTCCAGGACCCTTTGGTCCAGGAATTATCATTGACAACATCATAAAAGATGACTTCATACACATCCATGGAGGTAAATTATAAGTAACAAGAACAACTGGCCATATAGTGTAGTTGACATTCATGTTCGCATAAGGATTAAAGCCATCACTCGAGAGACCAAGCCTAACATTTCTAGCGTCAAATGCGAAGTCTGGAAATTTTTCATCAAACTTTAACCATTCTTCTGCATCTGCCGGGTGACGAATCTTGCCATTAGGATCGAGTACCCTGCCCTCTCGATGCCACGACATCCACTTCGCTATCTTTGATGATCTAAAAAGACGTTGAAGTCTTGGAACAAGTGGAAAGTATCGAAGGACTTTATCTGCCCTCTTCTTTGAATTTTCAGTTGTATTAAGATTTTCTTTGTATCTGAAAGCATTGCACTCAGGACAATAATCAAGATTTTGATACTCTTTCCTGAATAAAACACAATCATTACGACATGAATCTATTTTCTCAGAATTTAACCCCAGTGAGCGAAGTCTTTTCTTTGCATCGTACCAATTAGTTGGATAACCTTGAGGATTGTCCAATAATTTACCAATAAACTTCAACAGATCTTCAATCATTTTTTTAGTACAACGGTGCATCACTTTCATCTCAAAGATTGTCAAAAGAAATTCTAGTCGTGATACCTTAGATCCTTGAACAATAGGCTCCTCTGCTTCTTTTAGGTTCCTATAAAATTGATTATCATCAAGTTCAGATAGATCATTTATAGGTGGAGCCATAGGAGTTTGTTGGGACTCCCATAACATATCCATAATGTTTTCATTATGAAAGTATTGACTAGATGATTCTCCAACTTCCTCTCCATGCAAATTCCATACATGATAGTGCATCCAGAACCCTTCCAATATCAGATGCTCGTAGACAACTTCTTGTGTATATGAGTGTGTATTCTTACACTTTAAGCATGGACAAAATATATTATCTCTGTCAGTTCCCAATCTGTATGCAGACCTATCCTTATGAAATGCCCACTCAAGAAATTTTAAAACTCCTCTATTGTATTCCTCAACATTTCTAAGTCTCAGGTGCATCCATGATTTATCCATTTATCAAACCTATAATAGCACACACTAATAAAAAATTAGAATTTTCTATTTCGCAAATGAAAAAAAATGATCCAATATCAAAGCCAACAAAATAATTAAATCTCAACATTTATAAGACACAATAAAGGATAAGTATAGAATGCACGAATGAGAAATTGAAGACAAAAGCTTCATTTTAGTGAGGCTATCAAATTCACTGATGCGATTATTTCTGCAGCCTGCAAGAATGAAATCATAACTAAGATTGCTTAGAAGTTAGAAGAAGTTCAAAATTAACTATAAACTCATATGTAGAAAGTCACAAGGCATTGTTTTCTGGTCTCTAGTTAATTTTTGCTATTGGTTGTTTCCTTTTCTTAAATTGCTCTTCATTTCCTCCAATTTCTTTGAAACTTCATCTCTGCCATTTAACACCTGATCTCTTTTGATGAAGAAGGTCAGGTTAATCAAATGTTCATTCAACTCAACATGATAAAATTTCAGGATGCCCATTCACCGTAATAAATTGGTTGGATTAATTAATTTCTGATGCATCTCTCTGGTCATTCTCTGGATGTCTCTTTCAGTGTGTGAGGTATCTATCAGGTTGAGAACAAAATGTTGTAATCATTTTCTACCTGTTACCCATTCATAGTAGATTCTAATGGTATTTATTCAGATGTGTTTTCCTCCTGAAGCAGAGCAGATTTGGTAGTTGAATGGTGCTGAGATAAAAAAATAATATACAATCCCCTATGCAAGATTGCTAACACATGCATCTATCTCAAAATCAAGACCACCCTTCTTCACAGATCTATAAACCCTACCTCGCCAACGCGATGCTCCGGATTCCTCCAACAATGATGGCACATTTTATGTGAATCACAGGTACTTCAATCAGCAATGGCGAACATGATACAATGACCATTCCCCGTCGGATCGATTTCAAGCAAATAGCAAAAAATAAAGAAAGCAAGAGCACGAGTGGAGAGAGTAAAACATACCTGCGATATGCCTATTGGCGGGGAGGCACCGGCATCAATGGAGACGATTTTGCTGGATGAGAGACACGAATGCAAGATCTCACATGGAAGAGGAAGAGGTGGAGACAGAATGGTTTTAGGGATTTCAATATTTGGGGATTTCGGAGGGAATAATGGGAGGGAACTTTTTGGGTGCTTTAGGAGTTGTTAAGGCAACGCTTAAGTACATGTTGCATTTATTTTTTAAAAGCAATGGTTTGTAATAAACGTTGCAAATATGTTTATCAAATGCAATGTTTTTTTAGGAAGCGTCGCAATTGTCATTATAATGCAACGCATGAAAAAAACGTTGCCTTTTTATCATAATTAGCAACACTTTTTCTGAAGTATTGCATTATTTGTTGCTAAAAGGCTTATTTCCTGTAGTGAAGGCCTTATATTTTGGGCCATCACACTTGGAATGAGAACCTAGTGAAGCAGACTACTGATCTATTGGGCCTTACTAAAGCCCATCTTGAAAAAATGGAATAAACATTGGGCAATTGCTTCTTAATGGGAAACTAGCCTGAACTTATGTATAATGACCGCATAAATGCAAGAAAATGTGCCAACTACAATTTACATTAAAGCATTTAAATTGCATATTCAACTATTGAAAATTGTGAAACATATTGTAACGGAATTTCTGTCAAGACTTTTTATGGCGACGGAAATCTGTTGCCAAAGTCTTTGGCGACGATGTTTTCGGTGACAGGGTTTTGGCGGCAGAATATCTGTCACCATACTATATTCTGTCGCCATAAAACCATATTCCGTCACCGAAGGTTCGTGAGGAAAATCATTTTTTGTTGTAGTGTGATTTGCCCCCCTCCCCTGCAAATAGAAATTTCTAGCTTCCCTTGGTTATGTATCCCTACTTATATGGAATGACCTAATCAGTCATGCAAATTTGAATACTCTTTTCAGATAAGAATCAATATAAGTGCAATAACATTTGTCATTAAATTATTCACGAGGGGATTATATGTCCAACACGCACAAGCACACGAGAGGACACAAGAATATACACAGCTTTCTATCTTTATCAGTATGGGAGACTCTCGCTCTAAAGTGCATAGGAAGGAATAAGCCTTCAATCCTTCTTACATACACAAGCCTAGAGTGCAAAGGCACACCTCATTGTGACATGTATTGTTGCGAATCTAAAAAATCCGGTGCAGGCTTCTCATTCATGTCTAAAAGAAGAGGTCAAACATCATTTGATATTTATCACTGAATGTCGCTGAGTAATGATTGAATATCATTTGTGGAATTATCTCCAACGTATATGTGAGAGCAGTTCCCGTGAGATTGGCTAGAATCTTTCTGCAACTGGATGCGATAATAATGCACCAAGATATATAAAGCAAAAGCTGCAGCTTGAACATATATCCTCACGTGGTCCTCTTTATTACAGATACCTAATCCACCGCAATCAACCTACACAAATTAATATCTACCACATAAGTACACCATTCGTTGGACTTCGCGTCTGCATGACCTCATCTTCACCTCATAGAAGAAAATTAAAAAAACAAAAAGAAGGAAACGATCAGGAACGAGCAACCAAGTTGGTGTATGAAACCTTATCCGATACAAAGCACCTGACACTTGGGCATCAGACAGAGGCGTCTCTACATGGCCAATTTGGAGGCATCGACTCTACTTGCTTCCCTTTTTAAGCGTCGAGCGCCTCTCCCTGAAGGCGGTCATGGAACGGCAACCACAGGTTTCCAGCAAAAAAGCCTGGAGGATGTGTGGATGTGCTTGCAGTCGACGGCGCTCGAGTCCTCGTGGTACGTAGTTCCCTTTTCTTCCCCCGCAGTTTCATGAAAAGAATGGTTGGTTTTGGCGTGACGTGATGGAAATTAACAGGCAAAGAAAAGTCTCCGCATGGAAAGTGTGCTGCTGCTGCTGCAAAAAAGCCCTTCAAGTACGTGTACAGGGGCATCCGGCGCAGGGAGATGGCGAGGTGGGCGGCGGAAATACGCGATCCGAAGAAAGGCGGGAGGGTGTGGTTGGGGACGTTCGGGTCCCCGGAAGAGGCTGCGAGAGCATACGACGTCGCGGCAGTAAGGATCCGCGGCGTCAAAGCCAAGTTAAATTTTCCCAAGGACAATAATATCGATGCTGACAGTGTGGCAGATAAACCGGCCGCGGAGTTATCTACGAATCATGTGGCGCTCGTCGATCCTACGGGATCGGAAGGGGGATCATACAAGTGGATCGATAGCTTCGAGGAGGAGTTCGGAGGGGATTGCTGGCAGCTGTGCAGCCTGTGGGATGCTCCGCTCCATCTCAACACCTCCCTCTGGACTTAGTTGCATGTCATCCAACCTCATCCTTTCCATCTGTTTGGTGCAGCCGACAATAATGCCATTAGTTGGCACGGTCTTTACCCCCTTATCCTGCCTTGCTTCCCAGTTTTTGACCATGCTTGCCATGGTTTTTGACTTTTTTCCCTTCATGTGCAAGGGTGGCCTTTCTTATGTTCAGCGTTTTGCAGTGTCCATGCATGTTTGCCTTTTACAGCTTTGTAAGACCTTGTTGTTTCTCAGCAGGATGTGAGTTTTGAAGCATGAAAACTATCTGGGTGTCGCGAAAATTTTGATCTTGTTATCATAAAGTTAATAGCAAGAAAGTTGTTCTTTTTTGAATTCAGCGTTATCTAAGATACATATTGAGATATTACAGAATAAACGTAAAGTGCAAAAAGAATTGATTTGTATCACACGGGACTGATATATTATATTATAAAATTTCCCTCTGAAAACGATGAGCGTTCATTCATTCAAAATAAAAGGAGTCGGTGGCTCACGGAGTACAGGAGGCAACCACAGCAAAAATAACACACAAAACATGACGAGCATGGAAGCCCGACCCTTAGTACAGTTGGTTAATGACCACTTCCAGCTGGGAACAAAATAAGGCTACTAATTAAGAGTTCTTTGAAAGGAAAGGACAAAAAACTTCCGATCGATGTGGAGTGGTGGTGGCTTCAGCTGGAGACTCATTTCTTCTGCACGAGGTGACGGCGAGTTCCTGGGAAAAATCTATCTGGATCTTCGTTTCATGGCTGCAGAATATAGCGACTCATAAAGAGAATGAAGAGTGAGCTCATCATAACAATCGAGGATAAGATAAACCTAATTGTGGTAATGGTTTAGGGGTTTGGTTGACGGCACATGAAAAGCACATCCTTTGTGATTTTTGAGGGAGGATGTTGTTGAGTACGGAAGCGACCGCCGATACCAGTTGATGGGATCACGATTCGTCGATATCGTCTCCTCTCGGATACCGGACCCCTGGATACAGATACGGATGCGGATACAGATGCAGCAATCGACCACCATCACAGAAACACATGAAAACAAGAACAACCACATATAACGATGGTCGGTCACCTCTCGCGACCACCGAAGAAGAAAGATCACTAAAAGAATAACGAGTACAACTCTCTCCGTTCTCTCGCACTCTTCCTCTCTTCTCTCTCTCTCTCCCCTTTCTCTATGGGCTACATGGTTGTTGTTGTGATGGTGGGGCAATGCCTCTTCCCCCCACTTTATATACCTCAAATACAACCCCATACTCCTATTTTCAATAGGACTATAAATAGAATACAACTCAATTACTATTAGGAGTCCAATCCTATTAAGATTCCCAATTCTAATGACTCTAATCCTAACAATCTTTCCTTAAGTTGAGTTCAATCACGATCTCTTTATCGTCTTGGGTCTGCACTGGGACATCCTCGTCATATGCAAGTCTCGTTAGCAGTGACTCACCGACTCTAGGTGATGCACCCGTCACTGGACGCCCTCGACGTGCCTCCTCTTGGGCACTCACATAACTCAGCATTGTATCTTATGATGCAACACCACAAATCTCTTATGACTGGAGATTGTGCCGACATCCTCTGTTAAAGCGAATCACACTCGCTTCTTTCTTTTTTGTGCTTCTGCAGCGGAGATGCCAATAACCTGCCTCTCTCTCTTATCGTACTGCTCATCCTGTGAATAACTGGAGCTCCATCACCTGTCACGACCATCCCCTCGAGCTTATACACCTTGTTCAGTATCCTCGTCATCTGGAAGTCTCGTTAGTAGAAACTCACCACCTCTGGGTGATGCACCCATCACTGGGTGCCCTCAACGTGCCACCTTGCACGATCTCCTACCAGTCGCCGCTAGCAGAATTCTTCGACGCCTCTGGTCGATTCCAAGAGACTACCATATCATGACTTTTGGGGATTGTGCATCTGTCGCGTCACGTCGTCTTGTCGACGTCGACCTTCGCTCTGATTCATCGTATTGTGTCCCTTTAATAACGTTGAACCTGGATCCGATACGCCACGTCGTATCCTTTGCTATCGTCGAACATGGCTCCGATACCACTTGTTGAGCATAGAAGCGACGCCAACTCTGCTCTAATACCAGTTGATGGGATCACGATCAGCCGATATCGCCTCCTCTCGAATACCGGACCCTTGGATATAGATACGGATGTAAATACGGATGCGGATGCGAAATCGACCACCATCGCAGAAGCACATGAAAACAAGAACAATCAGATATAACGATGGTCGGTCACCTCTCGCGACCACCGGAAAAGAAAGATCACTAAAAGAAGAACGAGTACAACTCTCTCTGTTCCATCGCCCTCTTCCTCTTTTCTCTTTCTCTCCCCTTTCTCTAGGGGTTACATGGTTGTTGTTGTGGTGGTGGGGCAATGCCTCCTCACCCCTCTTTATATAGCTCAAATACAACCACATAGTCCTATTCTCAATATGACTATAAATAGAATACAACTCAACTACTATTAAGACTAGGAGTCCAATCCTATTAGGATTCCTAATTCTAATGACTCTAATCCTAACAAATGTGAGTTACTTGGTAGATTCTGAAACATGCTATTTCCAAATCAACCATCACATGGATGTCTGATTAGCTTTCATATGCCAATAGGAGGGTAAATAGGATTTTGGAATATCAGAAAACTTCTCCAAACAAAAACCAAAATCATGTATATTTAATCGATGGCAGACTTCTATCGTGTAAGGGAAGTTAAAGAAGCGATGTGATTGGTTCCCAGCCGCCTTGAGACAAAAGGGACACGCATTCAATTGACTAACGTTGAACTGTAAAGTTTGTATTAAGTCACGAGTTTAAAGTGTGATATGGACCATAGAAAGAAGCATACCAGGGATGGAAATATTTAAACAAGAACCCAATTGGCAGCGACGCCTCTGTGGATAAGGGTTAGGTCTATTTGTTTATTTAAGAAGTGTTGGATAATTTTCCCTAGGAAGCGGACAATGTCAAGAGTGCTCTGCTTACATGTTGTAGCGATGTCCGCAATTGGTCTTGTAGTTATCTAGTTCACAAGGGTCGATGTGTGTGGCTCTTGAGCTTAATGTTTAAAGCCAATTTTGTTTGACCTCGAGGATGTTGGAGGTAACAGTAACTAGGGTTGGTTATTGAGTCACGGTTCGATGAACCAGGTTCGGGTTCGACTCGATAAGGGCTCGTGAGTTTGGCTCATTAAGCTATTGAGCCGAGTTCGAGTCAGATTTTTGGGCTCGATAGCTTATCGAGTCGAGCTCGAGCCGAGCCCTGCTCAGCTCGATAACTCAATAACGGACTCGATAAGGAATATATATATATATACACACACACACATTCTATTTCCTAAACTACAATTATTTTTATTTTTGTTTGTATTAACTTTACAACATTATTAATCGTGGATTATGTGTTTATATTGTTTGTGTACCAACAATGTTGAGTGGACTATGTTGTAGTCTTGGATTTTCTATCTTTTAACTATGTTAATCTAGGTTATAGTTGGATATTTAGTATTTTTTTCTATTTTACTAACAAGCAGAATGTTACAATATATATTATAATTTAACTTTTATATACAACTCGGATGGTACCCTACTGGTAAGGTAGATGATCTTTAAAAAAGGAGGTCTCGGGTTTCGAGTCAAGGCAAACCATTTTTTACCAAAAAAATACCTATTTCCTTAACGAGCCTGAATAGGCTCGAGCCTAGACCAGGCTTGATAAGAAGCTCGGGCTCGATAAAGGTCTCGGCTCAAGACTTATCAAGCCCAAGCTGGCTCGATAAGGGCTCGAGCCCACCGAGCTCGAGTCCAAACCAGCTCGGCTGGGCTCGATCGAGCCTGAGCCCGAGCTCGAGTCCAGTTGGGCTTATCGAGCCCGAGCCCAACCCTGACTTGGCTCGTTAGGCTCGATAGCCAGCCCTAATTTCAATCCAAGATTTGGTGAGCGTGGATAGATTAAAGTTTTCAAGGTTGGTGATGCCCCACCCATCATTTGACTCGGACCAACATATGGCCTCCGACACCGCCTCGTGTCAATGAGTACCATTTTGCGTTGTTATGCCAAATGAATTTGCGTCGGATCTTGTCAACGTCATTGATTGTGTAGTGGGGAAGTTTGAGGGTTGATATCATTCGTGTTATTTATGGAGTGAGGAGCCATTTACAAGGGTTATCAAAGAAGGGGGTGATAACATGTCGCCTTTCCAACCCTCCCAACTTTTTTCGGAGTTTTTTCTAATATGGGATCCAATTTGGTCGCCGGAAAGATTTAGCGGATAAAGGGATACCCAATCCTTGCTCAATTTGCCATCAAAGTATTCATGACGCCAATCCTTGCTCAGAATCCGACGGGTTGTGGTGGTGGATAGAGGAATTTTCATTGTTGATGCAAAGATCAGAAAGCGAGACAAAGGTCACTAGAGTTAAATGGTTGCATTTTACCACTCGCTCTTAAAACATGACAAAGATAAGGATATAGTTGGTGAAAAGTATGTTAGAGATTGTGATGTTCAAGTTGATAGTAGTGTAGCCCTCGATTTGATGCGATTATGCAAGGTTTGCAATATCCCATCAATGAGATTAATGGTGTTGGTGAATAAGAGTGGTGAGAGTGGGTCTCCTTGATGAACACCGCACGGAGGTTTGAAAAACCTAGAGGCAATATTATTGATTTTGATGGATACAGTCAAGGTATGTAGGAAGGAGAAGATCCATTTGGAGAATTATTCAGGGCAACTCGACATGTCAAAAGCTTGACCAATAATATCCCATTTGACAATATCGATGGCTTTCTTAATCCCGGTCCCTAATAAGCCACCTTTTGTTTTATTTCCTCTCCATTGTGAGATAATCTCGGTAACGATAGCATGAAAAGCACTGGAGTTGGGCTGCCTAACGTCTGGTCTTGAAGGGCATGCGGTGTCTACTACAAGAAAATATAGTTTTTGCAAATATACAGTTGCTACTACGTGTTGTGGCAATGTAGTCGCAAGAGCTTTAGCCGTTGTTTTGCAACTACAACACCACCATTACGTAGTCGATAAAGGTTTGCGACTACTTGTAGTCGCCACCTGTGATAGTAAGTTTTGGTGAACATATTGCGACCACAATGTAGTCGCAACGTGGTGGTGAAATTTGGCGAAAAATTTAGTGGGCACCCGTCAATCGAAGCCCTAAATCAATGCCCCTCTCCCTGCCCCTCGTCCCCAACCCCCAGGAACCACATCTTCCCATTCGTCCCCTGCCAATCCTCCTTCTCCGACCACTCCCTGCCCCTCTCCTCCAAGTCGCCATTCTCCTCCGGCCTCCTCCCCCTCTCCACCACCTCCCCCTTATCTCCAACGCTACCCTTCCACCGCGTCCTTCCTCTTCTGGATGACGCCTCGCCATCTCTGCCACATCCTCCTCGTCTTGAAGCTAGCGCCTCCCCCTCTTAAGCACCTCCTCCTCATCTCCAAGTTCAAATGTATTACGATGTGTTAGAGCATCATATTTATTGAATCATCTTATATCATCATTTTTTCAAGTCTGTGCCATCAACACATGCTTTTGAGGTTGCATGCACGACTCCCATGTTGAATAGCTTATGAGATACAAGTAGGCTACATAGTTTTTGATGTCCTAGTCAAGGCTGAGAATGACTAGGATGTTGGAGTCCATTCAGTGATTGTGGTTGCCCCATATCTTTGACATATCATGCGTGATCTGTTTTACCCCATACGCCAATTACCTGTATGTTTTACATTCCAGCATTTGAGAATAGGGGGCACTCCAGCCACATCACAATGAGATATGCTAGATGTGTATTCTGATCTTATTCCTATGATTTTATATCCACTTAGTAGTTAGTGCTTTATTTAATTCCACATTGAGGATTATAATTTTTGCAAGTTTGGATTCTTATAAGTTGAGAACTCTGTAAATGATGTGTCCTTGATCTATAAACTATGCCATAATTTCTAACATTGTAATATTGTGTCTCATGTGCAATGTTTTACATATATTATATACTATATAGCATAGAATAATACTTATAGTTTTGGAAAAGATTGATAATTTATTCATCAGTTATGGGATTTAGCCAGCATCTTTTTGTTAAAAAAAAAGAGAGCTTTTGTAGCATATGTTACATTGCTTAAAATTTTTGCTCTTTGTTAGGTGAAGTGACGAGATTGGTATGTTTATGTAGAATGCTAACATAATGTTGAACGTCTTGATGGTCATCGATCGATGTGTGATGATTGCATGGCTTCTTGTCTTCCAAATATTTCTTTATGAATTTCTGCAATTTTTCTTGTAGTTAAACCTCGTGGTTCAACCCTTGTTCATGGTAATGACAATGACGATGAAATAGAAAATCCCCAAAATACTTTATTAAAATCTATAAAATTCCCAAAAATACAAAAATACAAAATATATTTCCCCTCTCTTAATTTTCTTTATATTATTATATATCTATAAAATTAATTTGAAGAATTTTGGACTTATTTTGTTATTTTTCATCTTCATTTCAATATCAACCTATTATTTAATCCCTAATTTGGGGCATTTTGACTTTAAAAATCCACAAAATTTAGCAAAATTTCCAAAAAAATACAAAAATAGTAGAAAAATATTTAAAACTGAAAAAGATTTTATCTCTTGTATTTTGAGTATTTTTATTAGTATTTATAATTACATTAGCCTATATTGTATATATAGTCTTATGTATCATATATTATATATTTAAAAGAACATGAAATTAAAAATTTGAAAAATATAAAAAGAAAATAAAAATCAGAAATTAAAATAAACTAAAAAGCATAAAAATAAAAAAATATAATAAAAAACCCATAAAAACAATAAAAAATATACAAGAAAAACAACACAATCATCTTTGCAACTCATTGCACAATCTATACATTTTGCTCCCTGAGCAATCTCTACACATACTTGCACCTATACACATATTTGTTGTAGAGTTATAATAAATTTTAACTCCATACTTTTATTTCATGGCTTGATTTATTTGTGGGTTAATTGTTGATTAATTGGGGTTTCGTGAGCGGTCGCTTCAGCGACAATGTAGTTCTCGTCTTATGCTGACTACATTAGACCCTCACAAGATCTTGATTATAAGCTAAGGAGAGGTCAGAGGATTTAACCTAGGGTCAACGATGGGAGAGCTCTCATTGGTCTAGCTAGACTACTAGAAGACAAAACATGCTGAAAAAGAATGAATAAATAAAAATAAAATAATAAATGAGTTAATTAAATGAAATTTAAAACATAAAAACCATTTTATGTAGTATTTTATTATGAATTTTATTTATTTTTATAACTTAATTTATTAGGTGTTACTTATATATTAATAGGTATATTTACCTATATATAGTATATCTTATTTTTATTTTGTATAATATTTTTTATTATTGTATACACTTAATTTATATATTTTTATTTTATTTAAATACACATTTACATATTTTTATTTTATTTTTCTAAGTTTAAATGTACGCTTAAGTAAATATGTGTATATATATTATAGGTACATATAGGTATACTATACCTTTGTATTGAGATGTTTTATTTATTTTATTTCCTTTTTGATGATTTTATTTTATTTTAATTTTGTAAAATGTTTAAATAATATATAAAATTTTATAAAAATAAAAGAATTTGAAAAATATAAAGAATAAATATATTGAATATTATATACATGTATATTGCACAATATGGGCCCAAAACCTTAATTTTGCATCTTAACTCTAAATTACAAGAAAACACCTTAATTAAATAGCTTATTAAAAGCTATATACAGTTAAATATGATTTTAATCCATTTTGATACAGTATGAATAAAGTACATGTCTATGAAGTTTTTATTTTGGGTTTTTATTTTTTGTGTCATGGACACACTGTGCATTATTTTATGTGAAATCAAATTTGTATTTTTATCTACAATATTCATGTAAAGTTTATTGATTTGAGGTGTAAATAATAAATAATAAAATAGTTCCCAAAAATCAATTATTGATGAATTTAAAATTTAGGATTTTATGTATATTTTGTATAATCCATCTGCTCTATCTCCCACTACTTTATTCCTTATCGACCAAGTCATCATAATGACTGGGGTCTAGGGTCACTCAACACATGTGATGCTTCATTTCTTTTTCTTTTGTTCATTTATTCTTTTATTTTGTAACTAATTACATTAAATACACAATATTTTATACTGTATTTTGTGCAAATTACATAGTATTTATTTTGACAAATTCATGATATATGCATGCATTTAGCTAGGGATATAAGGGCAAAATTAAAGAATAAAGGTGATGAGATGGAGACTCATCACCCCCTGTACTTGCATTTGCTAGTCCCTAGCAAACACTTATGCCTATAAGTGCAGAAGAGAAAATAAAGAGAAGAAAAAGAAAGAACTTGGATAGATGTTTACTTTCAAACTTGTCCTCATAAAATAAAAGTTTGGAGATTTGTCGGACCTTTGGATTTTTAGTTTGGTCGGAACCTTATTGGAGACTAGATTTGAAACACAACAGCCTCTAAGAATCACAACTCTGCCGAAGTCTCCTCAAAAACTAGGTCAGAACAAGTTAATGCCATACACAGTCCCTTATGACTATGAGTCTATCTCGTATAGTGTCAGTGATGTATAGCTCCTCTCGGCTGAAGTGGTAAAAGTTAGGCTTCTCCAACTTGGTGACCCTAATTATCCAAACCAGTAACTCTTTCCTCGAGAAGTAGAGTATTCCCTTCTAAGTTCAAGTATAACCAGCTCAAGAAGAGGAGGTGGAGAAGAGAATGGATGTAAGCCAGTGTAGCTATCTTCCTAGGATGCTTGGCTAGTGTAGCCAAGTCATCTGGTTGCAAGCTCACATATATATTTGATTTTGAAGCTCAAGCTTGCTTATTGAGTGCATGCATGCTCCGATGGGAATTGATTTTTCTTTGACTTTTGCCTATCTTTTTTTGAATACTATATACAACACCATTTACATACTGACTTTTTCCTTTTGAGCTAATAGACTATCCCTCTTTTGAAGTATTATTGCAATCCACACCATTATGTCATTATGCCTCATGGCTACTGGATTGGGTTGGGCATAAAGGCCTCTGTATCGTGACTTGGTATGTTTCCATTCGCTTGTGTCTCATGCTAGTAAATCTAGATCTCTACCACTTCAACTGAGTTGAGCAAAGTGTAAGGTGCAAGTGTACAAGTTAGGCCATTGTCGACAAGAGTCATGCATGTGTTCCGAAGTATTCTACTTAGGCAGTCAAGATGACACTAAACCTAGTCTTATGGTCTCAAAGAATTAAATCTAGTAGACCTGAAGTGCCTCAATTCCTGCTTCTTAAAGGTTCCTATGATTAAGTGGATCAAGGTCCAACCAAGCTCCAATCTCTGGATTTTATTTAGAGTTTTTCAATTGTTATTATCATTCTGAAAAATGCAGATGATATGCAATGCAGATAAAAATCTTTTTGTGAAGTAATTGTCTAATTTTGAACTTTTTATGGGTTCTTGAAAAAGTTTTGCAAAGTTTTATGCAAAATTTTATGGATATTTAGTTTTGCAAATATTTATGGATTTTTCAAAAAAAGTTTAATTAAATAAATATATGCAGATATTTATGCAGGAGTGCATCATGTTATTTATAATAAATATGGTTCAAGAATTTACAAGAGGTATTTAGTTACTAGTTACTGTTTTCATACAAGTATTTGCAAAGATTTTTTATATGCTTGGTATACGGTTCTAAAATAATTTGAAAAGATTTTGATAAATATTTTGAAAACTTTATTTTTAAATAATTTGATAAATAATATTCACAAAATTTAAAAATTATTTTGCAAAGATTTTTCAAACAGTATGTATAGGTTTTTCAAAGTATGTTTGCAACCATTTTCCAAAGCATTTGCAAATAGATTTTCAAAACATTTTATTCACACAAAGAAAAATTTTTTACTAATAAAACATTTTTATAAAGGTTTGAAAACATTTCATGAAATATTTTTCAAACGATTTTATAAAAGATTTTTTAAAGTAGTTTTCCAACCATTTTTCAAACATTTTGCAAAATATTTTTAAAATGATTTATTAATCAATAATTACAAAGAATTTGATGTGTATTTTAATTCTTATTAATTAGACATATTATTAAAAATACAAAAGTACGAGTTATGTCTAAAGTATATATAAGGTATATATGACCCCCTATAATTAGCTTGAGCTATATCCACATAGATCAGAGAGAAAAAGAGAAGACATAACTTGTACGGAATATAGAAGAGCTTATACAACAACGACTCAAGAATGAAGAAGGAAAGAATGAGAAATCGACCGTCCCCCCTATACTTAGAGTCCATTAATCCTAAGTATAGCAAACTGTATACAACATGTAGGGAGTGTCGAGGGTGGGAATGAACAGATCACAACTCGCTATGTCTTCCCCTATATTAGGGTAAGAGATCCCTAAGTATTGATAGAAATATCAACAGGAGAGATGACAAGCGAGGAGATCGATAAATCAATAAAAAGAAAAAAATACATTGGGGGATGTGCGCATCACTCCCCATATACATAGGCTAAAAGATCCCTAAGTATAGGAAACAATAGGATGTGAAAAAACAAAATGAAGAAAGACCACTCGACTCGTCCACCTCCCCTATACTTAGGACAAAGTACGTCCTAAGCAAGGCAAACCCATAGATCAAGGTGGATAAGGAAATTGTAGATGGAATGAAAGAAACGAAAGCAGATATATGAAGTGGTGGCTATAAAGATATCAAGAATATAGAAAGCATACCTTCTTACGTGACCACTGAGGAATGGATTGAACAAGGTGCAAGTCTATCGAGGTCATAATCTGACTCAAACCAATTAGGATAGATATGGTGTAGATCCTCAACAGTCTCAAAGAAAAAAGGCACGAACTGGTCGGTGGAAGTAGTGTGGTCAGGTTCTGCTTGGGGAGTCTTGGGAATCTCAAAACGAAAAGGCACAAACTCAACTATGGAAATAGAGTGGTCATGTTCAGCCTGGGCAGTCTCTCCTAAGTCTGTCCTCTGCATTAAGGTGTCTATGGCGTAAATGCCACAGATGTCATAAATACATTGCCACACACAGGAAGAGGGAACTCCAAGGTCTATGCTATCCGATTATTCCTCCCTGAAGAGGAATTCTTGGGTCTTAGTCTCATTGGTGACAAGGAATCTCTGATATTAGCATCTACGTCATAGTCCTCAAGGCTGGATGACACAGGTACACACTCATCAGATGTGTGTCTCTAGTCTGTGGTGGGTGCAGAGATCAAGACGTTTTCGTTGTCAGAACGAAAGTGTATCTCTCAAGATCCATAATCAACAATGGCACTCATAATGGCGAGAAAGGGTCATCCTAGGATGATTGGAGAGTGTTCCACGACGGTGGAGGTTTCCATGAGCAATACAACAAAATCAACAGTGAAGCTCATGCACTGGCTCTGAATGATGACATTTTCAAGAATACCCCTTGAACTCTTTATTGATCCATCAGTGAATTGACAGATCATCCTAGTTTTCTTGAGAGACCTAGATTAAGAAATTGGCAAAGCGATAAGGGTGTTATATTAATTGATGCACCGCCATCAAGGATAGTATGATCACACATGTGGTCGGAGATGGCACATCTCACAAGGGGTGTACTAGTGTCACTTTCCTATAGAGTGGACGATGAGTGATGGTGTAGGCAGTGTCCATGCTAAGAAGGTGTCATTCGGTTATGCGTCGTTGCTTTCTTTTTTTTGGGTTTCGGCGCAAACAATTGGTTCATGGCCTGGCGAAGTGGGGCTTTAATAGTGTCCTGAATAATCGCCACCACTTCAGGGTTTGTCAACATTTTTTAGATTTTCTATATCTTCCATACTAGGGAAGAGATCGAAGTCATCATCTACACAAGGGTAACTAAGAGTAGTCTGTATAGTATCATCCTTCGGGGTGAAGAAGGTAGGAGCTATGGTGAATGTGTATATGGGAATAGGATATGGCAAGAGTGCCTTCTCCCCACAAATGAACTCGGCTAGATGTCTCCCATTATTATCTTTTAGTACTTTTATATTTTCTCATTTTTTTGTATTTTTGGTGATTGCAAGCTCTCATGGGTGTCCTCTCATGAATCCATGGGTCCGAAAGCAGCAATATGGTTCTTATTTATATTAGTGAGGTCATATATCTTCATCTTCTTTTGCTCCACTACACAGGTCATGACTCAAGAGTGGTATCCATGAGAGGTGACTCCAACAGCTTAGTCTTGGGTGGGTGAGATGGTGAGAAATGCAATGGTGATGGTGGCTAAAAATATGATGCCTGAAACTGCGGGTGAGACAGATATATACAAAAAGAAAACTCAGAAGCAAAGTCCTTCTGATAAAATGGAGGTGGACCAACTTGAGAGTAAGAAGGATCTGCGAAGTCCAGATAAAAATAACTTCATCTTACCATCTCTGAAACAAAAGACGTGGATCGAGAGATTACAATAGTCAAATCAAGTTATGCAAGAAAAAGACACAAATGCATAGAGAAGATTGAGTATACACATAAACAAACACGAATATAAACAAACAAATTCATCAATTCACCCACTCAACTCATTGATGACCATGAAAGTTCGGTCTTTTATCTTATCAAATTTTAGAGTTAGGTGAGAAGACAAATATTTACAAGCTCACAAGTTCAGTCACCTAGAGTGGTTGTGTTCCAGTGGGTAGTGCACACCTACTAGAACACCGATACCATTTCGTCTAAAGTTAGAGGCAAGTGCTTACAGCAATAACATGGTCCAAGAGCTGACCCAAGCACTTAAGGCACAAGTCCGGAGATATATTCCTTAGGTGTGTGTGCCTCTCTCGGTCTGGATCATACATGTGAACAAGGAGGGGGTTACTCTCCCTAAAATAATGATTTGTCCTTTACATTTATTTTAGGGTTGAGTAAAGTTAGCAGTCTCAATTTTATTAATTATCACTTTTTTGGATGTTTTTGAATGCATGAATCCTAATGAGATTTCAATTCCCGTAGTATCCTATGTGATCAAAATCAAAGGGAGATAGTAGAAAAGCAATGCAAGCGTAAATCAATGATGCATGCGAAAATAGAGATGCTCACCTTGCCTCTAGCTCTCTTCGTGATAGATGCTAGACAAGACTTAAAAACTAGTCTATATGAAAATGCAATCCGATGAAATATCCCTAAAATAGGAGTTGTTATTAACGTGAAGAACAAAGTGATGAATATCTATAAAACAAACCTAGAGTCTGATCTTGGAGACTCCTCGGTGCCCACCACGACGAGTCCTACAAGCGATGTGTGGAGCCTCTTGCAATGCGCGGTTTCGAATCCAAATAATCAACAATTAATCTGATCTAAGTCCAATCGTGAATCTATAGGTACATTCAATTAATAGGGTTTTGAACCTAGTCTATAGATCAAGCAATCCTATTCTAAGGCTTAATCACACAAAATATATAAAAAGAAAGTCGAAAAAAACTCAAAGCTCATAAAATAAAATAAAAGAAAGCGGTAAAAGATGCGAGAAATCCGACGAGGCCCCCAAGTGAACATACATTCGAGAAATGGACCTCGTGAAGTGAAGTATTCAAATGTCCAAATTATTACAAATTAATTACAAAAATAAAATAAAAATCACTCTCTCACAAAATAAAACAAAGAAGCTGAAGTGTCTTCTCTGCTCCTTTCTTTGCCTCCCTCTCCTACTCTCTCCTGGATGGCTCATAAGTAGAAGAGCCCACCTCCTCATGGCTCGGATGTGTCCACCTCTTAAGAAGCGGTCGTTGCTACTCAGTCCCTCACAAGAAAGGTCAACAAAGATAAATGGTCAGAAATAGATAAAACAATTATAAAAAATAAAAGGTATAAATAAAGGAAAAATAATGTGCAAGCTGTATACAAAAATGCTACGCTATATGTTGCTCCCCAACAACAATACCATTTGAAATAACCTGAAGAAATAAGTGGAACGATCGTGCAGTCCACAGAAGGTCGGACCGCAGTCACTGAGGTGATCGAAGCGAAGCTCAAAGGATTAAATCAACATTTAACTCACAATATAAATAATCAATTAAAGAAATATGAGTGCGGATCAAAATTTATTATAACCCTGCAAACAAATATGTGTATAGTGGAGATGCAGGTAGGGTGTCGAACACATGGAACAAGGGACGTAGCAATGTATATTATTTATAAATAAATAATATAAGTGTGCGTCGTAATAAGTATGCCCAATATCAATCAATGTATCGTGGGTTTTTAATTTAATTCTTTTTTAATAATATATTTTTTATAATTATAATTTTCTGATTTTTAAATTTCTTTTTAAATATATAAGTAATATATATATAACAATATACATATAATAAGGGGATATATATATAATGCGGGTGATATATAATAGTATATGTATAATAAATATACAAAAATCAGAAAATATCCATAAAGTAGTCTTTTTTATTTTCTAAAGGTTTTAAAATATAATAAAGGTATTTATAATAATTAATAACAATATATACTACTATATAGGTATATATAGGCTATATAGGGTCTACTATTTATAAATATATGTATAAATAGTCGTAACTTTCAAAATAAAATATTTTAGGGTTTTAAAATATGCTTCTATTTTTGAAAATATTTTTTTTGGGAATTTTTACAAAATTTTTTATATTTTTAAAATCAGAAAATGACCAAAACATGAACTTTTTAAATAAGGTGATTTGATTTGAGAATTAATAATAGCAAAAGGGTTCAAAATTTCTCAAAACTAATTTTAGTACATAGTAATGTATATAAATAAAAATGTAAGCCATGAAAAAAATTTTTTAGGCTTTTTGAAAATATTTTATATTTTTTGGGGGATAGCAAGAGTTTTCTAATTTTTAGAGTTTCTTTTGAGATTTTTGGTCTAGAGTAGTAAAATAGACTAATAAACAATATCTATTTTTTTGGAATTTTTAGAGAAGGTTTTATAATTTTTTTCCAAGTCAAACAAGGAATAAAATAGTACTTTTACTTTTAATATACAGTAAATGCATGAAAAACAGTGAGTAAAATATATAGCATAAATAAGCAACTAATCATGCACTTACATCTATTTTTGCAAATTTTTTAGAGCATGGAATCTTTTTTTAAAAAAATAAATGCATAAATAAAAAAAAATCAAGTTGGCAGGGGTATATTTGCAAATAAAATATATTCATGGGGCTCACATGCAAAATAACTACAAAATTAACATTGCAACTTGATTTTTAGGTAATAAATAATAAATACAAGACTTAGAGGGGTACACTTGTAAAATGGCCACTCACATGGGGATCCATATGAGGTGACCTGGCACTGGACTAAAGTGCAAAGTTAAATAGTACCAAGAACATACATGCAAAATATCCACAAAGTTTTGTACGTAATTAAAATATTTTAGTGCTAATATTTAAATACAAAATACATAGGGTATATGTGTAAATTACCTAGTAAAAAGGTGCGTGATCCAGCGGCTCTTGGTTCTTCATTTAAGTGTGTTGGACAGCAGGATGCGCTTGATACCGCTTAACCTTCGACGCTTGGGATTAGATCTATGATGAGAGATGCCTCTTCAGATCCAATGTCAGCTGAAACTCCTAGAGCCTTTCTCCTGATCAGACAGCTATGGAGGGCATTAGATGAACTCGAAAGAACAACAACGAGTTGCTTCTTTGATCGAAATATCGCTCCTACGACCATCTTCCTTACTGCTACAATGGGGGGAATTAATGCTGGAAGCATTCCGGAGCTCCTGATGGTGCTAGGAAGGTCCATGGCCCATCGATGGAGTCTTGGTGTGGCATGAAAGCTGGAGCACCTGGGACACTTTTTCTTTGATCGATTAGCCCTCAAATGTGCCCTTCAAGAAGCGAGACCTATTTTGGAAGACTGGTGGAGCACTGGAGAAGCGTTATGGGCTTTTATTGGTGACGTTCTAGGGATAAATGGTGGTGGAGTGAAGAGATCCGACGAAGGGGTGGAAGATGACCTCAGTGGACTAGATTTGAAGAAATCCAGGTGGATTGGAGGGCGCAACAGATGGAGAAAATGATGGGGAAGGTAATGGAATGGATGGTGATGGTAGGAATAGTGTTGCACGGTGGTACACGATGGCCGGAGCTTGATGAATCCACATTTCATCATCTTTATTCTATCATTTTGGCATCAAAAACCCTGGCAAATGCTTGTAAATAGCATTAAATACTTCATCTTAGCATTCATGCATGAGCATGTAAATAGTGTATAAATTACTGTAATTAAAGCCAAAATTATAGAATAAATAAAAGAAAAGAAAAAGAATAAAATATTGTAAATACTAAAAATATTTGCAAAAATATCTAAAAATCAAAAAAACAGTAAAAAACCATGAAAATTCCAAAAAAAACCCTTTTCCTGAAATTTTGACTATTTTTGAGTATTTCTATAAATATTATAATACCCCCTTTATGTATATATATCTATATATCCTAAAAAAAGAAAAAAAATTTATATATATATGTAATTATTTATATGTATTCCCATTAGTCTTAATATATAAAAAAAGAAATATATATATATATATATTTTATTAAATTTATATATACCTATATATATATTGTAAGTATTATAAACTATACACTAACCCTCTATGGGTATACATGTATTTTTATTTATATTATATATATATTACCTAATTACATTATAAAAACAAAAAAAATAATTAATAATAATAATAATAAAAATATAAAATCAAAAACCCACACAAGGATGACTGTGATTTACATGTAGGGTATGACATTTTGTATTGCTCTCTGTGGTTCGACCTCTACAGACTTGTCACTGTACATCTTATGGTAGAGTAAATAAAGATTAATTCACATTTATTTTTGAGCTTGATTGTTGTATTATTTAGATTGTGGGTTAATTGCTGATCAACACGGGTATTTTTGTGAGCGGTCGCCTCAGCGACACCTTTCATATTATTAATGGTGACCCTCGCATGATACATGCGTGCTATCACCACGGTCACCCCATTTATTTATTTATTTATTTTTGTAATTTTATTTATTTACTTTATATATTTATTTATTTATTATTTTTATTATTATGTATTGTATTTTACATTGTTTATTTATCTTATTTATCTTAATTATTTTAATTATTATTTTACCCCCCCCCACCACCACCACCACGTGGTGCCTCCAACCCTCCCCCCACTTTTCTCCCTCTTCTCTGCCGGTCACGTGATGTAAAGCCTCAAACTTGGTCGTCTCTCAGATACTATATCACAAGATCCGGCTCGTCAAGAGAAAACCAACGTAATTTGTTTCATGTAAATCGAACTTCGTTTCGATTTTGTTATGATTTTAGGAAGAAAGAGAAGTAAGGAGGTTTAAGACATCATTAACTCTTAATGACCATCATTAAGACTAATTAAATATGATTAAAGAAACTAATGATAGATTGAGAATCGTTCATTACCATTAGTGAACACTAATCATTGGTTAGTAAAAGTTAAGCATAAGCCGTGAAGATTAAATCATGATTAGTAAAGTTAATCATGATTAGCGATAATTAAGTGTCATTAGCGAATCAAAGTCTTGTGGATAGTTCTAACTTAAGCCCTAAGTTTCGGATAAGTTTTGGCTAAAACCATGGGCTGCTAATTGCAGTTAAGATCTAAACCATGATTTTCTAACCATGGTTAGCGGTTTTCTGAAGCCTGTAAATAGCCCCCCTACCCATTAATTCTCTACGATTTCCACTACCATCACCACCCTAAGGGCTAGGGTCGAGAGGTCGGGAGGAGGAGTGGGATGTGAGGAAGGAGCGCTAGCGAAGAGCTGCAAGGGAGAACGAGGAGGGGGAAGGTACGATCCTCTCTTAGTTTGCTTCGTGAGCTAGGTTTTCGATTCATGTTCTTTTTACAGTTTTGTTTTCGATTCATCTTTATTTTTGATTCATTTTCTGTTGTGGTTCAGGGAGAAATTTGTGTAACACCTACTTAGGTGCGGACGGTTATGCACGTCAGTGAACCCTGTGATTCGTCACACCTTCACTCACCTAAGACGCGTGGTGTCTACCGATTCTCCATCGCTTGTAGTTTGGTTATATTCTTTCAGTTTCCTTGTTGTTTTCCTCTCAGTGATTTTATAGAGGAAACTCTTTCTGTTCTTCTTTTAAAATATGTCCCGATATAAGGGAAAACTCTATCGAAAATTTTTATAGAAATATGTCCCAATATAAGGGGAAACTCTACCGAAATTTTCCTATAAATATCACCCCATATAAGGGGAAGCTCTGCTGAAATTTCAAGAGAAAATATGTTCTTCGTGTTCTTCATGTTTTATTCGTGTTCTTTGTGTTCTTCGATCATTCTTCATGTTCTTGGTATGTTCTTAGCATTTTTGATACGAAAATGTAATTTGATCATTTCAGGAGCTATAAATCATCCTTTTGAAAAAGAATCACGATAAAGCACTACATACGAGAGAGAGAGAGAGATCTCAATTAGGTAATAAAATACTTCCTTTTATTGTTGGATTTTCATATGAGATTATTGAAATTTTCGATTTTATGTTCTTCGCTATGAAGAACCCTAAGTTTAGCTATTTTTGGGAAAATGTGAAAAATTGCTTTGTGATTCCCACTAAAATAAGATTTACGCATCGAATTGATGCAGTGGCTTGGAAAGATAGGGTTTGTGAGTTAACATAAGCATAAATATGAGTATATATAGATATGAATTAATATATATGTGGATCTATACTCAATATTGAGGAATATGCAAATTTAAGGCCTAACGGAAGAATTACATCATGAGAATTGATGTGTATTAAGTTGGATCCTGAAAAGGATCGCGTCTCACGTTAAGAATGATTGGGAGTAGAACTACAGGTCGGGCATGCAACCTGTAGTTTGTCAGAAGGAACCCGTATTGGCATGGCCCTACCTAGGTGGTACACGGTTGCCCTGTTATGATAAGTGCGTACGAAATAAATGATTTGCAATGCATGGTACCGGGTGACAATATCTTCGGGTTGAACGACGGAAGATGTAGTCGTGTCATGTGGAGGCATGAGTTGTTGGATAGTGGCTGGGTCATGATAACATGTATTTAAAGCCGCTAGGTTATATGATTAAATGTTAGCATGATGTTTTAAGCAATTGTGTTCTCGAGGACGGAGTTCTCCTTTGTTTGCCAGGCTGAGGGCTTGAGACATTGATTAATAAAGGAAAAGGAAATTATCAGCGTAGTACTGGAGGATTGGTTGAGGCGACGTGCGGCAGAATAAGCTTACCAGATCAACGTAATCTCCAATCCTGAAGTGTCCACAGCTTCGGATTCCATATAGTGGTGAGGTAATTCCTTGGACTAATCCCTGGTGTGGAATAAAAAGGAATATGACTTAAATTAATGACAAGGAGTGAAACTTTTTGTGATAATAAGTTTTGAAAAATTACACAATTTGTTTGCTTTTCTCTTATTCGTTACTTAGCATTCGCTAATTGTTATCCTATGATTTATGGAAAACCCAACAGGTGTCAGTGAGCCATAGCAAGGACTTTAATAATCCAGCCAAGTAATATACTCATCCAGCCAGCCACAATATCTTTATTCTGTAAGGTAGTTAGTAATCTTTTTGTGTGTTTCCTTCCGGTCGATGTACATGTAAATGATTATAGTGTGATAATGTATCATTTGAACTTTATTTTGTGAATGGAAAAGTATTGAAACACTTCTTTCTGAGTATTTTTAATTGCAGACTGTTTCTGAATGTTAGTTGAAATTGCTGAATAAATTATTGATGAGTAACCAGATCCGGACATGAGAAGATTCAACAGCCTGGAATTGGGGTCATGACATGTGCCTAGCATGTGACTACTCTTCTCGCAACGCTCAGCCTTGCGTGTGCGACTGCGGTAACCGCCGCCTTCCCTTCACGGTCGTGCATCCGGTCAACCCATGCCCCATGTCACCCGTCTCTCTCTTACCTCTCTCCACTCGCATCAGGTGCCCAACATCCTTCGATCCTTTCTCTCTCCCCTAACTGTTGGTCATCACCTTGTTTTCAACCTCCGTTCTTCCCGGCCAAGCAACCGCTTGTGCCCTCCTTCCCCTCACCTTGCGTACTCGCTCCGCCCCTCTCGCTCGCCATCCCCTCATGCAACTGCCTACGCATGTCTCGGCTCTCGTCTTCATCAACTGCTCCCTCCCCTTCCACCATCTCCATCCTACCCACGAGCTCGACCCATGCTCCGCATTCCACGTCCACGCCCCTCATCCACAACCACCTTTAAATAGCCAACCACTGCCCTCCATCGAACCCATCCACCACTAGGAGAGTGGAGTTCCAGCCCCTCCTCTACCACTGGTGACAAGGGCGATAAGAGTGAGTCAAGCGAAGACGAGCTATGTTACTCTGTCAAGATCTAGAAAGTACATGTCCTTCTATTGCAGCTACATCCTTTGTGGATGTCGAGCTCCACCATGGCCGAAGCATTGAGCGAGAATATGAGCTTTGTCCCAAGCTCAACCTCCAAGCCAACATCCCAGGTATAATGCCTTCTTATCCTACTACTATTTTCTATTTCTTCTTTTTCTCCTCCTTCCTCCTCTATTATTTCTTATCATACCTTCCGATCTACCCCATCTTCATCTCTGTCACGACTCCACTCACCGTCGATCACCGCCTTCCCATCCACCGCTAGCTCTCGCACCTCGACCGAGTCAGCTACGCACCCGCTTCAACCCGCATCCACTACTGTGGTCAGCACTGCCCTTGCCCGCCTACCTCATCATCAACCTGCACCGCTCAAGTCACCAGCCAGTAGTTTGCACCTCGAGCAGATTGTCTTTAGTCGCCGAGCTCCTCCACCACTCACTCATGTACCAACAAACTCCTCTCCAACGGTTTGCTTCACCAGAGCGCACCACCGCACGCCGCCCTCACAGCTACACACCGACTCACCTGTGACGCACCACCAGATGAAGATCCCCCTAACTGTGCCACCGACCGCTCGTTCTCCTCCGCTCGTGGTGAGCGCCTCCAGTGGCTAGTCAAGTCATCCCGCTCGCTCCGGCCATGCGATCGCATGCACCCGCTGCCTCTGACTGCCACCCACGCCTTTCAATCGCAACCCTCTTCCTCGACCGTCGTGCTAAGGACAGGTTTGACCTCTGCTCCTTCGCAAGCCCTTGACATCGACCCTTCAGGAGCTCCACCAAGGCTGCAGCCAGCCGTCCATCTCGGTCTTATCTCCACCTCATGTGCATGGCACGTGAGGTCGGGGTAATTTGCGAGAAACGCCCCTGCAGTTCCCACCATTTGCAAAGAAGCCCTATCGACCAGGAGCGCATGTGCCTGCTTGGTGTAAAAGTTACATTCAGACCCCCATAAGTATAGGTAATCGCATCTAAGTACTGTCAACACATTTATTCTATCAATTTTATTTCTGTAATATTGCATTTAGGCCCCTATCTTTAGGCATCATTTTGAACCTTCATTTAGCATCGTTTTATCATTTTAAAAATTATTCATTCTAGAACTATTATTATGATTGTTTTGGATATTTGATTGAATTTTTATGAGCTGTGATTTATTTAATATAATTATCTTTATGGAAAATTACATATTTAACCTATTGTGTGTTCTTTAATTGATATTAAATTATTTGTTGCCCCAAAAATTTCCAAAAATTGATCTTAGCTAGATTTTAGGTTATGAATTATGCCCAAATTTCATGTCATTTCCATGCATAATGAGGTCAGAATAAAATATATCGTGATTTCATTAATTGATTTTTAATAGATTATAAACTCATTATTTTTATGTATAGAATCTTTTCTGGATAGCTATCATATAGACTCATGTAGGATAATTTTATTTCTGAGAAATAAATTGGTTTGATATTTATCGAAATTATTTTTCATGGTCTACATATTTAATTCATAATTAATTCATATTGCATCAAAAAATTCTAATAAAAATAAAGTAGCTTAATTATATCATTATCCGTCTCCTGGTCATGTTTCATTGGGTTTGGAATTCATTTGATTGAATTTGCAGTTTAACCCCTGAAATTTACCAAAGTTGCATTTCACTCATTAATTGCATATAAAAATAAAACTGCCTCCCTGAAAACCTTATTCTAGATCGATTATAAATGAGGCTAAGGAGATAGTTTCCTGCCTTCTTGAGATCGATCTTGGACTTATCAAGTAAAAAATTAAATTGATTGTTTTCTTTTAATTGACACATTAATTAAGTGGTTTTTTATTAATACGAATTTACCTGACTACAACAAAAATTTAACATTAGAACCACCAAATTAACTAGGAAATTCGAGGTTTCATCATACTTCAAGGACCGGAAGCACCAAAAAATGCAATAGATATTTACTTGCAACCATTGATAGATGAGCTGAAATTTTTGTGGCATCATGGCATACAAACTTCCGATGCCCAAGCTAATCAAACATTTCTCTTACGTGGTGAACTATTATAGACAATTCTTGAACAGATTGAGAATAACTACGAGGATGCATATTCCCATGAGGACGACCGACTTTTAGAAAGTTCTTCAGTCACTTAAGGCAGACATCATATCTAACGTGAAGGTTTATATATAACTAAAAATATGAGTGAAATTATGATTTGTTAAAGTAATCATGTTTTACTCATGATGACCAGAATGCATTTGATTGGGGCAAAGACCCTACAATAGACTAGGGAGTTTTGCAGAGAGATGCCAAAATCCATCATGACTTACGGGCCAAGGGGAAGAAGGTTGGACATCAATCCTTTATAAATGTCTTGGTTTTATACTCATTATATTGTCGTTTGTTTATGAACCTATTAAAGCATTTCAACCGATTTCCAACTGTGGCTGAAGCAAGAGCCAATCATTCTGAAAATTGGCATCTTATTGAATGGTAAGCGGTATGTACATATTGGGACAATGATGATTTTAAGGTAATGATAGTTTACAAATATCATTATCTTAATCACTCAATAAATTTATTTAAATTTCACATCTGAATGCAGAATATATTTGAGAAGAATAAGACCAATATGAGTAAAGCTCATGTCATACCCACACATTAGGTAGGACAAGTTTGGATCACCTGAAACACAAACATGTAAGTTTGTCCATATTGTAAAATAAATATCTTTTGCTATATGCTTATATATATATATATATATATATATATATTAGTTTGAGACTGGAGAGAGTGTGGATCGAGTGAGAATGTTCGAGATTACCCGATAGATGACCAACAAAGAGGGTAACTGAGCCTTCATTCATGAAGGATATGCAGAGGCACATGTAAGTTACATAATAACTATTTTCACGTTATGAATCTTGTGTTGTATGTAATAAAAAACTCAAAATGTATGGTCACACCATCGTCTTCCTCTAAACCCAATTAGGTTCAACTCAATGAACTCCATAAGAGTTGAATGAAGAGGTGTTTCAACATGTGTATCCTCCTACTACACAACACTCTGGTCGGGTTCTGCTTGGCGGTGCATCTTCCACTAACATGAGTAACTATGGGACAAGTGGCGGTGTTCCATTGCCTATGGAGTTCAAGAGTTGAAAGATAAGGTCGAAAACCAGTCCTGAGAGGTAGAGAGGTTGTATGAGAGGGAGAATCGATTGCGAGATACAGTCCTTCTGAACATGCAAACAATGGATGGACTTCATAGGTTGATCGAAGAGTTGTCTAGACGGGGTCTAGTTCTTCTGCATTGTGATGGTGATCGAACAGATCCACCTGTAGATGATGATGATCCTCATATGTAATTTTTGAATGTTTGTCATGTAGTATATCAAGCTGATATGTAATATATCTATGATGTCAAGTTTTTTCATGTGTTTGGAACTATGATGTATTTGAATCTGGTCAAGTATGAGTCTATGATATACATTGAATCCATGAGGTTTTTAAAAATTAGGATGTGTTTATATCTATTATGTTTGAATTTAGGAGATGTTTGAATATATGATATGCATTATCAAAGTCCAAGAACGTGCAGGTGAGAATGTCCAAGTATTTGAATTTATGATATGCACTATCTATGAATCTAATGTGTTTGAATCTATTATTTTTTAATATATAGGTGTTTGAATCTATTGTGTTTGAATATATATGAATCCCATATGTAATATTGATAGGTTAGGTGAGAACAACAACAATTGAACAACAGTTGATGTTGCTGTAATTTTTTCAGTAGTTATTATCAACGATCATGTAGTCGTTGATAAAAATATAGTATTAGTAGTTATTATCGACGGTCATGTAACCGTCAATAATAATGTAGTATCACTTATTATTGACAGTTGGTCTAGTCACCACTATAGTTTTCTCGGTGGAGGTTCACACACCTGGAAGATACTCATTCTTGATAGTTACTCGTTTGTGATGGTCAACACTTTCGAGGGTTAGGGCCAAACGAGAACAAAAGGTTTTTAGAGGGCATGCTTTTTCGATGGTCCTTTAGCAATGGACCCGATTCTTTACTGATGGTACTTGATCGCTGAGTAAAGTGCTCATTCCCGTAGTGTTTCTCATATTGAAGATCGTATATTGAATATCTCATGTTTGATGTTAGTCATGTCCTCCTAACTGCATGGTATTCAATATGACCATGGTAGATATCCCTAATTATACAAATGGACATTAATATTAAGTGTATTCACAATATTTCATATGGACATGATAAAACAATAACTTTTATTGCATTTATGGGCCACCAAGGGTTTACAAGTATAACAATCGTGGCCTAATTACCATCAAACCACATGTGCCTCCACATGGCACAACCGCATCTTTAGTCAATTAACCTTCCTAATGGCAGCCAAGTACCATGTATTACAAATTATCTATTTTACACGCTCAACATATCTGAGCAACCATGTACATCTTAGGTTTGGCCTACCAATACAGATGTTCTTTTGACAAACCTACATGTTACATGTTTGACCTATAGTATCTACTCCAAGTCATCCTTATCTTAAAAGATATCATGAAGCTTGAATTAGATCTCATTCATGTCATATCAATTTTCAGCTAGTATTGCCATAATATTGCACAATTATCACTGCAACTATGATGAATCTGTGAATTATCACTTTAATTAGCTCAAAATAGAGCTTCATCCCAAGAAAATAGGTTCTTTCACTTATTAATATTGCACATTTTCACCTAATTTCACACATTTTTAAGTAATTCATTCCAAATCCAATTGATATAAAACTGACTCCATTGTGTACATATCACTAACCTTAATCAATGAAAATCCCAAAAAAACTAACTTTCATATATTAGAAACAAACCAAACCCTAATTTTAGGACAAAAAGCCGCAAATGTTGATATCTCTCTCATACAATGTCCAATTTTACTGTACTCACTTTTGAATTGATATGCATTTAAATATTTACAAAGCAAGATGAAATTTAAAAGAATTGGAGTTTATTTCTGAAAATTGAGTTCTGGTAGCTAACTATGCATTATACATATTTACTGATTTTAACGTATCATTTCATGTGCTTATTTCACTCATTCTAATTATTTTATTTTACATTTCTTTATTTTATTCATTATTTTAACTAATTACATAAAAATCAAAATTTAAAAGAATAAGAAAAGTGGTAAAAAAGATAAATTCTGACTTGAGCTTACTGGCCCAATCTACTTGTATATAATCCACTTCCCTAATTTTTGACCTATTTCTAACTCAAAAATTCCAAAAAATGTATTTGAATCCATTACATCATTTCACATTTTCTTTGATTTTTGCATGAATTATTCATTCAAGGAAAATCAATTAAAAATTACAAAGCTAAAAATGACATTTTATTCAAAAAATATCAACAAAAAGAAACTACCCCTTGAAAAGATCACTTCATTTGCATTTGTTTCCTTCATGAACATTATAGATCTCATTTAGGGAAACATTTTTCATGTTGAGTATTTTTGCATTCGAGTTCATTTGTTAGTTTTAATATATTTATCTCTACATTTAATGCATTGGTCAACACTGTTGGTCTTGGTCAACCACACACATGTTACACCGCAGTTGGTCCACCCAGCCTCCTGGTCAAACCCCTTTCTTCTGGTTAATCCTTCTTGTCATGTAGTGTCCCCCAACCAGGGTCGTTGGATCAAACACAGATCCAACGTCCGCAACCTCGTCCTCTCTCCCCACTCCTCCACCACATGTGGGGCATGTGGTCTTCCCCAACACACGCACGCGAGACTCATTTGCTGCATCTGGGTGGTTGGATCGCATGGGATCCAATGGCCACCGCACCTCCTTCCTCCTTGCGACCTCTCGTCGCCTGGGGAAACTCCAACCATCTCTGCCTTTGCCTCACCATCTCACTCGATTGCCACCACATCTCTAGCTTCGGCCACCCATCTCCCTCTCTTGTATGCATCTATCTCATCTAATCCACTTCCAACACCTTCTTCTTATCCAACTGATTTTATCCCCGTCGACCAATAGATCAAAACCCCACCACCTAACCCTAATAGTCCAACCATCTTTAGCTCGATTGATTAGGAACCCATCACCAAATCCTTATTCCCAAATTTAAAGAACTGATTGTCCCCCTCGTCTCCATCGTTGTTAGAACCCACAACCTCATGACTCTACCTAATTCTATCCGTTCGATTTCTTCTTGGTAAACCCACCTGAAACCCATATCTGACTCTTCTTCATATTTGAGTCTTCATCGATCTCTGATGAAACCTTGATCCACCATTATCCGCATATTTGCAATGAGAGAGAGAACCTCATGTCAGACATGATGATAGAGAACCGTCTCACGGTGAGGACCTCGGTCAGGGCATGATCCACTGTGTATTCACCGTGCTCCAGTGACCCCAATCATCATTAAGATTTGTCGTTTTAGCCCACGACTCGAGGTAACAATCGGAGAAGAATCCTCGACTCTCCATCTCCTGGCGAAACCCACGATTGTCTTCTTCTTTTTTCACATCTCGATTAAACTCGATCTACATCCATCACCTTCTTCTTCGACCACTTCATCCACCCGCTATCCCTCTTTAACGACATCAGGGAAGCAACATCAATGAACCATCAACGTTCATCTGAAGATGAAGACCCAAGTCAGAGCTATTGTTACCCTTGGAACAAGAACTAAGCTAATCCTAGCCGACCAATCACACCTAAATTAGGGCCATCAGATCGAGAAGCATCAGACAACTAAGATTGAACCCTAACGTCACTCTGAGCTGCCCGTCCAAACCAAGAGCCAAAGCACAGAGTGGCTGACACGTGTAGCTCTGAATTACAAGCCACTGTCGAACCTCTGCTCCGTACGTGCCCCTCACGTGTGGACGGAGAATTCACATCCATCCCCTTCCATCTTCTGAAAATCACAAGAACTCCACCACTGGGGTAAATTGCATCGAAGCCTAAGCAACTTTGGAATATTGCAAGAAGGCCCCTTTGAAGAATATATTAGCAAATGATTTAATTATTTTTATTACATTATGTCCCTAAAACTGATCTATTCATATCTTGCACATTTGTAGCCTGATTTTCATGTTCCTCGCATCGATTTGATCATTATTCAATTGTTTTTCACATAGAATAGTGTATTATTCATTTTGAGACCTTGTTTTTTATTAATTAATTTGAAGAGTTCATTTTGTATATTGAGCATATATCGTTGTTGGGATTGATTATTACTGCTCAATAACTGGTGAAATTTGCAGAAATTATTTGGTAAATTAATTAAAAATAAATCGCTTGCTTATTTATGTAATTAATTATTGGGGTTTGTGTGGATTATTTGCATACTCTAGGATTTATTTGGTCAGTCCCGAACTTGTATTCACTCATGCATTACTTCGTCTCTCGCATTACATTTATTCATTATCATTTAAAAAATCCAAAAAAACTTTTATTTATTTAGTTATTTCTCTCACCACATAACATTATTTAACTTGCATAAAAACTATTTTCAAATCCATGCATCATAATTCTTTCATTAATTAATTATATCTCTTATTTAAAATCAATAAAAATCTAAAATACAAAAACACCAAAAATATTCACTTCTTCTTTGAAAATCTAATTTTTTAGATTTTTTCATTATTAGTTCTTGACCCTCGTATTTCCTTCTTCATTTTAACCTTGGAACTTACTCAAGTACAATAAATAACTTGACTACATTGAAGATGGATTTTCTATATCATTATCTCGTTGTGGTTAGTTTATGACGGTTCCTGAATTACCCGGTTACAATGCATTAACACGACACAATTAAAATGGTAATTTTTTAGGTTTGGTAAATGGTGTCATTGCCTGGGAGGTATACGCTTTAGGGTTGATTGTTAGATAATTTAGATTTTTGGCCTTCCATCCCCGTGTACTCTAACCCATGATTTTCTTATGCATAAATTTCTCTATTTGTTTTTTATAGTTTTTATTCATTTCATTCCTTATATATATTTCCTATGAATATTTCTAACATTTATTTTTTTCTTTTTCGTGCGAGGCACCCGATGGACATGGAGCAGCTTTCTTGGAGGTCGAAGCAACTCAAAGCAATCGAAGGCGGGCAATTATATGGACCGAGCCTGTTGAGGAGCTGTAGAAAATTCTTTGTTTTATTTGGAGAGAAAATGCTTTATCTAGTAATTTTGTAATTAATTTGTAATAATTATCTATTTCTAACGATCTTCGTTTGAAGACTTGTGTACCCGGACTGGACACCCGTCCTATCAAGACATATTATTTGTGGTGCTTGACATATATCAAAGATTGCATAGAATCTATTAGAGCTACTAGGTGTCAGTTATTGGGCTCGTAGTCCTATGTCCACACGGTCACAATTAATAAATGCACTAGATGTTCTACCTTGCCAAATTCAATATGTTCTTCACTCACTCAAAGAACTATCTCTCTAGGAGTGGTTTTCTTGTGCATTCATAAAGATTAAATTTCACTTCCGTTTATCATCTTGCATGAAGAATGTGAGGAAGCATTATAAGTGCCTCTAACTTTGCATTCATCGTCATGTTTTCTGCTGCACGGCTTTTTCGAGTCTCCCTTAGTTTTCATTCATCTAGGAATTAAAGAAAATTAAAATCCACATGTAGATGTGTTTCAATCTTCATGCAAAATCAAGCGATAACTAAATTAAAAAAGGGGCTTCTAAACATTATTGGCAAATTAGAATTGGATAAACTGAAAATCATTGTTTGTGGAAGACCAACCCCATCCTTGTGCATAGGTGCATGTTTTCCATGTGAGCCCGAGGTGAACCATCCCTACAATAAATGTTATTGTAATATTTTATTTATCAATAAAAGTTATTGATTCTTTTCACTCCCTTTCTGAGATTAAATGAATGAATGCACTATAAGGTCCCTCTATACAATTAGGATTATGTACCATGGCCATCTTAATAATCATACAAATGTTGATTCAATAAGTGAATCATAGAGGTTGATGCTTGGATGAATATCTAAGGACTCATCAAGTACCATCAAATGATTGTTAAGAGATGATCTCCAACCTGAGTAGAATATGGAAATTCTTTCTCATCAAGTCGTTATATGACCGACCTCTTGATGCTGGTCCTCTGCATATGAATATAGATTCGGAGGAGTCATATTAGTTGGTTCAAAGAGTTGACTTAACATGATCGAGATAACCAAAGTCCTATATCGTATCGTGATATAGGCACATATCCTCTGACAAGAGACATATGTGTTACTATATATCTAAGTATATACATTGGCAGGACAATAGGTTGATGACCTAACCAAGGTTTATACATCGACGAGCTGGTGTGCATATGAGGGCATATGAGTAATACGATCTATCAAAGGGATCATAGGGGTTCACTTGTGAATCAGAAGACATGATCTCACTCATGAGGTATTGGGACCGATCAAATTCCATGCATGGTCATTGTGATTTGGAAGCATGATAAGAATTTGAAGGTATGATATATGCTTTTGGAAAGCATATGATTGATACCAACTTCCAATGACTAAGAATGAGAAACTTGATGATGAAACCCTAAATATGACAGTGTAAAATTGATCTATATCTTTGGTTTTATCATAGGTCTTCTAGTATGCATGATGTACAGGTGTTTGGAATACCCGAGGGTGATGTGATCATAAACGATTGTATAACCATGATGCTTCTATTTTGAGGGAGTGATTAAACAGGTCTGGATTTTAGTGATTCCTCTCAGTAGAGAAGTAATCGGATCTTGGTCCAAGTGTTAGACATTGATCTGAATGAGAATCAGATGCAATGAGAAGATTAGATTTACGGCCATGATTAAATCAAGCATCTATGAGAGGTCCTTGAGATATGGATTTGAGATGTGATCTCAATATCCAAGTCACTGTACGTAGAACGTATAATTGCCATGTCCTTATCTCCAAGTATATGCAAAGAAAGCGCATTATTCTTAAAAGAGTTCAAGAATAATTCCATTATTGAATTATATCTAAGCATTAAGAAATGGATAATCAAATGTGATTTAACTATCATGAATAATGTGAATTTGATTCATATTATTTGAATGCATGGGAGTGATAATCCAATATAATTAAATGTGTTTTAATTATTATGGATATGAATACGAATAACACTATCTAATTACTCATATATATTGTAATTATGATTTATAATATATTAGAGAGAGACTTTAGTGATTTATATTAATTAATTAATTATTGATGTGAATTGGATTCACATTGGATGATTAATTGAAAATATAATTTACATTTTGTTTTGAGATGTGAATGTGATTCACATTTTTCCAAAGACATGATTGCAATATTCACAAGTTCATTATGAATTATGTTGTCAAATATTTTACAACAGATGTTGTTGTAAATCTTGAAGATATCGTGAGATAATTGACACATTCCACCTTAAGAGGGTGGGCGGCCATCAACATCCATTGGGATTGGGTGGTCGTTCCCCCCTTTTCGGGAATATGGTCAATCTTCTCATTATCTCCAAGATTAATTAATTGATCTAATTGTAAATTAATTATATTGATTTATCAATATATATTTATTTGAATTAAATTAATTGTTGTTGTGCCTTTACAACAAAATCATGGCCATTGAAATCAACACAAATCAATCTCATCTACTGATTTTGTGTTGTCCATGAATTGAGATCCATGTATTCCAAAATCCTATACAATAAGAGGCACCTCTTGCTCTTCGGACTACTTCGACAACAACTCTCTTTCTCTCTCTCTCTCTCTCTCATTCTCAAGCTGAGACTTCTCCTTCTCCTTGAGTGGCCGTCCACTCATCTCTTAGAGAGAAAGTCACCTTCGTCGTTGCATCATTGTTGTGCTGCCGTTTCGATGACTTTTGGATCTCCATCTTCTTTGGTGTGTCTCACTCATGAAGAAGGCATTCGATCTCGAAAAACAAGATCAGGAGATCCATTTCTTGGATCATTGACTTGGATTTCGAGAAGCACACGACTCATCTTCGTGCTCGCAAGCGTCACCTCCGACGGATCGGACTTGAGATAGTAGGTCTCTTCTCTTAGAGGCTCGTTCACAACCACGCTACAAGAGGTATTCCTTTATCTATTATGTGGTTAGATGAAATGATCCAAGAAGTGTTATTGGATTATGTGGTTTCATTGATTAATTTTTTTAAATCCTGCTGCACCAAGCAACTATTGCAACTAGTCGCTCTCGATCGTATATGATGCGATCCTCACGCTTCCATGACGTGCTTAAGGATTCTTCCATATTATTCAAGTGGTATCAGAGCCTTAGGTAATAGGTTTTAGATATGATCCATAAACTTAGGAAGACTTGGGCTCATTAGGGCTTGTGCAAATTTTTATCGCATTTCATTCATGCAGCCCAATTTTATGATTGCTTTAGGCCCTATTTAAAATATTTAAATATGAAATTTTATGATATAATGTTCTCCATTAAATAAGGAAACCTTGGGATTTGAGTTTGAGTAATTTGGAATCCGATTGCTCAAGTTATGATCGTTTTAATGAACACATATCCATTGTTCAGGGATGACGAATCTTGAATTAATTACAGGGTTAGTTGCTCTTTTGAAATGTCTAGAAATACATGATAATCATTTGGATTCTATTATAAATCAAATGAGAAAACTTTGAAAACTTATTTTGCATGATTTGGATTTAAATTGATTGAGATATGCAAATTTTAGTAAGTGAGGGTCATTGTTGGAAATTACATTCCTAATCAAGAACCTTGTGATTGCCATTTAATAAATTATTGAAATTAATGGTCAATTTCTTAGAATAATTATGAATAAATATTTGAGAAATATTTTATGATAATTATTTCCTTAAATGACATTGCATTAACCAATAATTGATTAGATATGATCTAGATCACAAATTGGTTGCTCAATCTTCTTTCCAACAAACAAACTTGCTTGAATATGATTGAGAATTTGTTTAGCAAATTTCCTTATAATATAAATTAAAATAGTTATTATTATTATATGGTATAACTTCGGTTGAAAAACTGATTATCATGTCAAGTACAAAGTGATCAATTGGCATTATCCTAACCCGAGGCGGGTATGGTGTCTAGTCGGGGAACGTTGGGGTAGCAAGCTGCTTCGTGAGTAGTATGTCCCACTCCCATCAGTATTGGCTATGACAACGGGTAGGGAAGGGATACCCCTGCCCGTTCTGACAGTCATGAGGAGCCCCCTTCTCGATTTTCCCCCTCGACACATCAATCGAGGGGATGTTGTCCCTTCACAAGATCTACTCCTTATACAGCCATCATCCATGCCACCCCATCATATCCCACCAACCCTTCTTCCTCAGCACGCTACCGCCCATCGAACATCGCCATGTCATCACTCCACTTCACTGTACATATACCCTCTACCCGACTTCCTCCATTTTTTAGAGTCTCTTTTGGACATTCTTTCTCCTTCTTATTGCGCGCAAATGGTCGAGGATGGTGACATCATCCTCACCATGCTTTTAGGTTGACTGAAGGAAGCAGTCTTTGGTGGTCTCCATCATCTCCGACGAAGGCTCACCGTCGAGGTCTTCATCGCTGGTCTTCCAGCCATCGAGGTATGCTTTTCTCACTTCTTTAGATAGATTTAGTCTTAGGCTTTCTTTCCCGCTTTTATTTTGTCTCCTTATTACGTATGTAGCTTAGATTTAGGTGTTAAAACCTTACCGGAGCCCCTGAGATCTGGTCACCTCTGCCCATTCCACACTATGCCAATTTCTCAACAATAAAGGCCAGATCCCTGACTCCTTGTGCTTTCGCTTGTTATATGGCTTGTAGCAGGGTCTGAAGGATGTGTTTGAGCCTCGGTTCTTGCCAAAGAACTTGCCCAGGTTTGCCTAGAGTCCCCTGGGAACATTTCTTGGTCTCCAGTCACCATCGAGCACCTGGGTGTAGCGGGGTAGCTGCAGGAGCATTCATATAGTGCTGGAGGAGTCCCAGGTGCATGGAGACTCGAGCTTTGGTCGATTCAAACTCGCCATGCTCGAGTTCTTCGAGTGTTCTTCCTGATCCACCTAGCGTCGTTCGATCTCCCTCTATTCTTCTAGAGCAGCAGGCGTCGTCAGATTGTATTCCCCCTCAGCCATCAGATCTATGCTTGGATCTAATCCAAGACGTTGGACATCAAAGGGGTATCGGTCGTCTAGTGGTCGACACGTGGATAAGTGAGAGGCGCTCGACAGCACGATCGCGCCTCTTTGGGGGTAAATATCAGCCACTACCCCCACTTTTGTGTATTTATTAGTCAGTCTTGTAAATATTTTAATTAGTTAAAATTTTCTTAACATTTACGAGAAGGTCCGCAAACTTTATTTTTATTACAAATAGGTCCTTGATCACGTCACCTCACGTGCCTACGTGCGTGAGGTTGGGGCATTTTGTGAGGAGGCCCTCACAAGCCTTAGTATTTGCTTTTAGTCCAAAAACATTTTGTGGACATTCTATATTTTTGACAAAATTACAGATTGGCCATCGTACTTTTTTTATTTAAAAAAATGCCCATATCAGTAATGTAATTTCTTTTTGTTTTTTCTATTTATTTAATATAGCTACATGACTGAGAAAAATCTACAAAAATACGTGTATGCTCCTGATTGGATACACTTCCACGTTATATTTTTGCATTGCATTTTTATGCACTTCAAATATTTATTAAAAATAAAAATAGCCTATTTGCTCCTTGTTTACAATATAAAACCCATAAAAAATATAAAGACTTTTGAAAATTCCAAAAAATATATTTCTATTTATTTAGTTATTTTACAACTCCAGACCAAAAATCCTAAAAAATATAAAAGAAAACTCTTAAAAATTTAAAAAGCCCAAAAACTCTTATAAAAATATAAAAAATCCCTAAAAATCTCTAAAATAATATTTCTGTTTCTAAATTTTATTTATATTATTATATGAAAATTGATTTTGAAAATTTTGGATTCCATTTTCTTATTTTAATTTCCATTTAAATTTCAACTATTTAATTAAACCTTTTTAGGATATTTTTGAATTTAAAAATATAATACAATTAGCAAAATTTCCTAAAAAATCACAAAACAGTAAAAAATATTTTAAAAAAATATATTTTATTTTCTTTATTTTGATTATTTTTATTAGTATTTACATCCATATTGGTATATATTGTATATACTTACAAATAACCAACTTATATATTTTAAAAGAAAAACAAATATAAAATATCAAAATAAATATATAAAAAGAATAATATAATAACAGAAAATTAAAAAGCAAATTATAAAAAACAAAAAAATAAAAATTAAAAAATAAAAATTAAAAACCCATAAAAAGACAATAGATAAATAATTCCAAATCACTTTTGTGCATTAATTTGTCTAATCTACCACGTTTGCTCCATGTGTTCGACACTCTACATACTTGCGCTATATACATATTCTGTATAGATAAATAAAATAAATTTTAACTCTACTTTTATTTTCATTGTCTGATCATCATTGTGGGTTAATTGTTGACTAATTATGGTTTCTTGTGGGTCGCCACGACGACTGCATCTCCACCCTGTGTGAGACATATCTAGACCCGCGAAAAGCCATGATTATCAAATGGCGTCGTTGCAAGGGAGTAACATCGCTTAGTTTGATTTTCTGCTTGATTGTGATTTATTTGTATATTTATGTGCTTTATTTATTTTCTCATTTATTGATATTTTTGTTGATCTGTGTGACCTCCTTGTTTGAATTTACTGCGAGGTACAGCTGGACCGAGGGAGGCTCTCTTAGGAGCACCTACGCACCCACGTGAGGAAACTCCTCTTTTTGACCCAGGTGTCAGAGAGGACTTGGAGCAAAGGAGGACTTGGAGATTTTACATTTCATTTTTATTTATTTCATTTATTATTGTAATTTGAAGTAAGAGAGAGATACATTAATTGTAATATTCAGGACACTCTCGGGACACTGCTCAAACTTCACAAGGTCCAGTGCCCGAAGGTTTGTTCCCTTGGGGGCCTCGTTGGTTTCGTCGTTGTTTTCTTTGCATTTTGTTTTCCGATTTTGTTTTCTTTCTTTTGTGTGATTGAGTCCTAGTATTAGGATTTGCTTACTAATAGATTAAGGCCAAACACTTAACTACATTTGCATGTACCTATAGTTACGTTTGGACTTAGTCAAATCTATAAATTGTCGTTTATTTGGATTTGAAATCGAGTGCCGAGAGAAGTGCTTTGCATCGCTTGCATGATCCTCTATGGTGGACACTGATGCACTTCAGAGACCGGACTTTTGGATCTCACTTCTAGATATTTAGCATATTGTTCTTCACGCTAATAGTAATTAAGGTACCTAGGGTGACTTCGTCAGCTTGCATTACATATAGTTAGGTTTCAATCCTGCTGGACATCTTTGCATGTAGGGTGCTGGAGTCAAGGTGAGCATTTCTCTTTAGCATTCATCATCGTTTTCCTCTTGCATTGCTTTTCCGACTCTACCTCTGATTTTGATCACTTAGGTGTTAAAAAGAATTGATTCCTTGATAGGCTCGTGCATTTCTTATTAAAAATACAAAAAAGTGATAACAATAAATTCGATAGTGTTAATATTACTCGACCCTAAAATCAACCAAAAAGAAACATATTTGTCGTGGGATGAGTAATCCCCTCATTGTCTTTGTTTTACTTGCTCGCGTACACACTAAGGTTAGTACCCAAATCTCATCAAGACAACCTAAGTGTTTGTACAATTTTGACCTCTCACCTAACTCTAAAACAGATGACAAAAAGATTGATCTTTATCGGTCTTGATCGAGCTGAGTAGGTGAATCGAGGGATTTGTTCTGTGAGCATTTGTTTGTGTTTGCTTGTGTGTATCCTCGATCTTTCTGCATATTTGCACCTTTTTCTTCACTTCTCTTGATTTGATCATGGTGTTCTCCTGGTTATTTTCCTTTTGTTTCGATATGACCGACTGGAGCGCATTCTATCCGGACTTTGCGGATTCCACGTACCATCCAGCAAGTCCATCTCCATTTTTTCAGGAGGTCTTTTCTCCTGATTTTTGTACATATCCGCCCCAGCCATAGTTTTAGACCTCAGATTTTTATCCACCTCCACCTCCATATCTTTCACCTTCACATCCACCCAAGACTGATTTGTTGGAGTCACCTCTCATGATTTCCACACTTGAGACCTTGACCCAGTTTATGGAGCATATGAATTCGAGGATTGACGACCTCACATGCCTAAATAAGAGCCATATTGATGCTTCACCATCTGATGACTTATCACGGGAGCTTGCAATTGCCCAACATACAAAAAAATGAAAAAACGTTGAAATCTAAAAAGAAATCAGGAGGCATATGGTTGATTCAGACTGTGAGGAGAAAGACCACTTTCCAGATCCTTTGACTACACATCCACACACATCTTGTCCCATCCTTGAACCTGAGGACGACATTGTACATACCGCTCTTAGTCATCCTTGTGTATATGTTGATTCTGATCTCCTCCCTTATATAGAGGAGGTTCAAAAATTAAAAAAATTATTGACTGAACCTGAAGTGGTGGCCACCATTCATCAGATCATTCAAGCCCCACTTCGCCTGGCCATGACCCATTTATCTGCTCCTGAACCCAAGAAGAGAAAGCGGAGGAGCAGATCTGCACGTCATATTTTGACCATGGCCACTGCCCATGCCATCACACACCATCCATCTTCTAGGAAAAGGAACATAGCCACACCTTTCATTAGTTGTGCCATCTATGACCACACATGTAATCACACTCTCCTTGATGACGGTGCTTTAATTAGCATCATACCCTTCTCTCTAGTACAATCTCTTCACTTAGGGCCTCTAAAGAATATCATGATGATTGTTCAGTTTGCTGATGGATCAATAAAGAGGCCGAAGGGTATTCTAAAGAATACTGTCATTTGGATTCAGGGCATGAGATATACTGTTGATTTTGTTATATTGCCCATGGAGACCTCCACTGGAGAGTACTCTCTAATAATCCTGGGATGACCCTTCCTCTCCTCTTCGAGGGTCGGTATTGATTATGGATCAGGAGAGATTCACTTCAGTCCTGTTGACGAGAGCGAGGTAATCATCACTGCACCCACTGCCGATTAGAGACTTGTACCTGATGCACTTACACCTATCTTGATTGACACCAAGGACTATGACCTTGATGAGACTATTAGAGACTTCTTCTTTATGATGGATTCCACTGAGACCCGAGAATTCCTCTCCAATGAGAAAGACTCGGAAAGCATGGACCTCAGAGTTCCTTCTTCTGGTATTTAGCGATGTGTTAACGACATCCGTGGGATTTATTCGATTGACACTTTAGAGCGGAGGGCAGATATTGATGAGACTAAGTTCGAATTTGATCTTGTTGCTTTTGTCCAGGAATTTGGGCCTTTTGATGAGAATGATAATTCGATTGAGACTTTTGAGGATGAACATGATTCGATTACTTTCACAGATGTGTTTGTTCCTTTTATTATTGACCTAGGAGAGATCTCGCAGGATGACCTTGACTCTACTTCTTCCGATGATGAGTTCGATCCTTTTCACTTTGACATCTGCGAGACACCCAATGCTGGACCTAGCCACATTACTTCCACTGACCCATCCCTTCTCACTCTACGGCTACTGAGAATCTTCACCAGGTCGATCCTGATCGGCTTCCGTCCACTGTGGACCCTGATATCGACTTATATATTGTCAGATCTATTCCTCAACGGTCCTGCAAGAAGGTTCACTTTCAACCTTGATCTTTGTACATCCATTCTTTTGTATATTCGCTTTCGGTTATTTCCTTCCATCTCCAGTATCTCTCCTCCATCCTATTCTCGTGTGTGCCTTGCTTAGGGCATACTTTATCCTAAGTATAGGGGGGTGGACGAGACGGGTGTTCGTTCTTTGTTCCATTTCATCACTCTTGTTGTTGAGGGCCTCTTTTACTCTAAGTATAGGGGGAGTAATGCACACATTCTTGTCGATATCTTCTTCTATCTTCATCTGAATTTTCTTCCTTTTTCTTTTCTTCTTTTCCTTTTCCTTTTTCTTTTTCTACCAAAAAGGTATCGCCCCTTTTTGTCAGTATTCTATACTGAGTTCATTCATTTTTTGATCCTCTCCACTGTCTCCTCTTCATGTCTATACTTAGGGATATGTTACCCTAAGTATAGGGGGATATAGTCTGAGTATAATCTGTTCATTCCCTCCCTTGACCCTCCCTACTTTGTATAGGATTATTTGATCCAAAGTATAGGGTGGATGATCGATTTCTCATTCGTTCATCCGTTTCTTCATTCGTTTATTCTCTAGGATTTCCTATACTCAGTACGAGTTATGTCTTCTCTTATTCTCTCTAATCTATGACGGCATAGCTCAAGCTACGTATAGAGGGGTCATATATACTACGTATATACTTTAGCCATAACTTGTACTTTTGTGTTTTTTGGCTAAAAATACAGTATACAATTCATTAAAAATAATTAATAAAAAGGTGTATTATTCCTCAAAATTCTTTTTATTTACCAATTAATAAATAAGGTAAAAATATTTTTTGCAAAATATTTGAAAAATAGTTTGAAAATATTTTTGAAAAATCTTTTAAAAATTATTTGGAAAATATTTTGTCAAATATTTTCAACCTTTGTAAAATATTTTGTTTGTAAATTTTCTTTTCTTTGTGTGAAATAAAAAAGTTTGAAAAATGATTTGCAAATGGTTTGAAAATGGTTGCAGAAATATTTTGAGAAATCTATAAATATTGTTTGAAAAACCTTTGCAAAATGATTTCAAATGTGTAAATGTTTGTAAAATTATTTGTAAAAACTATTTTGGACTATAGTTTTCTAAAATTATTTGTAAAACGATTTTCAAATAAGTTTGAGGAATATATGCATCACCCTAAAATTCTATATATACATATCTATAAAATGACCACTTACCCCTTCAAAATTCTTAAAACCTAACTCTTGTAAATATAAGATGCAACCATGTGTAAATATTTGTACATAGTTTTTATTCAAAATCTTTTGTTTTAAAAAAATACAAAAACATTTGCAAAACTAAAAATATCAAAAAAACAATTGCAAAATATTTTTGAAAATACCAAAAAATGCATATGCAACATCTTTTTCAAAAATCCATAAAAAAATCGAAAACTTTGAAAATTACGTCACCAAAATATTTTCTGCATAGCATTTACATAGCATTCACACTTTTCGGATTGAGTTTGATCATTGAAAAAGTCTAAGTAAAATCCGAAGATTGGAGTTTGGTTGGAGCTTAAATCTACCTAATAATAGGAACCTTATAGGAGCTAGAATTGAGGTACTTCAGGTCTAGTTGACTTAATTCTTTAGGGATCACAAGACTTGGTTCAATGTATTCTTGACTGCCTAAAAAGAGTATTTCAGAGCACACGCATGTCTCTTATTCATAATGACCTAACTTGGACCCCTGCACCTTTCACTTGGCTCAACTCAGTTGGAGTGGTGCGGGGATTGGATTTGCCGATATGAGACGCACAAAAGTGGAAACATTTATCCTCGCTTAGGGAGGGAAGTGCACCCCAACCCGTCCAGTAGCAGAGACGTCTAAAGATAGGAGAGTGTGGGTTGAAATAATGCTTCAAAAGAGGGATAGTCTACTGGCTTAAGAGGAAAAACTCCCTATGTAAATGCTGTTGTATATAGTATTTCAAAAAAAACTCCAAAAACGTGGACCGGCCTTTAAAAATAAAATACCTGTCGGAGTGTATATATTTGTATAGTCAATAAGCAAACTTGAGCTTCAAAGTCAGAAATTTTGAGCCTGTAGTTGGATGACTTGACTACACTGGTCATGCATCCTAGGATAGGTAGCTACACTGGTTATTGTCCATTCTTCTCTTCATCCCCTCCTCTTTAGCTAGTTGTCACTTGAACTTAAAAGGGAATACCTTGCTCCTCAGGGAAGGAGTTACTGGATTGGGGAATCACTGAGTTGTCATGCTGGAGAAGTCAGTCTCTTTGTCATTTCAGTTGGGGAGAGCCACTATCACATAAATTGTACGAGTCAGATTCATAGTCATAAGGGTCTGCGTATGAGTTGAAATATTCTGACTAGGCTATTGAAGGGACTTGAGCAGAGTTTTGGGATTCTCGAAGGCTGTTGGATTTCAAATCCGAATCCCATAAGGTTTCGCCCGTACTAAAATTTGAAAGACTCGACTTAAGCTCCAAACTTTGATTTTGTGAAGACAAGTCTGGCGATTAAACTTAATACATCTTTCTTTCTTTTTATTTTCTTTGTTTTTCTTTTCTGTACTTATTGCATAAGTGTTTGCTAGGGACTAGCAAAGGCAAGTATAAGAGGGTGATGAATTTCCATTTCAGCACCTTTATTCTATCTTTTTAGCCCTAACCCTAGTAAATGCATGTAAATAGCCTTAAATTGCATAAATTAACATTCATGCATTGTTGTACAAAAATGTATGAAAATACAGTTTTTAATTTCAAAATTATAGAATAAAGAAAAGAAAAGAAAAAGAATAAAATATTGAAGATATTTTATGACCCTAAACCCCGAGACCTAGGCATCTCGAGGACTAGGTCGACAAAGAATAAAGTAGGGGGATATAAGTATCCAAAATACAAATAAAATCCCTTTTAATTATTCATTTATTATTCATTTTAGGACCTATTTTATTTTCTACTTTTTATACTTCAAATAAAGAAACTTTGAACATGAAAGTTGTAGATAATAAAATATAGAAAATATAAAATTAAGTCTACAAAAAATATACAGAGAAAAATATATAGACTGAATAAATTTCCAAAACCCTAACTTCCCAAACCCATATCTCTCAAATAAAAACTCAAAATATATCAATATCACCTTTAATTGTATATAACTTTTAATAAGATATTTAATGAAGGAGGTTTCATATTTTCTGAATTAAGATGTGAAAGTTAGGTTCTGGACTCTATTGTATAGTTTACCCGATTAAAATAATCATTTTATTTATTCTTTTATTATTTTTATAGTTTTATATTTTTATAATTTTGCATATACTATTTATAATATATGTAAATAGTAAAATAGGAATAAAATCTAAAGAAATCACTAAAATAAAATATGTATATAAAATACATAAATGAATTACATATACTCAAACCTATATATTTAATATACATGTTTATTTAATTGTATATATTATATCATAAAAATAAATAAAAATCATAATAAAATAATACAGAAACTAAGAAACAATTTTTATTTATAACCTAAATTTAATAAAAATTTCTTTCTAATTAATATCAAATTTCCAATTATTTTCTGGCTTGATTTTTTCTTGTTGGTCCACGTGGAACAACCATAGCCCTTGGCATGTTGACCTTGGGTCAACTTCTTGTCCTTAACCCCCAACCATTTTGATAGTCACGAGGAGCCCCCTTCTCGATTTTTCCATTGTCCCTTCACAATATCTACTTCTTGTACATCCATCATCCACGCCGCCCCATCATATCCCACTAACACTTCTTCCTCAGCATGCTATCGCCCCTTGAACATCACCCTATTGACGAGTCGCTAAATACGATAAATAATTAGGAAACGTTGTAATACATGTACTTAGCGATTCAGTCAGAACCGAGAGAAGATCTCCGTGTCTCGGCTTTAATTTATATCCCAAGCAAGTTCGGGGTCGAACACAGGGAGGCAAAGGAACAACTTCGGATTTAATTTGAAAATTTAGATCATGATTTCCAACGCAATTTTTTTATATATTTTTAATGCAAAATGAATGCCAAAAACAAGATGCGAGTGAATTAAGACACTAAGAAAGCTCACAACAAGACCAAAATAATTTTAATGTCAAAATCAGTTCAATTTAGCCTAAATGTATTTTTTCTAAAATACTAATCCAGTGAGGAATACAAAACACATTTTTTGGAATTTTATGGGTTAAAATGCAATAATGAAAAATGCACACTGTTATGGGTATTTTCATAATTTTTCACACAAACAATAAGCAAAAATCATGAAAAATTTACTGGAACATAAACATGATGCAATGAAGCTACAATAAAATTTTTGGAATTTTTTGATAAAATATGATTTTTTTATGTATTTTCTAGTGAAAATAGAGCGACAGTAAGTAATTAATCTCTAATTAATCGACAATATTAAATTAATCAGAGTGCTAATTATGCCAAGAAGATATTTTCTAAAGAATCCAAGAGACTTGAAATTTCTCAAAAATGATATACGTGGATTTAATCAAAAATTAAATACTAAAATTACTCTATGATTTATTTCTGGCACAAAACAACTCCACTTTAGACAAAATTTGAAAAGTATCTCAATCACATTTCAAGGCATCATATCTAATTTTTGTGGAATTTTTAGAGCAACCGTATGTGAGATATAAATTTAAGATCACCGATTGGGTAATATATACAAAATTTCCATTAGACAATTTTAGTTAATTAACCAAATATAACAAAAATATAAATAAATATCCACAAAGTAGAGAATTAGCTGTTCAACATCAAAACATTTTTTATTGAATAAAACGATGCTTAAACAAGGTCCATATTTGCAAACACATGGTTGTCTTTGCAAATATAAAAACTAAGATTATAGTGCAACTTAGATACATGGACTATTATGCAATTACGAAAACTTGAAATATTAAAAATGCAATTTTCACAAATATTTTTTAAAACCTTCTTCTTCTTCCTTGGGCGATGGGAGATGAAACCCAACAGGGGGCGTGGTCGGCAGCGTGGGGCGGTGCCGCTGAAGAGGAGCGGGGTCAGCGGTGGGCGTGGGGAGGTGGAGGGGTGCGCGGCCGCACAAGCGGCGCGAGGAGCTGGTGGAGGGGCCACAAGTGGGCGCGGGTGAGAGAGGGGCGGTGGGAGAGGCCGTGAAGATGGGGCAGCTGTGGGGCGCGAGCGCGGGCACCGCGCACAGCTGGAGAAGCGTGGCGGGTGGGCGTAGCCGTGAGGAGGGGAGGCGCCGGCTGTGGTGGCGCCGAGCGGGCAACGCGGGCTTGGCTGGGCGGCAATGAAGGAGAGGGGGTGGGGCGGCAGCGCTGCTCCACCCTCCTCCGTATTTTTTTATTTTTTTCTTTTTGTTGTTGCTGTGCTTTTTTTGTTTTAGAAATTTTCATTTTTTTTAATTTTTTTAAAAAACAGGAAACAAATGTGGATATATACAAAATAGAAAGAGGACAAATTGGTGGTGGTAATGATATGAAAAAAAACTGTTGTGGTGATGGTGATGATATGGTGAATAGAAAAATACGATTGTGGTGAACTAAGTAAACAAAATGTGAGATAAAATGAATAACAAGGAAAAGTAGAGAGATAACTTACCTGGTGTTCGCCAGAGCTGGACTCCTGTCGTCGCCTCGATCCGATTGGCGAAATCAAAATTGGAGAAACTACGCAAGCTCGATGGGGAACTCGTGACGCGGAGCGGAGCTCCGCGGATCTCGCCTGAAGGAGGTCGTTGCTTGAAGAAATGCCTCGCCGCTGTCACCAACAAAACACTCCAAGCTCTCTCCTTTTTCTATTAGAATGGCGGATAGGCAAAAAATGAGGATGGAGAGGTGTTTAAAAGAGATGGAAGGAATGGAGGTTAGAATGAAAGTGGAGTAGAATGGGAGGTTAAATTAGTGGTGGAGTTGAATGAGAAGTTAGATGGATAATGGTGTTGAATGGAGGTTGATGAAAGAAGAGAAGTTAGTGTAGAAAATATGATTAGATAGAAGAAAATAAAAGTAGGCTACTAAAAAGAGAAAATAAAATAAAGAGAAAAAAAGAGTGTGGAATTTACAAAATAAGACAAGCACTATGTACATTTTTTCACTTATCTAATTTTAATTTTTTTGTATTTTGAATAAAAGATATTTACAACAAAAAAATACAATAAAATACTATAATTAAAATACAACACACCAATGATTTTTTGGATTTCTAAGTAATTAAGAAAGATAAAATAAAAAATGATGAAAGAATGAACATATACATAATATACAATGTACATCTAGGTCCCAAAACTCAACTTTTGCAAATGAGCTCCGATTTTAATGAAACCATTTCCGTTGGATAGATAATTTTCTAACTTGAACTTTAAAAGTGAGTTTGGTGAATTTGGAGTTCATACGGAGCGAGAATTTGGCTTGGAAGTTGGGCTTTACGGCTTTTTCTCTTTAGGTTCTAGGAACATTTATTTGAGTTAAAATTTGTTTTGTATTTTTGTATTTTTGTATACATTGTTATGAACAAGCTAGAGAAAGAATTAGCCAAAAAGGAGTTGAAATAAAATTATTAAACATACATGAAATTTTGAGCTATTTACATGTATAAAACTCCTTTGATTTTACGGCTTTTTATTGTTAATTTATTTTGTACAATCTATTATACAATAATTAGTGTGTTTTATTTACAAGAGTTATTTTGTTAATGGTATTTTTACCTGACAGACCCTATAAACTTTGCCAATTACCTCCACGACCTTTGAAACAACACAATTCCTCCCTCGAGCCCGTAAACTTGCCAACTCTTACACGATGAACCCTACGGTTAATTTGTTTGAAGCTCGTGAGGGTTATTGGGGTAATTTATAGGGTCGATGGAGTAATTATGTTGTGTAAAAGGTCGTAGAGGTAATTGGCAAAGTTTATAGGGTCTGTCGGATAAAAATCCCTATATTAATTTATTGATTTTATGGACATTTATTTAAGATTTCACTCGGGAATTTTGATAAGATCAAGATATTGAGATGATGAATTGTGGATTCATCACCCCCCTATACTTAAACTTTGCTAGTCCTTGAGCAAACAAAGAATGAATAAGTTGGATTAACCCCTGACTGTGCATGTGAATACAAGACTTGATCCGTTCAAGAACTCTCAGTTTTAGAGATCCTAAAATTCTAAGCTGAACCAAGCTCTAGTCAAAAGGTTTCCAATTTCCCTAATCATCAGACTCTCTTTGTATACATATATAGTAGGGATATGACTTTAAGTGTTGACAGCAGTTACAAAAGTAGAGTCACAACGTCACCCAAGGTTCCGGTCCAACAGACTCTCCTAAGGACCCGATCCTCAACACTAGTAAATAAACCATTTCTTGCATCCAATCCACCGTCTCTTTAGTTGCCAGACTTAAAAGTGTAGATGGAAGGCCAGTTGATGGAGGTCATAGGATTGTGTCATTTCTTCTCTCCCTCTCATTGGAACAAGGATCCTCTCAAGTTCCTTATTATGCAACACATATTTTTGGTGTTGATCAGTGCGTCCGTCAAGAGAAGTTGGAGCCGTCTGCACTTGTTTTCCTGGGAGTACACCGGGGTGTGCCTTTTTTGAGTACATATCGTACCTTCTACACCTAGACTTGTAGCATTTACAATGCAGAGCCCTTTTTTGGTGCAAGCCCGACTCCTGGTCCTAATAGCGGTGGTCTAAGTGGACACATTGAAATGGTTGGGAGCGCTCGCCTTTGGTGGAAGCTCTTTTGATAATTGACTTTGTGGAATGAGAGCTTTTCTTTAACATTTCGTTGCTTTGTAGTATTTTTGGTAGCTCCACTGCTTTTACCTAGAGTTGGCTCACACTGATCAACATTTTTTTATTTCATCATACCCTGACACATAGGTAAATATCAAGAGATAGTACAAGAACCATGTTCTCATACTGGCTAAATGTGCTGACACTCAGGTTTCATGAAGCCTTCATTGATTTTATCCCATCCTCGAGCAGCATCAAATCAAGTCCAAACTCAAATCCCTCATCCCAGTTCCTCAAGTGAAATTTCGACGCATCTCATCATAATTGCAGTCGTGTATGTGAGATGCTGATCATATTCTTAAGGTAGAGACTAAGCATGCAATATAGCACACAAATCTTTCAAACTAGGGAAATGTGAATAATTAAGTCCAAGACCCTAATGACTAAGGCTGGTTAACTCAAAATATCAAGACCTCATAAACCAAGTGTTTTTGAACATCACTAGTCTTGTGTGAAAGTGTATTGTGTGAGGGATTAAACCAACTTATTAGTTAGTTTTTTTTGTGATTTTTTTAAGTTTCAGAAAAAGTTTTTTTGACAAACAAAGGCAAAGAAGAGATTTTTTTAGAAAAAAAGTTTTTTTGGTCAATAAGAGAGGACACATTTTTTTAAAAAAAGTTTTTTTAAAACAAATAAGGATTTTTTTAATTTTCTAGAGATTTTTTATGAAAAGTTTTTTTACCCACCCCATAATTATTATATAATATATACAAAAATATGTGAAAATACGAGCTATGGGTAAAGTATATATGTAATATATACACGCCCCCTATACTTAGCATGTGATATGTGCGCATGGCACTAGGTGACAAAAAACCATAGCTCGTACTAAGTATAAGTGGGTGAAAAGAATATAAGACTGTGGGATAATACACAATGGGCATCGGTCCCCCTATACTTAGGATATGGTCAGCCTAAGTATTGGATAGAACACAAGAATCGGGGACCGATGAGGATGGGAAAGAATATACAAAAAGAAAATAAAAAGAAGAGATGGAGCAACTCGGGTCACTCACCCCCCTATACTTAGGATCTAGTCATCCTAAGTATAGCCACAAAATGAAAATGATACAGAACTGGGGCGAGTGATGCGAATTACAGGGGAGGGAGGGGAATAAAGGAAGGAAAATATGTACAAGGAAGAGTGAGAATATACAAGGATCGAGAAGGTTTGTTACAGACCTTCTTGCGGAAGCGAGGAGGTGGATAGTATACACATGTGTCGCTGTCAGATTCGTCCTTAGAAGAATAATAGTGAGGTGTGGGGAACGTTCAACGAGGGTTGACACACGGCTACTTGCTCAAATATGGCTTCAGAACAGCCGAACTAAGCTCACTCATGTAGATCACCTCACCCGGACCTGATGAGGACTCCTCAGAAAGTTCCTTCTCTGGAACGTCGAAGGTAACCTTCTTAGTCGGTTTTCTAGAATCTGAAGCATCAAGAGGAAGAGGAGATTGATACGTCTTAAGGAGTTTGGGGGAACACCTCAAGGAATCAACACTCTTCTTCTTCTTACTAGATGACCGACTAGAGGATGGAGCAACCGATTTATCAAGATTGGTCAATTTGGTCCCAGTTGTCTCTTTTGGTGTAGGTCTTGGATGTGGTGTGTGTGAGGTACTGACCAGAGGTTCATCATCAGATGAGTCACCATAAGCATTGTAATACTCCTGCAGGGTCAGCACACGTCTCTGGTAAGGCATGGTGTTCTCAGTTGGCTTCACATTGATTGGCTCATGAGTCGGATTATCTAAATAATCAAGGAAATCAGTAATGATCATGTTCGACTCAAGGACAACTTCTGATTGTGATTCCTCTTGAGAAGCTGTCACGGTGGTGGTAATACAAGTAGTGGGTGGTGTGGAGGTGTAGGGAGTCTCTGAACCAATGGTCGTCTGGACAGTCGGTATCGCAGGTGTAGTAGAGAGACATGACTCATCTGTCTCTCGAAGGTCACGACTGTCTGCGACTTTACGGGTTACCTTGGAATATCGTGTGTCCTAAAAGATCGGGTGAGGTTGGAGTGCTCCCAATGCAGAGAAATCGATCTCCCGAGTCTCACAATCTGTAGTTGCCTTAGCCAAGGCTAAGAACAGCTTCCCAAGAATGATCGGAGACTGGGTGAACTCTCCTCAGTGCTCAATATCAATGATCGTGAAGTCTATCTCTAGTAGAGCACCTTGGAAAGTAACGATGACTGAAACAGTTCCTCTCGATCGTTTAATGGTTCGATCTGCCAACTGAATGATCTCTCTTGAATTCTTGGCAGATCTGAATTTGAGCTTGGCAAACACGGAGGTCGAGAGGATATTAATCGGTGAGTCATCATCGATTCTTGCATGGGTGAATGTGGTATCTTTGATTTCACAATCAAACCTAGGCAACCGCTTTACTCTGCGGCTCTTGGTTTTTCTCCCTATCATCAAAGATGTGGCCATAGACACTACATGTTTCTCAGTCCTTGTTCTCTTATTGTCCGACCTTTTAGGCATCAATTTACTTCTCACAAATCTTTTAAGGTCGGGAAAGTGTTCAATGGCCATTATCATGGGAAGCTTAAAAATCAACTCTCTATCAAGTGCTTCCCTAACAGCAGGATCCAATTTTTGTAAGTCTTTTCCATTTTCAATTTTTATGGTATTTTCTGGTTTTTCCATTTTTTTGGTCTTTTTGATAGATGAAGGAGGACTAGAAGAATGTACAGACTTAGGTTTGGAGGGAAAGTGGTTAGTAGAAGAGGGAGGTAGAAGGGACTCCAGCTGTACATGACGTGTGGTCAATTTGGTGTCTTTCAGGTTTTCAAAATTCAATCCGCAAGATCCATGATCCACATTCCTACCTGGACTCTTAATCAGTCTACCAATGTCATCCTCCAATAAGTTCTCACGACACATCATGAGAGAAGTCTGCTCAGTTGTAGGATACTGCTGAGAACTTGGGATCTTATACTCAACACATCTTGACTCGGGCGTATAATGCTAGGTTGAGTATGACCCATCTGTATGGCAGATGTTGGTCGGAGCCTCATAAGGTGGAGTCAGTAGACAGGGGGTCTGTAGATCGGTCGTATGAATCCAATCCCCTGTATATGTCAGCTCTCCGAATGGGTGATATGGAGGTTGGTCAATGTGGTCTCTATCATTCAGGTCAATCAAGTCAGGAAGATTGTACGGTGCAGGCCTCTCCATTCGGTTTGTCTGATCGACCATGTTGTACCCTAAGGTTAAGTAGGGATGTGTATATGGCAACCGTTGTTCTGTCCCAACTCGAGGTGAAAGTGAGGTATGTGGGGTCAACTGATTATGCCAATCATTCATCTCAGCAGTCTCTTGCTCTTCGATTGGTTCCTTGATTCCAGCAAGCAGACGAGAATATGGGGAGTCAATCCAGGGTGGTTGTGGGTCAGGGGTGCAAGAATGTGGGGTAGGTGAGAAGGACGAAGAAGTGGAGAAGTTAGTAAGAGTTCTGACTTTGCAGTCGGTGTATGGGTATGAGGAGGAATAAATAGGTGGAGATGATCGGAATATGGTCGAAGAAAGGTGACTTGGATATGATGACCAAAATTCTGACATCTTGGAAGGGAGATGGGAGAATGAAGCGGATCGAGGAAGAAAGCGTGCATGTGCACAGAATAACACACAAAACAAGCAAACAAACACAAGAGCAAACCCTGAGTTCACCTACTCAACACAGTGATGGTCGCAAAAGTCCGACCGTTTATCTTTTCAGTTTTATTTAGGTGATAAATCAAGATATAAGTCCAACTACGCAAGGCTCAAAAGTAGGTTTTGGGCACTATCCAAGGGATGCGTCCTCACCTCTCAACAATGACAATTAGCCAAGCATACAATGAGGGTTTTGCTCTCCCAAAACAAGTGTTAGTTTTAATCAGTTTTTTTGTCAACTCTAATTAGCAGTCCTGATTTTAAGTTTGGTTATCACTTGATTAGTCCACCAAACAAAGCATGCCTAATGATCAGTCTTGATTTCCTTTTGACCTAAGTTTCAAAAACCAAGGGGAGGGAGTTGAGAAAAACCGATGCAAATAGTGAAATCAATGATGCATGCCTAGTTCAGAAGACTTACAGTGATCCTCGCGCTCTACATGCGGGATGCAAGGCAGAATTGAAATTTTATACTATATGAGTGCAAACGAGAAAACCATTCCTAGACAGGCAGTTCTATTAGCGAGTGATGAACAAGTTAAATTTGACTAATAGCCCTGCGGTCTAAGTGTGTCTCGTTAATGTGATGTGTGGTCCTAAAAATTACGAGCACAAGCAATATAGATATTCTAATAAAATATGCTCTAAGAGCCGCGGGTGCAAGTCCTATTCTACATCAAGCAACCACACAACCACGAGCGGGTCAAATGTCCAGTCCGGATACAAGCGCGAGCTCTCAATCAAGAGCTGCTATAAAGAGCAAAATTACCTAAATTATTACAACACAATAATTAAAAAAATTTCTCTCAAAAATTAATTAATTTTCCTTGATTTTCAGCAGTCGGTGCACGTCGCGTCCGTCGACTTCTGACGCACTCCAAGTCCACCAGGCCCTCGTAAGGAAAATGAAATTTATATTAGAGAGATAAAAACAAATATATATACAAAAATAAGAAGATAAATAAAAAATGACAGAAAATGGATTAATTACAAAGTGGCTCGGGGGTCAGACTACCCGAGTAAATGAAAATCTAAATCCAATTCTTTAAACTAATCCCTAAGTCGTTTGCCTCCCCGGCAACGGCGCCACCTGACGAGTCGCTAAACACGATAAATAATTAGGACACGTTGTAATACGTGTACTTAGCGATTCAGTCAGAACCAAGAGAAGATCTCCGTGAAGAGTGTCTCGGCTTTAATTTATATCACGGGCAAGTCCGGGTCGAACACAGGGAGGCAAAGGAACAACTTCAGATTTAATTTGAAATTTATATCATGATTTCCAACGCAGTTTTTTTATATATTTTTAATACAAAATGAATGCCAAAAATAAGATGCGAGTGAATTAAGACACTAAGAAAGCTCACAACAAGACCAAAATAATTTTAATATCAAAATCGGTTCAATTTAGCCTAAATGTATTTTTCCTAAAATCTTAATCCAGTGAGGAATACAAAACATATTTTTTTGGAATTTTATGGGTTAAAATGCAATAATGAAAAATGCACACTTTTTATGGGTATTTTCGCAATTTTTTACACAAACAGTAAGCAAAAATCATGAAAATTTTACTGGAACATAAACATGATGAAGGAAGCTACAGTAATATTTTTGGAACTATTTGACAAAATATGAATTTTTATATATTTTTTAGAGAAAACAGAGCGACAATGAGCAATTAATCCCTAATTAATCCATAATGTTAAATTAATCATAGTGCGAATTATGCCAATAAGGTATTTTCATAGAGAATCCAGGAGACTTAAAATTTCACAAAAATGATATACGTAGATTTAATCAAAAGTTAAATACTAAAATCGTTCTATGATTTCTTTCAGGCACAAGACAACTCCACTTTGGATGAAATTTGGAAAGTATCTCGATCAAATTTTAAGGCATCATGTCTAATTTTTGTGAAATTTTTAGAGAAACCGCATGTGAGATATAAATTTAAGATCATTGATTAGGTAAAATATACAGAATTTTCGTTAGACAATTTTAATTAATTACCTAAATATCACAAAAATATAAATAAATATCCACAAAGTAGAGAATTAGTTGCTCAACACCAAAACATTTTTTATTGAATAAAACGATGCTTAAACGAGGTCCAAATTAAAATGCGAACACATGGTTGGTTTTGCAAATATAAAAACTAAGATTACATTGCAACTTATGTACAGGGACTATTATGCAATTACGAAAACTTGAAATATTAAAAATGTAATTTTCATAAATATTTTTTTAAAAGCTTCTTCTTCTTCCCTGGGCGATGGGAGATGAAACCCAACAGGGGGCGTGGTCGGCGGCGCGGGGCGGCACCGCTGAGGAGGAGCGGGGTCGTCGGCGGCCGCGGGGAGGTGGCGGGGCGCGCGGCCGCACAAGCGGTGCAAGGAGCTGCTGGAGGGGCCGCGCGTGGGTGCGGGTGAGAGAGGGGTGGTGGGCGAGGCCGTGAAGACGGGGCAGCTGCGGGGCGTGAGCGCGGGCACCGCACACAGCCGGAGAGGCGTGGCGGGCGGGCGGAGCCACGAGGAGGGGAGGCACCGGCTGCGGTGGTGCCGAGCAGGCGGCGCGGGCCCGGTTGGGCAGCGATGGAGGAGAGGGGGGTGGGGCAACGGCGCTGCTCCACCCTCCTCCGTATTTTTTTTATTTTTTTCTTTTTGTTGTTGTTGTGCTTTTTTTGTTTTTATAAATTTTCATTATTTTAATTTTTTTAAAAATCAGTAAACAAATGTGGATATATACAAAATGGAAAGAGGACAAATTGGTGGTGGTAATGATATGGAAAAAAACTATTGTGGTGATGATGATGATATGGTGAATAGAAAAATACGATTGTGGTGAACTAAGTAAACAAAATGTGAGATAAAATGAATAACAAGGAAAAGTAGAGAGATAACTTACCTGATGTTCACCGGATTGGCGGAGCACTACGCTGGACTCCTGTCGTCGCCTCAATCCGATTGGCGAAATCAAAATCGGAGAAGCTACGCGTGCTCGATGGGGAACTCGTGACACAGAGCGGAGCTCCGCGGATCTCGCCTGAAGAAGGTCGTCGCTTGAGGAAGATGCCTCGTCGCTGTCACCAACAAAACACTCCAAGCTCTCTCCTTTTTCTATTAGAATGGTGGATAGGCAAAAAATGAGGATGGAGAGGTGTATAAAAGAGATGGAAGGAATGGAGGTTAGAATGGAAGTGGAGTAGAATGGGAGGTTAAATTAGTGGTGGAGTTGAATGGGAAGTAAGATGGATAATGGTGTTGAATGGAGGTTGATGAAAGAAGAGAAGTTAGTGTAGAGAATATGATTAGATAGAAGAAAATAAAAGTAGGCTACTAAAAAGAGAAAATAAAATAAAGAGAAGAAAAAGAGTGTGGAATTTACAAAATAAGACAAGCACTATGTACATTTTTTTCGCTTTTCTAATTTTAATTTTTTTATATTTTGAATAAAAGATATTTACAACGAAAAAATATAATAAAATACTATAATTAAAATACAACACAACAATGATTTTTTTGGATTTTTAAGTAATTAAGAAAAATAAAATAAAAAATGAAGAAAGAATGAGCATATACATAACATACAATGTACATCTAGGTCCCAAAACCCAATTTTTGCAAATGAGCTCCGATTTTAATGAAACCACTTCCTTTGGATAGATAATTTTCTAATTTGAACTTTAAAAGTGAGTTTTGTGAATATGGAGTTCATACGGAGCGTGAATTTGGCTTGTAAGTTGGACTTTACGTCCTTTTCTCTTTGGGATCTAGGAGCATTTATTTGAGGTAAAATTTGTTTTGTATTTTTATATTTTTATATACATTGTTATGAACAAGTTAGAAAAAGAATTAGCCAAAAAGGAGTTGAAATAAAATTATTACAAATACATGAAATTTTGGCTATTTACATGTATAAAACTCCTTTTATTTTGCAGCTTTTTATTGTTAATTTATTTTGTACAATCTAATATATAATAATTAGTGTGTTTTATTTACTAGAGTTATTTTATCAATTTATTGATTTTATGGGCATTTATTTGGGATTTTACTCGGGAATTTTGCTAAGATCAAGATATTGAGATGATGAATCGCGGATTCATCACCTATCACCGCTCCATTTTGTTGTACATATGTCGTCTACCCGACTTCCTCCATTTCTTTGGAGTCGCTTTTGGCCATTCCTTCTCCTCATTCTTGCGTGCAAATGTTCGAGGATGGTGACAGCATCCTCACCAGGCTTTTGTATTGACTGAAGGAAGCAGTCTTGGGTGGTCTCCATCACCTCCGGTGAAGTCTCGCCGTCGTGGTCTTTATATATGGTCTTCCGGCCATCGAGGTATGCTTTTCTCACTTATTTAGATAGTTGTAGTATTAGGCTTTCTTTCCCTCTTTTATTTTGTCTCTTAATTACATCTATATCTTAGATTTAGGTGCTAAAACCTCGTCGGATCCACTGAGCTTCGACCACCTCTGTCCATTCCACGCTACACCGATTTCTCGCCAATAAAGGCTAGATCCATGTCTCCTTGTGCTTTCGCGTGTTCCATTGCTTGTTGCAGGGTCTGTAGGAGGCGTCTGAGCCTTGGTTTTTGCCAAAGAACTCACCTAGGTCCGCTGAAACCATCTCGAGTCCCCTGGGACCATTCCCTGGTCTCCACTCACCATCGAGGCACCCAGGCATAGCGGGGTAGCTGTAGAAGCATTCAGATAGTGTCTGAGGAGTCACAGGTGCACAAAAACTCGAGCTTTGGTCGATTCAAACTCGCCAAGCTTGAGTTTTTTGAGTGTTCTTCCTGATCCAACAAGCACCGTCTGATCTCCCTCTGTTCTTCTAGGGCAAACAGGCGCCGTCAGATTGTATTCCCCCTCAGCCGTCAAATACATGCTTGGATTTAATCCAAGTCGTTGGGCATCGAAGGGGTATTGGTCGTCTAGTGACTGACATGTGGAGAAGTGAGAGGCGCTCGACCTCATGATCGCGCCTCTTTGGGGGTAAATATCAGTCGTTACACCCCATTTTTGTGTATTTCTTAGTTAGTGTTGTAAATATTTTAATTAGTTAAACTTTTCGAACGTTTATGAGAAGGACCCTGAACTTTATTGTTATTATAAATTGGTCCTCGATCACATCACCTCACGTGCCTACATGCATGAGGTTGGGGCATTTTGCAAGGAGGCCCTTGTGAGTCTTGCTATTTACTTTTAGTCCAGAAACATTTTGTGCACATTCTATATTTTTGATAAAATTACAGATTGGCCACCATACTTTGTTTTATTTACAAAAACGCCCCTATTAGTAATGTAGTTTCTTTTTATTTTCTCTATTTATTTAATATAGCTACATTGTTCAGAAAATTCTACAAAAATCTATGTAGGCTCCTCATTGGACACACTTCTATGCTATATTTTTTCATTGCATTTTTAGGTATTTTAAATATTTATTAAAAATAAAAAATAGCCTATTTTCTCCTTATTTACAATATAAAACCCATAAAAAATATAAAAGACTTTTAAAAAATTCCAAAAAATATATTTCTATTTATTTAATTATTTTACAACTTCAAACCAAAAATCCTTAAAAACTATAAAAGAAAACTCTTGAAAATTAACAAACCCTTATAAAAATATAAAAATATCCCTAAAAATCTCAAAAATATCATATTCTTTTTATGCATTTTATTTATACTATTATATTAAAATTTATTTGGAAAATTTTGGATTATGTTTTCTTATTTTAATTTTCATTTCAATTTTGATTATTTAATTAAACTTGTTTTATGGTATTTTAACTTTAAAAATATATAAAAATTAGCAAAATTTCCTAAAAAAATCACAAAAAGTAAAAAATATTTGAAACCCCAAAAATATTTAATTTTCCTTTTTTTTGATTTTTTATTAGTATTTACATCTATATTAGTATATATTGTATATATATACTTTATTATATAGCGATATTATATATTTTAAAAGAAAAACAAATATCAAATATAAATGATATAAATAAAAAGTAAATATAAAAATAGAAAATTAAAAATCAAAATATAAAAACAAAAAATAAAACAAAAAAATTAGAAATTAGAAACCCACAAAAAACAAATAGACAAAGAATTCACAATCACTTTTGTGCATTAATATGCCCGATCTATCCCGTTTGCTCCTTGTGTTCGACACTCTATATACTTGCACTATACACACATTTTGTAGAGTTAAATAAAATAAATTTTAAATCCATTTTTATTTTCATTTCTTGATCATCATTGTGGGTTAATTGCTGACTAATTAGGGTTTCTTGAGGATCGCCACAGTGATTGTGTCTCCGCCCTGTGTGAGACATATCTAGCCCTGCGAAAAACCCTGATTATCAACCGAGTTTTGAAAAGATGTTGCGAGGTGAAACTTGTACTATCATGGTAAAAGAGTCACTTCATGGTTACTGAAGGAATTGTATTAGGTCAAGTCATCTCCAAGAGTGGCATGGAGGTTGACCCAACCAAGGTGAGCATAATTTCGAAACTTGATCCTCCCACAAATCTGAAGAAAGTCCGATCATTTTTGGGGCATGTCGATTTTTATCACAGATTTATCAAGGACTTCAGCAGGATTGCCGGACTATTAACTGAGATACTTAGTAAGGAGATCGATTTTTCTGGTCGATGATCATGTCCTCCAATCCTTCTCCTGAAGAATTTAATCACACATACTCATGTCCTCTAGCCATAGGATTGCTCTCTACCTTTTGAGATCATGATGCTAGCAAAACACTTGATGAAGCCCATAACAATTATACTCTGATAGAGAAAGAGCTGCTAACTGTAGTGTTTGCCCTCGAAAAGTTCATATCACACCTTCTCGGGTCCAAGGTGATTATTTACACTGACCACTCTACCATCAAGTACCTACAGAGTAAGAAAGATGCCAAGCCTTTCTTGATTCAATGGATTATCTTACTCCAAGAATTTGACTTGGAAATCTGTGACAAACCAGGCATCAAAAATGTGATGGCAGATCATCTTTCTAGAATAGTTGAAGCAAGGACTCCTTAGAAAACTCCATTTCAATTACAAAGACCTTTCCATATGAGGCAATCTTGTCTATCTCCTCTCTCCCCTGGTACATGGACATCGTCAACTATCTTGTCTCCAAGAAAACTCCGACGTACTGGACGAAGGTCAAAGTTGAAAAATTCTTGGCTGACATTCACTTTTACTAGTTTGAGGATCTGCGTCTATTCAGAGAGGGAGAGATTGCATCTAGAGGATGTGCATATCTCATGAGGAGATAATGAATGTCCTAGACCACTAAACTTGAAGCCAGTGGACACCATTATGGAAAGAGGATGGCAACAAAAGTACTTCAATGTGGCCTTTGGTGGCCAACTTTATTCAAGGATGCAGTAGACAATGTCGACAGGCAATTGACCCAAGGTCAACACGCCAAGGGCTCTGGTTGGTCCATGTGGACCAACCAGAAAAAACCAAGCCTGAAAACAATAGGAAATTATATATTAATTAGAAAATAATTTTATTAATTTTAGATTATAAAATAAAAATTGTTTCTTATTTTCTTTATTATTTTATTATGATTTTTATTTATTTTTTAGAGGTATATAATTACATGTTACTTTTTAGGGCTTAATTATATGTATATTCATCTATGTATTTAGGTCTTTTATTTGTATTTTTAATTATGTATTTTATTAATTTAATTTATTATTTTATAAAATTATAGCTTATTTTTAGATACTTAAATATATTTTTGTTATATTTTTTCTGATATAATATATACAATTAAATAAATAGGTATATTAAATATAGGGTTTTTATCAGTTCTGCCCCTCTAAGATATTGCAATTTCAGTTATGCCCGTCCCTTTTTTGCAATATCAGTTATGCCCATACCTTCTTGCAAAATTCGCAGTTCTACCCTTCTGTTAAGGTAAAGTAGGGGCATAACTGATATTACAAAAGTGCAGAACTGTGAATTTTGCAAGAAAGTAGGGGCACAACTGATATTTCAAAAAGGGAGGGGCATAACTGATATTGCAATATCTCATAGGGGCACAACTGATTAAAACCCTTAAATATATAGGTATGAGTATATGTAATTCATCTATGTATTTTATATACATATTTATTTTAGTATTTTCTTTATAGTTTTATTCCTATTTTAATATGTACATATATTATAAATAATATATACAAAATTATAAAAGTATAAAATTATAAAAATAATAAAGAATAAATAAAATGATTAATTTAATTGGGTAAACTACACAATAGGGGTCCAAAACCTAACTTTCACACCTTAACTCCAGAAAATATGAAACCACCTTCATTAAATAGTTTATTAAAAGTTATATACAATTAAAGGTCCTTTTGATATATTTTGAGTTTTTATTTGAGAGATGTAGGTCTGGGAAGTTGGGGTTTTGGAAATTTATTCAGACTATATCTTTTTCTTTGTATATTATTTTTGTATAGACTTAATTTTGTATTTTTCTATATTTTATTATCTAACTTTCATGTTCAAAGTTTATTTATTTGAAGCATAAAAATGTAAAATAAAATAGGTCCCAAAAATGAATAATAAATGAATAATTAAAAGGGATTTTTATTGTATTTTGGACCCTTATCTCTCCCAACTTTATTCCTTGTCGACCTAGTCATAGAGATGCCTAGGTCTCGAGGTTTAGGGTCATAAAATATCTTCAGTATTTTATTCTTTTTCTTTTCTTTTCTTTATTCTATAATTTTGGCATTAAAAACTGTATTTTATACACATTTTGTACAACAATGCATGAATGTTAATTTATACAATTTAAGGCTATTTACATGAATTTACTATGGTTTTAAGGCTAAAATGATAGAATAAAGGTGGTGAAATGGAGATTCATAATCGATATAAATATCCCAGACATTGATCAAGGCTATCACCGTAGACCAAGAAGTCATCCATAAAAACTCCAAGAAAACTATCCACCATATCAGCAAACACTCAACATGCATCTCTGGAATGTCATGGGCATTGCACAATCCAAAGGGAATTCTGCAGAAGGTGTATGTTCCGAATGGATAGGTGAAGGTAGACTTCTCCTGATCTTCTAGAGCGATGGTGCCTTGATTATAACCTGAGTAACTGTCCAAGAAGCAAAAGTATTCCTTTGCGGTTAGTCTTTTGATTATCTATCGATGAAGGGTAGTGGAAAATGGTCCTTCTTGGTTACAAGATTCAAGTGTATGTATTCTGCAAGATGCGCTATGAGGTCACCACTCAGGTCGAAATCTTCTCTCTTTTGTCATTGCTGACTATGGTGATCCCTAATTTCTTAGGAACTACGTGCAGGGGGCTCACCCATTTGTTGTCGGAGATGGGATAGATAAATCCTGCATCGCACCACTTAGTATTCCTTTCATGACCACCTCTCATAGATTTGGATTCAATCTTCTATGAAATTTCCGGGAGGGCTTGTTATCTTCTTTAAGATAGATGTTATGCGAGAACAATGACTGATTTATCCCTTGGAGATCCATAATATTCCAGCCAATTTCTTTGCGGTTTCTTTCAAGTACCTCAAGCTAACTAGACTCTTGTTTTTCGATCACATGAGAATTGATAGTGACCGAATGTATGTATGGCTCACTCGCAAGGAAGGCATACTTCATGTTGGAGGGAAGAGGCTTAAGCTTTGGGGGAGAAGGAGTTGGCTTGGTGGTGACCTCAGAAACTATGACAGGTGTAGGCTCTTTTATCTATCAGATGCCCACCACTTGGCATTCCAAATCAGAAATCAAAATATTACACATATCTCTAACAAATTCATCCTGCTCAGACGAGGATGGCTATTCAAAATTCATGAGTGCCCATCAGCAAAGATCTCATCATCAAAGACTTTGGAAAATTCAACTGTATTGTCCAAGCTTTTGTCTATGGAGAGAAATACTTACGTTTCATTGTTGTCTAGGAACAGGTCTGTGTCTTTGATTTCAGCGAGAAAATCGCAGTCATCTTGGCCATTTGGTTCAATCAATCTCGATACATATGCCATTTATGTTGGTTTCAATGGGGGACTGTCTCAATCCGAACTTTATCACTACTGAAGTGGAATGTAGTCTCTCCAGTGCCATAGTCTACCACTGCCTCGGCAGTTCGACAGAACGACCAACCAAGAATGATTGGGGTGTGGAACACATGTGTGGAAGTGTCCATATCAAGGACAATGAAATCCACAGGGAACCACATCCCTTGGACTATGACAATTACATCCTCCAACATGTCCTTGGGCCGCTTGATGGATATGTCTACAAACCGTAGAATCGTCTTCATAGGCTTTAGCGGTCCTACTCCAAATTCCTTGAGCAGGGAAGAAGGCAATAAATTAATTAAAGATCCACTGTTGATCAGTGTTCTCTCAAACTCTTGACTAAATATATATGGCATTGCCCGAGAGGGGCTCCCTTGTCTTTTTATTTGCTCGGGAGGTTGCTGATGGCATTGACAATAGACATAGACAGAACGTGCATCTATGGTTTTCTATGTTTCTTTCTTCTGTTTGGACGCTTGGTTGTACATGCCTCTTTAAGTCCTCTTTTTATTGCCAGCATGTACTCCATTGCTTTCAACAACATTTAAAGAATAAGAATTTGTAAAATTTACACAATTTCAGGATCAGACAAAGCATTTTTCAATTTTTTTACTATTTTTTCTTTGATTTCTTGTGGAAAATAATATTTACATCAGAAGAAATTGAAAGCTGTAAATTTCTGTCCGTATCATAATTTACACGTAGATGGCAAAAATGATCAAAATCATCTACAACTTGTGCACCAAAAAATTGTTTCGGCCAATGTTGGTTCAGTTGTTGGGGCTAGCTTCTCCATCACAGGAACGACTTTACCTTGCTTACTGCTGTATTTTTATATTTTTTAAATTTTCTTTGTTTTTTATTTTTTTGGTGTAGGTGGTGTTGCATCCAAAAATTCTTTGGCCCCATAGGCTGGAATGGTTGAAGACTCCCCTTAAGACGCTTTGAATTTTCCTTTCACTGTTGTAGACGGCTTGAGTGTTCTACCGATCCTGAGAGTTACAACATTAGACAAAACAATATCACTTATGCTTGTTATGGGTTGAACACTGCAGACTACATGCTCCTTGCGACAGAGGTTATTTGGATTTGCTTCAACCTAGGATGGAATGACAGTCTTTGTGACCGTTAGGTGATTGATCTTCTAGCTCATCTCAACATTGTCCTTGATTAACTGGGCCGGACAATCTAACCCAGGGTTGATTGGGGAAACCTCAGAGGATTCAACATGATGCAGCCTGTGACTCTACTGATGGTGTGGACGCTTCTACTAGTATCCCTGAGAATACTGAGGAGGAGCAGAAGAAGAAGGATATTGTTGGTATTACAGGGAGGAGTACTGGTTATGATATTGAGCAGCTGAAGGATGATACTATTGCCGACAGTATCCAAACTGTTGGTGGTAGTTCTTCCTCCAATCATACCCTTGCTACGAAGGCTGTTGGTGATGGGATGGGTTGGGCTGGTTATTTTACCCTCCTTATTGTTGGTGAAATGGATGGTTGGCATGATTCTGACCTTGTGGTTGTCCCTAAAGATTGGTTAGTTATTGATTGTTACTCCAGACACCATTCACCTCATGAATGAGTGGAGGAGGTGGGGAACATGGCTGGTTGATGACCGGAAAATCACCAAGACACTCGAGTGAATAGTAGATCAAGGGTCGTTGCGACCCGGATCTCGGAGACAGTTCAGTCAATCAAGAAAATAAGGGATAGACCACCAAAACAGAATAGAAATCAAATAAAAATAATAGCGGTCCTGGCTATTAGATTAGCCTGGTATAGCGACCAGGGTCGGACTCAGGGAGCACGTGATGGCCTTGCGGCCTATGAAGTAGTCTGAAAGAAGAATAAAATAAAAGAAAAGGATTTTTTGGTGGATTTTTAATCTTTTTATATATATTTTGGATTTTAAATTAATAAAAGAAAATTGGAAAATAATAAAACAACCAACTTCAAACAATTATTTAACTACTCAAAAATCACCCAAAAATTCAAACAAAAATGTTTTTATGTTTTTTATATTTTTTGTTTTTGGTTAATTTTTGGTGATTTTCTGATTTTTATGGAATTTTAGAAAAATAAAACAAGACTAAAAAATAAAGGCACTGTCCAGTCAGACTTGGAGGGCCAAATTAAAATGCAAAATGACCCTATCAAGGTTTGAAGGTAATTTTCTTGTAAAGAAGAAAATACAATGAAAAATTGGGCACTGGAATAATTAATTATTGATTTTTCTTTTAATTATTAGAATTTTTATGGTTTTTAGAGGTTTTGTAGTTTTTATAGGTTTTATAAATCTAAAAATGACCAAAATTGGTCTGAAAATCAAACAAGGCAAAACAAGCAATATATATTTTTTTGTAATTTTTAAAAGTGTTTTAATATTTTTTGTGATTTTTAAAGCTAGACATTAAAGAAAATGTGAGTTTTTGAATTTTTAAAAATATCAAAAATAATAAAAAATGTCTCCAAAATTTAGAGAAAATTTTACACTATGGCAGGAGCCATGTTTCCAATTTTCATCAAATTTGGAGTTGGTTTGCTATTTTATTAAAAATAAAAACAAAGGTATAGTGCATAGGGACCTGTACATAATTAATAGAAGTTCCAGGGGGTCCGGTGCAAATTCTCCAAGGTTCCACGTGCAAGGCGCGTGACCTGGGCACTCAGGGACTAAATTGCAAGAAAACTTAAGTCTCTGGACTATTTAGTAACACATACTAAAAGTCCAGGGGCATAAGTATAAAAAACCCATGATATATGGTACATGCGCAATTAAAACATTCACAGGGGCATTTATGCAATTAATCAAAACATACTTTCATTCATTAACACCCTAGAACATAAAGCCTATACATGCAAGTAACCCAAACAGCACGTGTCGAAGCACATGTTCCACTACAACCAGGGGTATAAAGGCAAATACAAGAAATGACAGGGTCCTCTATGCAAATTACCAAACTAAAATAAAAGGTTTAAAATATTTACAGGACTACAAATTAACACCTAAAAAGCCAAGGGCCTAAGAAGAAATTACCCTTTATTAAGTCGAGGGTTAGATGGGCGCCACGTGTGAGATCCAACGGTCGGGGGAGGGTGGCGCCCAGCAAAGGAGCCCTCGGTGCGAACGAACGGCTGGGATCTCCCCACGTGGAAGATCGGGCGGCTGGGAAGCAACGTGGGTAGACCTCGCTGATCGGACGGTGGAGATCCACCCTCTGAAGATCTACGGCTGCTGCTGCTCCGCGAATGAACGGCTCGATGAAGATCTGGAGCTGGAGGGCTGATCGAACGTCTCTGGAGGGTGCACGAAGAACACGTGGCCGACGAACTTCGCCGGCCCGGTGCACACACGGTGACCCTCCTCGCGGGCTGCTACTGATCGGAGATGATTCGCCTTGGCCTCCCGCGTCTAATGGGCCCCTCCGATGGCGCAGCGGAGCTCCTGGGAGCTCAGGCGACGTCGGCGGAGGCGGAGCTGCTGCTCGAATGGACAAAGCCCTCAGATGGGCTCCTCTGGACCTGCAAAGCGACGCAACACACTCCTGGGTCGAGGGCAAAATGCCTCGACCCGGTTAGTGGTAGTGAAGGTGAACGGTGCGGCGGGGCGTGCGAGCTCTGGCGGAGCGACGGCGATGGAACTCGATACCCAGTTCATGTGCGAACTGGGGTGAATGAATGGGTGCAGAAGATGCACGGGGGAAAGGCAAAGGTGGTCGGCGATTCCGATGATCGGGATGAAAGCGGAGATGGTCGGAATCAGAGATGGACGGCGATGGGTCTATTTGGGCAAAAAGCGAAATTAGCTAAATAGAAGCAGAAAGAAGGCTACCTACTGGATGGAGTCGATTGTGGAAGAGCTGGGGATGCTCCAGGTCCTAGCCTCAAGGGTCGTCGGTGCCCGAGGCTTGAGCACCACCTCTGGGCGGCGCACGGCGGCGCAAAGACGCCTGATCAGTGGTCCGTCCACTCCCTCCTCGCTGCGACACGGCCGGAAGCGAGTTGTCACTCTCGCGGTGGCTGTGGAGTTCCTAGGGTGAAGAGAGATGAGCCAAAGATGGAATGAAATGGAGTCAGAGCTCGGACTAAATATGAGTGCGGGTCCGGCAAGAGCAGGTCGGGCAGGGCACGACGAGGCGCGGATCCCAATGCAATCAACCGGGCGAGGATCTCGGATGCACGAGGAAGGAGTAGCGCCCGGGATTTTAGGATTTGGTGATCGGGTCATGACGCGATAAATCGGCGAAATCGGGTCGGGCGTCATCGACCCGTGGGAAGTGGTCCAAGGGGGGAGTTGACCGGGGGGTCAACATCCCCCGTGGACCAATGAGAGCTGGCCATGTGGAAATGATTTGAAAATTCATTTAGAAATAGAAAATGGCCGATTTAGGAAAAACTTAAAACATGAAAAATGTTTGTTTTATTTTTTTCTATTTTTTGTGCTTTTTAATTATTTTTTTGAAGTAAAAGTAAGGTATTTACATTATAGTGCTATATATAGGTATATATACAATATTGCTTTTTAATTTTTGATTTTTAATTAGTTATTTTTGTGCATTTTTATCCCCATTTTATATTTTATTTATTTATAGCATAAAATTAGGAATAAAAAGGTATTTTTTTATTTTTATTATTTATTTACAAGGGTAAAATAAATAGGTATATACAAGTATATACATGGTATATATACAAAGTTCTTTTTGGTTTTTAATTTTGTTCTTTTTATTTAATTTTTGTTTTTATGGTTTTTATTTTATTTATTTATAACATGAAATATAGAATATATACAAATTTTTATGGTTATTATTTATTTACAAGGTTAAATAAATATAGGTGTGGTCTTATGTACATGGTGAATATGTACAATGAGAGTTATTTTCATTTTCTTTTTAATTTTTCTATTTTTGTTTTGATTTTGTCTTTACAAATATTTACAAATATATACAAGCCCATTTTATTCTATTTTTAGAGGAAAATATTTTTATTATATTTACAGGTATATTTACACACATGAGCTCCCTATCTCTCTCTAATTTGGCTTTTATGCGGTCAGGCCCATGCTGAGCCCTCCCTTGGGATTAGGTTGCTCAATATTTATTCTAAATATTTCCCTCTTTTTCTTTTAATTCTTTATTCTTTTATTTTTGCACAAAAACATGCTAATTATTACTTTTTACACTGTGCATGCTCTTGGGTAATTATTTGTATTTACAAACATATACATGCATTTTCAAAGGTTTTTGTAGCTAAAATATAAGAATAAAGAGTGATGAATGAGTATTCATCACCCCCCTATACTTAAATTTGCTAGTCCCTTAGCTAACACTTATTTGAAAAAGAAGTGCAAAAGAGAAAGAAAAAGAAAAAGAGGGGAATGCACATAGATCAAGGTTGAGTATTAAACTTGCCTTCATTAAATTGAGATATGGAGCTCGATCAGATCTTTGGATTATTAATGTATCGAAACCTTATTTGGACTTAAGTTTAAAACTCAGCAGCCTCTAAGTTCCACCAATCTATAACCAGGACTCCTCAACAATCCAGATCAGAACAAGTCACCAAACACAAACCCTGAAGACCATGAATCTTTCCTTGTACTGTGAATGTGAAGTGTAAGCTCTCCACCTCAGATATGGCAACTTGACAACCCTCCTCAACAAGGTAACTCTATGACCCCAATCTGGCCACTCTTTCCTTGAGGAGCAAGGTATTCCCTTCTAAGTTCAAGTTCAACCGGCTCAAGAAGAGGGGGAAGAAGAGAATGGACCATGGCCAGTGTAGCCATGTATCCTTGGGAGCTCAACTAGTGTAGCCAAGTCTCCCTGCTGCAAGCTACATAAGGTGGATCATGAATCTCAAGCTTTGCTTATTGCACTATATACATACTCCGGTGGGATTATAATTTTCTCTCAGACCCACCACTTTTTTGGAGTTATTTTCTTTTTGCATTTTTTTTCAAGTGCATCTGTACAACATATACATGTGCAGCATATATACAAGGAGTTTTTCCTCTTGAGCCAGTAGACTATCCCTCTTTTGAAGCATTATTGCAACCCACAACTCCTGTCGTTAGACCTTATGGCAACCAGACCAAGTTGAGACGCACTTCCTTCACTAAAAGAAGAAGAGAGGTTCCGCCTAGAAGTACTACCCTCATATGCTACCCCAAGTCAAGGAAGACTGCCTCCTCACCACCTCATCCGTAGAGAGCTCGGTGCAAAGTGTGGTGTCCAAGTAAAGCCATTGTCTATATGAGTCATGTGTGTGTTGTTAAGTACTCTACTTAGGCTCATTGAGATGACATGTGATCATAGCCTAGTGGACTCAAAGAATTAAGTCACCATGGACCTGAAAAGCCTTAACCCTAAGCCCTATAAGGTTCCTCTTAGAAATTAAGTGGATTAAGATCTTAATCAAGCTCCATCTCCCAATTTGATTTCAGGCTAGTTTAAATGTCAACTATAATCCGGAAAAATTATATACATATATACAAAGATGCTATTTACACAATATTTACAAATATGCAAAAAATTTTTGAAAAATGTTTTGAAATCATGGATGGATGAATGCATGAATGCAAGTTTTGCAAAAGTATTTTCACACATTTACACAAGATTTTTGCAAACTTTTGATTTTCAAAACATTTTGGAAAAATTTTGTACTATATACATAATTTTGATATGAAAATATTTACAAAAAATTACACAAAAAGTTTTTGAAAACATTTTTACAAAAATAATTTGTACACTAGCTATGTATGTGCAATAAAAGAATGTTTATTAACAGGAAAAATTTTTAAATTTTGTGGTTTTTTTAGGTTTTTAGCCATTTTTATTTATTAACACACTCACATAAAGTACGAGTTATGGCTAAAGTATATATGAAATATATACACACCCCCCCTATACTTAGCTCGAACGATGTCCTCAGAGTCAAGAGCGATGAAGAAGACATAACTCGTGCTAGTATAGGGAAGTGAAAAGGTAGGCTATATACAAAGAAGAATGAATGAATAGAATGTCAAGAGACTCTCGGCTTTTACCCCTATACTTAGGATCAAATAATCCTAAGTATAGTAGGCTGTACACAAAGGGAAAACCGAGTGAAGAATGTACAGGGTCTACCCCCCCTATACTTAGGGTAAAATATCCATAAGTATAGGCAGCAATAACAAGGATAGAAAGAATCAAAAGAGATACCCAAAGGTCCTACATCCCCCCTATACTTAGGGTAAAGTACACCCTAGCATAATCAAAGATGACAAACGGGATGTGTGACTAAAGAATGGAAATGATATGGACATTTGGATCTATACAGGTCGGAGGAACAGTGAAACTCAGACGTGAGATGCAATAGATGTGAGTCAACAGACCACATCTCACGCAAAATGAATCGGGGCAACATCAACGGCCCGCGGCTCATGATCTAGAAATGGCTTGAGCCGCTGGCCGTCACTCGAAAGGTACTCTCAGAAGACAACTCGGATATGTCAATGCTACCGTTGTCGTGTACCTTTCTCACCAGATAAGGTCCCTTCCATTTTCTCTGTAGCTTCCCTGGAAATAGACGAAGCCTAGCATCACAACCATACTCTCTGTCCAGGCTCAAAATGCTTGTGGCTGATATGAGAATCATGCCACTCCTTCACTCTCTCCTTGTTTGTAGGTTGTTTGAGAAGGCGGTATCTCTAAGCTCCTCCAAGGCTGCTAACTCTGCCCTCCTCTGGTCTCCTACACTATCTGGATCAACAAGTATCTCAGTGACTGCCCAAAGTGACCTGTGTCTCAACTCAACAGGTAAATGGCATGGCTTGCCATATAAGAGGCGAAAGGGAGATGTGCCCAATGGTGTCTTGAAAGACGTCCTATATGCCCACAAGACTGAGTCCAAAAGCTGTGACCAATCCTTTAGGTCCGGGCGGACGACTTTCTGCAGATAGTCTTGATCTCCCTGTTCGACCCTCGGCTAGACCATTCGTCTGTGGATGGTATGGAGTGGCAACTTGATGGTCTATGTCGAACTCGCTAGCAAGGGCCTTCACCTGTTCGTTGATGAAATGAGACCCCCCATCAGAAATCAACACTCGAGGGACCCGAACCGTGTGATGATGTGATTCCTCAAAAATCTGCAAACTGTCCTGGCATCAGCGGTTCGGGCAGGGATGTCCTCAACCCAACGACTCACATGATCAACGGCTAACATAATGTACTCAAATCCCTGACTCTTAGGGAATGGACTCATGAAATCGATGCCCCATGCGTCAAAAACCTCACAGAAGTGAATGGGCTGCATCGGCATCATATCACGTTGTCCACAAGTGCCCATCCTCTGACAGTCAGTACACATATTCACGAACTCATCAGAGTCCTTGAAGAGGGTAGGCCACCACAAGCCGAATTGGAGCACTTTCTGTGCCATTCTCCTCCCAGAGTGATGTCCTCCTGCCTCAAGCTTGTGGCAGTAAGTGAGGACGCTATGGTGCTCCTCCTGAGGAATGCACCTACACCAGACGCTATCCCCTCCTTCGTGGTAAAGGATGGGATCCTCCTAATGGTAGGACTTGGCCTTCGCGAGGAAGGTCTCAAGCCTCTACCTGGGCCAACCTTGTGGGACTTTCTTAGCAACAAGAAGTTCAAAATATCGGCAGACCATGGGAGAGAGGCAATAGCAAGGATCGCCTCATCTGGGAAGGTCACACAAATCGGGTCAATCTGCTCAGAATCCTCAAGATGCTCTAATCGGGAGAGATGATCCGCCACCACATTCTTGACTCCAGGCTTATCCTTGATCTCAATGTTGAACTCTTGGAGTAGAATCGGCCTTGTCATCCTTCTTTTCCATGAGGTATCGGATGGCGGTGTGATCAGTAAACATGGTCACTCTAGATCCAATAATGTACGATCTGAACTTATCTAGGGCGAACACTACGGCTAGCATCTCTTCTCTGTGACTGTGTAATTCCGCTGTACGGAATCCAATGTGCGGCTAGCGTAATGGATAGCAAATGGGACTCCATCCCTCCTCTGTCCCAGCACGGCCCCCACGGCAAAATCGGAGGCATCCGTCATGATCTCGAATGGGAGAGACCAATCAGGCGGCTGAAGAATAGGAGCCTCAATACACATCTCTTGAGAGTATCAAAGGATGGAAAGACACTTGTCATCGACAAGGAACTCGGTGTCTTTCGTCAGCAGGTCAGTTAACGGCCGGGAAATCCTACTGAAATCATGAATGAATCGTCGGTAGAAACCGACGTGCCCCAGGAATGACCGTAACTGCCGCAAATTAGACGATGGTGCGAGTTTTCTAATGACATCTACCTTGGCCGGATCAACCTCCATGCCCCTGTTGGAGATGATATGGCCAAGCACCATCCCTTGAGTCACCATGAAGTTACTCTTCTCCCAAGATAACACCAAGTGAACCTCTATACATCGCTGAAGCACTCGGTCTAGGCAATCAAGACAGGAGTCGAATCCGTCGCAGTAAACCGAGAAATCATCCATGAAGACCTCCAAGCACACCCCTACCATGTCCGAAAAGATCGACAGCATGCATCTATGAAAGGTCGCAGGGGCATTGCATAGCCCAAATGGCATGCGTTGGAAGGCGTATGTGCCGAAGGGACGGGTAAAGGTGGTCTTGTCCTGGTCCCTCGGGAGCGATGGCCACCTGGTTGTAGCCCGAGTACCCATCCAGAAAACAGTAGTGGCTCTTCCCTGCCAGTCTCTCAATGATATGATCTATAAAGGGTAGGGGGAAATGATCCTTCTTGGTGGCCTGGTTGAGTCTCCTGTAGTCAACGCAGACCCACCAAGAAGTGGGTACTCGTGTAGCAATCTTCTCTCCAGACTCACTGATCACTGTAGTGATGCCCGTCTTCTTGGGCACCACATGCAAAGGGCTGACCCACTTGGAGTTGGAGATGGGGTAGATAAAATCGGCACTCCACCATTTCGATATCTCCTTCATGACAACCTCTCTCAGATTCGGGTTCAGCCACCGTTGGAACTCACGCGACGGCTTCGCCTCATCCTCGAGATAGATATGGTGGGAGCATAGGGCCGGACTTATCCCCTGGAGATCTGCTACGCTCCATCCTATCACCTTGCGATCTTTTCAAGAACCCCATCAAACAGGATTCCTACTCTCCAGTCAAATCAGCGGAGATAATGACTGGGTACATCTCATGCTCACCCACAAGGAACCTATACTTCAGCGATGTAGGAAGCGGCTTCAGCTCTGGACAACTGGGTTCTGGTGGATCTGGCCTCTGAAAGTCTGCGTGAACGCTGCCAAATCTGCATGGGAGAACTGAAACTCTCTGTCACTCTCAGAAACTGGAGATGGCTGCCCTGGTGGCCTGTCTCTGCTCTGATCGGCATCTACCTCCTCTCTATCTGCAGGCTCAGGTGAAATCAGATCTGGTATATAATCCTCACAATCTGCCCACTCAGAATCAGACTCCGAGGGATCTATATCATCCAAGGTGGCATCAGCACCACCATCATCACAAGAATCTATCTCATGGTCAAGAACCCAGCTCTGCTGCCTCTACAGTATCCTGGACCAGGAATGTGCTCTCCAAGCTCTCCTCTGCTGTCGTCTCTGCATCAGCGGACTCTGAAAATGAGAGGATGGCTTGTGCTGCTGGGTCTGCCCAAACTGCCTCATCGTCTGTGATCACAAAGTCACAGTCCTGGTGGATGTCTGGCCATGCATCTGTCAGCTGCTCTGTATCTGAAGTGGTCTCTGAGCATAATCTGTCTCTGGCTCAGCTGTCCTCGACCGTCTCTATTTGTACACTTTCGCCCTCGACGCGAAAGTATACCTTCCCGCTATCATGGTCAGTCACCGCCTTGGCTGTGGCCAAGAACGGACGACCGAGAATGATGGGGGCATCAGTCACTGAATCAGGGATCTCCATGTCCAACACTATGAAGTCCACGGGGAATTGCAGGCCCTAAATAGTGACTACAACGTCTCACAACAACCCCTTTGGCCTCTTGACAGATCGACCAGCAAACTGAAGGACTGTCTGCTCTATCTAAGAGTGCCCAACTCGAAGCGGTCCGAGAAGGGATGCCGGAAGGAGGTTGATCGACGATCCGCTATCTAATAGAGTACGGTCGAACCTCTGCTCATTGATATGGCATCTAACATATGGGGCTCCTGAATCTGGCCTCTTGGCCGGCAGACAGTTCTGGATCGCGAAACAAGTGGCTTTCGTCAGCACATGGATCTATGAGTGATGGTTCCTCCTCTTCCTCCTGATTGTAGTCCTGTCTCTAAGGGAACACTGAAGAAGAGGATGTGCTGCAAATCCTCCTGAAGAGTCAGCTGTATGTGAAACCGATTTATCATCTGCTGGCTGAACTCTTCCTGCTCTCTCTTTTTGGGATTTTCCTTTTTTCTTCCCCTTCCCCATCTGAAGGGCTCTAGGGAAGGGGATCACAGGGTCCTTCTCAGATGAAGGACTAGGAAAGGGTCTAGACGGCTCGACGGCCGGATCCACACATACATCGTGCACCACAGTGGGACTAGAAAAAACCAAACCCTTTCCTTTATTCACAACAGTGTTCCAAGATACATCAGAAGTACGAAAAACAACAGGTCTCTCAGAATGAACACGGGTGGCCTTAGTACCACCATCGGCTGGAAGACTCGCGGCCTCAGTACCGCGCTCTGGCTCGGCATCAGGGGTGGCCTCAGTACCACCTCCTCCAACTGGTGAAACGGCGGCCTCTGTACCGCCGGTGGAATCAGCATCCTTGGTGGCATCAGTACCACTGTCATCATCTCTAGCGGCCTCAGTACCGCTCTCCCCCTCCTCGTCGGGCGCTCTGGGTGGATCCTCAGGGTGTCGCTCAGACGAGGCGCCGCCTACTGGCATCCTACTGCTCCTAAGTGTGACAAAATCAGTATCAAAAAGATATGCAGACATATCACCAAATGCATCACTAGAAGTGGCATACTCAGTACAAGCTACCTGCTCAGATTTCTTCTTCAGATTGTTGGGATTCGGCTCAATCTGGGCAAGGATGATAGCCTTCCCTCTCACGATGTTCCGCATCTACTGGCAGAACTCATCCATTTCCTGTCGAAAAGTAGTCTGCTGATCGGTGAGAAGGCGGGCTATATCATCCAAGGTGGGGCTCTCATGAGAGCCCAATGGGTAGCCTCTCTGGTAGTGAGGCTGCTGGAACTGCTGCCGTGGCTGAGAGGGGTAAGAATATGGCTGATGCTGCGGCTGGTGAGGCTGCTCATGCCTCCAAGGCTGTCCCTGCTGATAGGGACGAGGACCATACTGTGACTACTGTTGTTGTGGCTGTGGGTAAACTGGGGGCTACTGCTGCTGGTGATCTCTCTGATGGCTGTACTGGCCACCCTGTCCTGACGGCTGCTGCTGGGGCTGGGTACCTCCGGTCCCCCAACGGAATCCGGGATGTCTCGTCGGATACCGGGCTGGGGGCGGTCATACCAAATCCCGTTGACATCCATCAACGGCTCTGCATCGTATTGGGGTGGCGGGAGCACTGCCAGAGGCTGATCCGGCTGGTATACCACCATCTGCATGTCTGAAGATGGCGGTGACTGGTAGGTGGGCTGCGACTGCTTGTACGGCTCCGCATGTACAAGGTGGACCTGTCTAGGCTGTTGGTGTGAGTTGGAGCGCTGGGACGAGCTGCTGCTGCTACTCGGATCGCCTCGTGCCTGAAGACGAGGTTGTGAAGCCGTCTGTGCCTCTGGAGACACATGAGCTGTGTCTTCAGGTCACTCAGAGTCTGTGCCATCTGCTCCATCTGCGTGATGCCCTGGCACTGCTTCTTCTCGATAATCTCCATCCGGTCCAGCTTCTCGCTGATGATCCCCATGTCCGCGGCTGATGACTCGACCTGTGCTGCTGCTACTACAGACGAACTGGAAGGACCGGCGTCGATCCGTGCTATCCTCTGGTACTGCACGGTCTGTGGCTGCTGGGGTCTGCCCTGAGTGTATAACCGGGTCTGAGACATCACCATGTTAGTTCTCAGCTATCTCCTCGTAGATGGCCCAGACCTGATCGTGATCCTTGGCGAAGTATGACCCGCCACAAGAAGCGTTCACCAAGCCCTGAAGCTCTGGTGTCAGCCGCTGAAAAAGCTCTGCACAAGATTCGGCTTGGAAATGTCATGGTGCGGGTATCTATCAGTCTGCTCTCGAAACCTCTCCCATGCCTCGTGAAACTGCTCGTTGGGGAGCATGGAGAAGTGCTGATCAGGGCTCTAGCGACATTCGTCCGCTCGAGTGGATAGTACTTATGCAAGTAATCGGTGCGGAGCTGCTCCCAAGTGTAGACGAACTTCCCCAAATGCTTCAGCCAGGTGGCTGCTCTGTCAGCTAAGGAGAAGGGGAAGGCAATCATCCTGATGGTATCCTGGTCACCTGACGGTCGTGGATGGTGCTGCAGATCATCAGAAACTCCTGGAGGTGGAGATGGGGCTCCTCTGTGGCAAGCCCATGGAAACAGGGGAGGAGCTACAAGGTGTTCGGAGGGAACTTGAAGTCCCCCACGATGGCTGGTAGCACAACCCAGTGATGCATCAAGGTCGATCCGGAGTTGTGCAACTCCCGCATCGGTCTCGGCTGCTCTGCTCCTGCCGCGGCGGCTGCCGTTACGGCTGCGGTTGCGGCGGCTGCTGCTGCTGCTGCCTCATCTAGAACCCTCGGCCCGTCTCTATGCTGCTCTCGCTCTGCTCTCATCTCCTCCATCCCGCGCCTCATATCTAGCATGAATGCTCCCTGATCCCTCAACTGCTGCTGCACTGTCTCGAGGGAGGCGATCAGGGAGGAGTTGATCGCACCCCAGTCCAGAACGAAATGCTCGGGCTGCGGACCTCTACTACGATCATCAGAATTGCCGGCCATAGTCTCTGCAAATCAAACGATCCAAACTCAGGTGCCGATAAATCTGCTAGTCTCTCCTCTTGGCACTGGTCTCTCGGACCCGAAAGAAAGGGGGTCGAGGGGGAACATGGTGGAATCATACTCAGGTTCGGAGAGCGGGTCTCGACTCTCGCGAACCAACCTACATGAGCGGGTAGACGCGCCCAAAAGCGGTGCATCCAGAGGCTGCCTAAGAGATCGTCTGCCCATCATCTTGATGTGGCGAGTAAGGCGGATGAGATCTAGAAAAATATGATCAAAAGCAAACCCCCAAGTTCACCATTGCAACGCGAGCTGAAAACCGTAAAGGCTCGATCAATTTATCTTGTCAATTTTATTTTGGTGAACAATCAAGATATCAGAGCGATTATGTGACCTGTTGGGATACCTGATACTTTCCCAACTGACTATCCGGCACAGAAATAGTCGGTAATCAGTCGAGAAGAGTACAGGAGGGCTCTACCTAGTGTTCGGGGGTCACTCTCTCGCACAATCAAACCAAACAATGAGGGGGTTGCTCTCCCCAAGACAAGTTTTTAAATGAGGTGTCTTTTAGGGTCAATAGTTTTAGCAGTCCCAATTTTATTGTTTTTCTTTTTAGGTCTTTTTCAATAAAAGCAAAAACGCCTAACGAATTTTTCGGTTCTCCTGGTTATTAAGCCAAAATAGGGGGAGAAGACGAAAAAGCCGATGCGCGATGAAATCAATGATGCATGCAGAGTAAGAAATGCATACCTGACTCCAGCAGTCTACATGCAATATGATCCACACATAATTGAAAGATAGAAATAAAACTACCTAAATGGTGCAAGCAAAAAATCGAGTTCCTAGGCAGGCAACTTCTACTCGAAAGAACCGTCTAGCTGGTCACCAGCTTCCGATCCAAAGAGTCCGGTCTCGTCTACCCCTCTCCTCCCAACAATCGGTTCAGGAGCAGCGCTTGGCAGGGCAGGCTGCGGCACGTAGGCTCGAAGGAAGTGAGTCAGCTATTTTTATTAATCTTTTATTAGTAGGTACAATCAACGAACTATAGGCACAAGAAGATAAATTAGGTGTTTGGATCCTACTAAGTACAGCACAATCAATAGAAATTCCTACGTCTAGGGGCTCGATAAAAACCGCGTAAAACCGGAAAGGTAGTGAAAAACAGAAAGCCACGTAAAAAGCTGTGAAAAACCTAAGGGTCCCCGAGCACACCGGTGCTCGGTGAAACAGACCCGAAAGAGTCTAAGTCCATGTCCTATTGTCCCTATGTCATTACAAATAAGTCAAATGAAATAAAGAAAGTCTACTCTAATCTAAACCTCTCCCACTCAGCTACTCCTCACGCTCTCCTGCGGCTCCGTGCAGAAGGGAGTCGCTTCCGAATCCCGCGGTTGCGCCGGCTTCTCGAGAGTCGCCGCCTTGGTCCTCGGGCCCTCGCAAGAAAGTAACAGAGTGTCAAATACCAAGTAAAATAATCAAATAAATGCAGGAAAAGTAAATGAAATGAAGCAGGGGTATATGTGCAAAGATGGCAATAAAAAGAAACAAGCCAAAACAAATAAACACAAAAATAAAATAAAAGAAAATAAAACAGAATAAAGGAAAAATAAAAGCCACGAAAAGCCACGGACTCAGAAAGAGCCGCAGAAACCCGCGAAAAAGAAAAAGAAAATAAGATGAAAACTAAAAAGACTACTAAGCCGTGCTCCCCGGCAACGACGCCATTCTGATGACCGAAAAATCACCAAGACACTCCGGGTGAATAGTAGATCAAGGGTCGTTGCGACCCGGATCTCGGAGACAGTTTAGTCAATCAAGAAAATAAGGGATAGACCACCAAAACAGAATAGAAATCAAATAAAATAATAGCGGTCCTGGCTATTAGATTAGCCTGGTATAGCGACCAGGGTCGGACTCAGGGAGCACGTGATGGCCTTGCAGCCTACGAAGTAGTCTGAAAGAAGAATAAAATAAAATAAAAGGCTTTTTTGGTGGATTTTTAATCTTTTTATATTTTTTTGGATTTTTAATTAATAAAAGAAAATAGGAAAACAATAAAACATCCAACTTCAAATAATTATTTAACTACTCAAAAATCTCCCAAAAATTCAAACAAAAATGTTTTTATGTTTTTTTATATTTTTTATGTTTTTGGTTAATTTTGGTGATTTTCTGATTTTTTATGGAATTTTAGAAAAATAAAACAAGACTGAAAAATAAAGGCACTGTTCAGTTAGATTTGGGGGGGCCAAATTGCAAAATGGCCCTATCAAGGTCTGAAGGTAATTTTCCTGTAAAGAAGAAATACAGGGAAAAATTGGGCACTGGAATTATTAATTTTTTAATTTTCTTTTAATTATTATAATTTTTATGGCTTTTTAGGGGTTTTGTAATTTTTATAGGTTTTATAAATCTAAAAATGACCAAAATTGGTCTAAAAATCAAACAAAGCAAAACAAGCAATATATAATTTTTTTGTAATTTTAAAGGTGTTATAATATTTTTTTTGATTTTAAAGCTAGATAGTAAAGAAAATGTGTGTTTTTGAATTTTTAAAAATATCAAAAATAATAAAAAATGTATCCAAAATTTAGAGAAAATTTTACACTATGGCAGGAGCCATGTATCCAATTTTCATCAAATTTGGAGTTGGTTTGCTATTTTATTAAAAATAAAAACAAAGGTAAAGTGCATAGGGACCTTGTACGCATGTAATAGAAGTTCCAGGGGGTCCGGTGCAAATTCTCCAAGGTTCCACGTGCAAGCGGCGTGACCTGGGCACTCAGGGACCAAATTGCAAGAAAACTTAAGTCTCTGGACTATTTAGTAACACGTACTAAAAGTCCAGGGGCATAAGTATAACAAGCCCGCGATATATGGCACATGGCCAATTAAAACATTCACAGGGGCATTTATGCATTAATCAAAACATACTTTCATTCATTAACACCCTAGAACATAAAGCCTATACATGCAAATAACCCAAACAGCACATGTCGAAGCACGTGTTCCACTAAAACCAGGGTATAAAGGCAAATATAAGAAATGACAGGGTCCTCTATGCAAATTACCAAACTAAAATAAAAAGGTCTAAAATATTTACAGGACTACAAATTAACACCAAAAAGTAAGGGTCTAAGAAGAAATTACCCCGTTTATAAAGTCGAGGGTTAGGATGGGCGCCT